>JAABKJ010007545.1:299084301-299665815 GCA_011634705.1 Andricus grossulariae
GTTACGAAATGTCGGCCAAGTATTTTAAAGCAGCGTCGAACCGATTCGTACGTTGACCCTCAACCATCTATACACTGAAAGTTATTGAACTCAACACTTTTCTGAAGGAAAAATATTTTGGATTATATTATACTTTTCCATTGGCGCTGCAGCTGCGCGGTTGTCGCGATCTGACTCGAGCGCAGTCTGGAAATTTAGGTTAAACTAAGTTTCTTGATTGGTAATTTTGCGCGGTTTTATTCAAATCTTTCAATAGCCGACTTATAAAAATAAGGAATCGGGTGATTTTACGAGAATAATATCAACTCAGCTAGGTAACATTGATTGAAGTTGGTTTACGAGAAAAACTTAAAAATTTTCCAAGTCAGAGCCCGAATTCAAGTTCTGCATCAGGGAGAACAACTTCCAAAAAGTAGGATGCAAATCAATCTGACGATCATGTGTTTTAAAACTCTTCTCTATACGTCTCTGAAGATTTTCCTACTCTAGAACCTGGGGCTCTTGGGCGTGTACTTATAAATTCATTGGTGGAAATCATCCTTCCGAATTAGTTTTGACTGTTTGGTTGGTGCGTGGTTTCCTCAATTTTTGGTGGCGTAGGAGGATCCACTTATGGTCCCTTTTCGGCGTTTTTTCCAGCCGACGCGACCTATCATGGAGAGTGTTATCTCTCTGAGGTCATCAGATTCACAAATTCAAAACACTGTCCTGATGTGTTATGTTAGTATGTGTGTGTGTATGTGTTTATCACTCGAAATTCGCAAGCGACCATCGAGCAAGAGTACCTCGTAGGTTCCTGAAGCACAAAGAGATCGCTGACCAATTTTCGATTCTTCTCAAAATGGCGACGTGTACAGCTGTGAAATAAATCATAAAGCGAAATATTCTAGTGGACTTAAGCCCATTTAGTCCACTGTGACGCCAACAATCGAGAAAACACCACATTAGATTCTTCTAAACGAGCATGTAATTTGCAAGTTCCGGCACGGGTATTGAGGAAAATATATAAAAGCTTCGAAAATATTTATTATTGAAGCCAATTTGATTGAAAGATGGTAATTGATTTTTACTAGAGATATAGAACTAGCTAATTCATCAGTAGGAGGACAGCGCACAAGGTCCCCACGTGTTGGTTTTAATTTGAAATGTTTTTTCTCGCCTAAGACACATCATCATTTGTCTTCAACGTAGTCGCCACGTATTGGTAAGTTTCACAATTCTGTAGATTTTGCACGCAAGCATGACAATACATATTGCGACAGAGATAAGTATGTATATAAAGAGCAGTCCATATGTTCAATTCTTCTCACTCGCCGATACAAAATCTACCTACAAACATGAAGATCCCCATCAGCAGTCTGCTGCTTACCATCGCCATTTTTCAGCATTTTGACGGTAAGTGTACATAATATAATATAAACCAGAAATTTAGATATAATATGTTACATATTCCCAGAATAAGAAGTTGAAAACTATCAAGCTGAGTGATAATATACGCAATTATTGAACACTTTGTAGTTAACATATGTGAGACGCAGAGACGGTTTCATTTGCGATTCGTCGAATACAACAGTTTTTTCTTTTGAAGCTCCAAAATGTTCAGTTTTTCAATTACACGTTTTTGATATCTTGGATGCATAATATTATTTTATTGCTAAAGATCCAGTTTAATTTGTATTTAAGCGAGAATTAAACTTGTAAGTAATTCAGTTTCGACTACAGTCAAATAAATATTTTAGTATTCAATTCCTAATTTCAAACTTGTTCGTATGAACATTTTTAAAGTAGAATTACAATATATGAATTCATACATTCAGAAATTTGAATTATCAACCGGGTTTAGAATTGAGCAATCTTGAAAGGTGCTGATTTATTGTGAATTTAATTTACGGCAAAGATAACGTTGAATCAACACAAGTCGTGTTTGCTCGAATATTCCTTCACACTGTGAGCATATGTTAATGTTCAGGTCAAAAGTGATCATATTGGTAGATTCAGAAGACTTTCAGCATTCAGATGCTTTTCATTGAACAATATGAAGATTTTTTGTTGTTGACCGTGTTGCAGTCAAAAGAAGTGAGGGGCTTCAACTTTTGGCCCCGACTTTAGGTTAGCCAATTGAGTCCTGGAGTATTGGTTATTCATCAGCACTCCCCTTATCCAAGTAACCACCATATATTATGAAGGACCTTATATTTTACGAGACCTTAAATATACCCCATTTCATAAGATAAGGATCCTTGGGAACCAACCTGTTGGATACCTCTTTCAATAATGCTACAAATCCTTTCTTTCTCTAAAATCTTAAACTTTTTGTTTACTTTTGGCTTAGGGTGATTAAAAAATTACTGAAGTTTCACATACATACCTGTTTAAGAAAATTATTATTGTTTAGAAATACCTTCCCCTATAGTAATGCTCGATAGTTGCAGCTTTTGATAAAATTTTCCATTTTATTGTCAATTTTTTACTGATAGTGAAAGAAAAATTGATTAAAGTTAACAAACATAATTTTTTAAACAACTTATTATTTTTTTAAATAGTATTCTCTTTGAACAATTATAGAAAGTAGCAGGTTTTTCTCAAATATTCAAACTTCTGTCCAATTTTTGCGTAGAGTGGGTTAACAACGAGTAAATTTCAACAAACATAATTCTTGATACTAATTATTTAATGTCTATCTATAACTCACAATGATAACTCTCTTCTTCTATATTGATACTTGGTATTAGCGTTTATTTGTAAACTTTCCTGTTATTGTCAACTTGTCACTCAGTGCGACAATAATTAATGCAAGTTAATGAACGTAATTCATTTTAAATTCATCATTCTTCATAACAATACATTGTTCAAAGAAAAATTTCTGCTAAATGCAAAGCATTATTTCCTTGATACAACTGAAAAGTTGATAATAAGCCTAAAAAATCGGAAAAACCCCAAATTTTTTCACTCAATTCTAAGAAAATTTTTTTAGAAATAATCTGGGATCAAGAAAACAATTTTTACATTTTTTATAAAACAATAAAAATTTAGCTTTATAATTACTTCATCTGTAGTGTAAACATTGCTTAAATTTGACAAATAATAACATCGGAAAATTGTTTTTTCTATACATGACATTTGTTAAATTCTCAACCAGGGATTAATTTTCAGAAGAATCATTATTCTTCAAAAAAGTATATATTTCTAAAAAATTGGTCTAACTTTCAATGAAGTAGTTGAATTTTTAGTTATAAACGATGAATTTTCAACGAAAAATATAGTACATCATATTTTAGAGAAGAAAGATATTTATCCTATATAAAAATGATTAAGTTCCACCAACAAATTGAACAACAATGAAACAAATCGTCGAATTTTCGACCAAAAAGGGCACTGCGTTACATTGATAATAGTTTTGAATGTTTTTTATTCTGAATTTTAACAGCCTGCTTGAAAGATAAAGTACCTTGTAAAAAATTTATTTTTTCATAAAAAATTCAAGTATGTAGTTTAATTGAAGGGATCCTGTTTTCACAATTCATTTTCTTTGATAAAGATTTGTCGTTTTAGTTGAAAAATGAATTTTTTGATTATAAGTACGTAAAAAAATTCTACGGAAAGCATTTCATGGCAATTCCATGTTGAAATTCTACATGCAAATTCCATATGGAAGTTCTACAAACATTACTACAAACTAATTTTGGACTAAGTTTGACTTCCGGTGATGAGCTGCGCTCTCCAAAATCACACACAGGACATCAGTCTAGTTTCTACATTACTTAAGGATTCATGCAGTGTGTTGCTCCAGAACACGAGATGAAACCAATGCTCGAGGAGCAAAAAACGCATCTTCTTCCGGGAAGTCTGGTTTTTACAGTAATTTAAGGTTCCTGAAGTGGATTCCTCAAGGACACAAGATTGAGCCAATGAAAAAATGGATTGAATTCTGAAAACCAGTTTATAAAAGCCAGACTTTCCCGAAGAAGATGTGTTATTTACACCCGGGAAATTGACCGGACCTCGTGTCTTCGAAGAAGTTACTCCAAGGGCCCGAAAGTACTGTAAAAACAAGACTTTCCAGAAGAAGATGCGCTTTTCACACCTCAGGCATTGATTCAATCTCGCGTCTTCGATGAACCCACAATTGGTGCAAGGTTTTGATATGAGCAGCATAATTTTCTCGAAAAAGATGTCGTTCGCATAACTGGTGCAAGGGTGTGAAGTCCGTAGTCTGGTTGCCGAGAGAGCAGCTCATCACCGGAAGTGAAACTTTGTCCAAAAGTAGTTTGCAGAAATGTTCGTAGAATTTCCGTATGAAATTTACATGTGGAATTGGCACATGGAATTGCCACATTGAATTTTCGTAGAACGCTTTCAGTAGAACTTTTTCACGTAAGTAGCTTGACTAACTAAGTTTGATTTTGAACAAATATTGGTATTTTCAAAATTTTCAAAAAATTTCAGTATCAACCAAAAATAGTTGGATTTTATCATCAGGTACTAATAAGTCATTTCGCATTTATGCGCAAAACTGAGAAAAAGGGAAAGTTCCTTGGAAACAGAGAATTTTCAAACATATTAAGTTATTATTGAACTGTACCGTTGCCGTGGCCTTTCATTCAAACTTCGCTAGCTTTCTTGAAATTAATCATTAGGAAACATACTAAACTTCCACTGGAATTTTCAGAGTAACCTCAACCCCGGTCCTCCTCAAACGGGTACCTTATTTTATAAACCGCCTTATGGGTTTTTTAGTTTTATACTCTCTAGGACTAGACGTATTTTGACTGCAACCTAACCAACTTTATTTCAAACCCTAGCCAAGTTCACCCGGTACATTAGATGACTTTATTCCATACCATGATCGGCCTAATCTCCAGCGGAAGTACGGCAGATTAGGCAGGTGAAAATAGGACTCTTATTTCGTGAACTCGTAAAGAATGACAAATCAGAATTGTTTTACCTACTTTCATTTCATAATTGTTGAGTGGTCAATTCAAATATTGATACTTATTCCTGTTAAGATTTCAAATCTTTTTTTTTTTTTTTTCACAGAACTAAATGCAACGGAGCCAGGAGAAGGTTCATCTACAGGAGAACGTCGAGTGCGAGGGAGACCAAAAGGGTCATTGACAACGCGAAGACCAGGGCAAGTGCTAGGGCGACCGCGAAAGAGACCGGAAGGTCAAGACCAACTTCGAGACGCAGTTCCTAGTGGCGGTCAGAAATATTCAAAATAATATTTCTTGTGGAACGATGATTCTATTACAACTTTTAATTTCTCGAAAATCTTATTTTCTAAGATGATCCATCCATTCTTCTTCGTATTTTCCAGCTAAGACGGAAAGTGGTGAATGTCCCTAGCCGACTTTACGCTGTAACCTGAACGACTTTAATCTATAATCGAGCCACGTTTACCCCATACTTTAAACGACTTTACCGCCTACCATAACAGAACTTACCTTCTACCCTGGGAGCGCGACAGGGAAAGCATGGATGAATCAGGGGAACCAAACGATGAAAAAAGGGGGACCGAAAGTAGGGCAGGTGATGAAGATGAAAGTAGGATTGGATAGTATATTATAAGATATGATAGATAAGGAGGGAAGAAAGGGCGACGTGTAGGCGCATTCCTCCAGGATTTCAGGTAATATCATCAGGTTCCATGTAATTTCAAGGGAAATTATAATATTTCAATAGATTACTAAAATTTATACTCTCAACTGAAACAATGAATCTTGAACTGAAATAGTTGAATTTTCAACAAATCTCTTGAAAATGCTTTGGAATCTTTTCAAATACCCTAAAATATTTCAAAGTTTTTGAAATCCCTTAAAACTGTTGAAATAAATAATAAATTTCTGGAAATCTTTTAAAATGTCTTAAAATATTTCAAATCCTTTGATCATTTTATTAATTGAATTAAAAAATTAAAAAGCATTCCAAATAATTTTAAAGAATTCAGGATAAATTAATAAGAATTCAGGGAGAATTCCAATAACTAATTATCAACTATTATCTATTATTATTAATAATTATTAATTATAACTATTATCAAGTCCCGTGAAATTCTACGAAATCTGGCGATATTTCCTGACATCCTGAAAATGTTATTAAAACACATTGAGAGTATTAAAAAACCCTTACAATCATTGAAATCCTCGGAAACCTTAGAAAATACTGTGAAATCTTTTAAAATAAAAAAATTCCTTGGACTCTTTTAAAATTCCCTAAAATATTTAAAATCCTTTGAAATCTTTTTAAATAGCTTGAAACTTTTAACAGCGCTTGAAAATTTCTTAGGATTTTTAAAAATACCTTAAAATCGTAAAAATGTCTTCAGATTCTTCAAATCTATTAACTTCAAAGGTATTAAATTTTTCGTTAAGAATTCATCGTTTTTTTGTTAAAATTTTTATTATTTGGTTCAAAATGGAATTATTTTGTTGAAGATTCAACAATATTGGGAAAAAGTCATATCAACTCTATTGTTCAAAATTCGTATTTTTGGCTGAAAAAATCAACAATTTGATTGAAATTCTTTTGCTTTCGTGACTCACAATTTATTGTTTGTAGCAAAATCAAGTATTCTGTTAAACATTCATCTTTTTGGTTTGAAAATTCATGTCTTTTAGTAGAAATGTTACTTATTTTAGTTAAAAATGCAACTGACTGAATGAAAATTAATCTGTTTCAGTTTGAAATTAAATTTTTTGTTAAAAATTCAACTGTTTTGTAGAAAAAATTAATATTTTTGGATAGAAAAATCAACAATTTTGTAGAAAATTAATCTACTTGGTTCAAAATTAACGTATTTTGTTGACAATTCGTCTTTTTTTGGTAAAAAATAAGTTTTTTGTTCAAATATATCACTTTTTTTATTTTTTATTAAAATATTTTTTGTTAAAATATCAATTATTACATTTTTCGTTGAAGACTCATCTTTTTAGGTTGAAAATTCAACTCCATGGTTGAAAGTTAAACTACTTTTTTAAAAGTTCACTTTTTTGTATGAAAAATCATCATTTTAGTTGAAAATTCGTTTTCTTTTTTTGTTAAAAATTGAATTTACAACAACAAAGTCGTATTTTTAGTTGAAAAGTTTAATTTTTAACTAAAATTATGACTTTTCAAACAAAAAAATGAACTTTTAAGAAAGTAATTCAACTTTCAACCATGGTACAAAATCAGTTTTTTGGTAAAATATATAACTGTTTTTTTATTTTTTATTAAAATATTTTTTGTTAAAATATCAATTAAAAATATGACTATTTTGGTGTAAATTCAATTGATGGTTGCAAATAAACTTTTTTATAAAAAAATCCTTTTCTAGTCGAAAATTAATCTTCTTGCTTAAAAATTCAACAATTTTATTGCAATTTTTTTTCTTTCTCGACTAACAAATTTTTATTTGATTAAAAATTCATCTTTTTCTGTATAAATTTGATCTTTTTGGATATAAATGTAACTGTCTGGTTAAAGATTAATCTATTTTGGTTAAAAATGAACTTTTTTTGAAAATTCAACTGTTTTGTAGAAAATTCAACAATTTGATGGAAAATTTAACTATTTGGTTGAATATTGATGTATTTTGTTGAAAATTTGTCTTAATTGTGTTAATCCAACTGCTTTTTATTTTAAATTAAAATCTTTTTTTCTTGAAATATCAAATCTCTTTAGGTTGAAAATTCAACTCCTTGGTTGAAGATTCATAATTTTAGTTGTAAATTTAACTATTTTGTTAAAAAATCAACTGATTAATTTTAAATTTACTTTTTTGTTAAAAATTCATATTTTTTCTTCATGTAAAATTCATCTATTTGTTTAAAAATGTATGTATAATCTTTTTTGATTAAAAATGCCACTATTTGGTTGAAAATTGATCCGTTTTAACTATTTCGTAAAAAATTCGTCTTTATTGTCTCAATTCGTGTTTTTGATTTAAAATGAAATTTTTTTGTTAAAATATCAACCATTGCAATTTTTGTTAAATTGCAAATTTGTTAAATTTTCAGTTGAAAAATTACTTTCCACAAAAAAAATCACTTTAAAAAAAAGAGTTACATTTTCGAAGAAAGTGATGAATTTGCAAATAAAATTATGAATCTTCAACTGGAATAGTAAAATTTTAAACCAAGAAGATAAATTTACCACTAAAATGATGAATATTTAACTGGAACACTTGAATTTTCAACCATATAGATGAATTTTTTAAACAAGAAGATTAATTTTCAAATAAAAAGATCAATTTTCACCAAAAAAATACAATTTTTCACCACAATACATTAATTTTTAACGAAATAGTTTAATTTTTCATTAAATAAGACAATTTTTTAACCAAATAGTTGCATTTTGAACTAAAAAAATAATAACATTCAACCGTAAATGAAACAGTAACATTTTTAGTTTAAAAAAATAATTTTAAACCAACCCTAAGAGTTTTCAACTAAAACAATGAATCTTCAACTGAAATAGTTGAATTATCAACAGCAACAAAAAATAATAATTTTTACTAAAAAAAGATTAATTGTCAACCAAAACTTAAATAATTAAATAAAAAAATTAATGTTTAACCAAATAGATGAATTTTCGACTAAAACTATGGATCATTCAATTGGAAAAAGTTAAATTTACAGTTGAAAAATTACTTTCCACAAAAAAAAAAACTAACTTTCAAAAAACTAGTTACATTTTCGAAGAAAAGGTTAATTTTAAACCAAACACTTGCATTTTTAAACAAAAAATGATTAAATTTCTACTAAGAGATAAATTTCCGAATAAAAAAAAAATAATTTTCTACAAAACAATTAAATTTTCAACAGAAAATTTAATTTGGAACCAAAAAAATATGTCTTTTTAACAAAATAGTTGAATTTCCAACAACAAAAATTAATTTTCAAAACAATAATGATAAAGTTTTTAATTAAAAGAAATGAATTCCGGAAAAATAAAATAAAAGTAGACTTTTCAACCAAAAGACGAATTTTCATAAAATAGTTGAATCCTCAACCAAAAACAATTAATTTTTAACGTAATAGTTGCATTTTTAATAAAAAAATATTAAATTTCTACCAAAAGAGATGAATTTGTAAATAAAAAGACGAATATTCTGCAAAACAAATTGAATTTTCAAAGAAAAAAGTTAATTTTTGACCAAATAATTGAATTTTCAACAAAATAAGGTTAATTTTCAACCAACTAGTTGTATTTTTAACCCAAAATTATTAAATTTCTACCAAGAGATAAATTGTAAAACCAAACAAAAAGAAAGAATTTTCTACACAACAATTGATTTTTCAACAAAAAAATTCATTTTCAACCAAAAAAAAAAAGATGACTCGTTTTTTCCCGGACAAATAAAATTACAATTTCAAAATTCAGGTGAAAAAATAACAAAAGGAAGAAGTAGGACGCTTATTAGCATAAAGATAATTTAGGTATCAGATAGAATTTACGACAGAGTCTCGCTGAAGCGTAACGTCCTCGAAATCTGACCCCTTTTTTCTACGTATTTAGGACAATTGTAAAATTAAAACGTAACTGGACATGAAAATGAATTATCAAATAACTAAATAGTCACTTTGAAGGATATTGTAGGGCAAATTCTATAGAAATTTTAATGATTAGTCTAGCGTGAAGGTAACAGTCATAAAGTTTAATTTATTTATTCTGGTTTGTGTGTAAAATCTACAAAACAAATCGAATTTTCAACCCGAAAATATTAATTTTCAACATAAAAGTTCATTTTTAAACAAATAATTGAATTGTTAACCCAAAAATATTATCTTTTTAACAAAAGATATGAATTTTCAACCAAATACATAATTTTTTAACTAAATAGTTAAATTTTCAAACAAGAAAAATAATTTTCTACCAGAGAAGATGAATTTTAAATAGAATACAATCATTTTTAACCAAATATTTGAATTTTCAACCAAAAAGATTAATTTTCAATAAAGAAAACGAATTTTTTACAAAAAAGTTAAATTTTTTACCAAATAATTGAATTTTTAACATGAGAATATGAATTTTCAACAAAAAAAGTTATTTTACAACTAATCAGTTCAATTTTAACAAAAAAAGTCGAATTTTCAATTAAAATTATGAATCTTCAACCAAGAAAGTGAATTTTTAAGAAAGTAGTTGAACTTTCGACCAAGGAGTTGAATTTTCAACCTAAAGAATCTTTTGTTGAAAATTTAACTGTTTTTTAGAAAAATTGTTTTTTTGGGTTGAATTCAGATGATTTTATTTAAAATAAGAATCTTCTTTGGGTTTGAAATAAAAAATATTACATTTCATTTGAGAATTTAACTCTTTGGTTGAAAATTGATCTATTATGTTAAAAACTTTATCTTGCTTGGTACAAAATTACGTTTTTTGGTTGAAAATTCAACTGTTTTTAGAAAATTCGCCTTCTTGGCTTGAAAATTCAAATATTTGGTAGAAAATTAACTTTCATTGTTGAAAACCTCAATTTTAAGGTTGAAACTTCCACTGTTTCGTAGAAAATTTGTTCTTATTTTTTTCGCTTGCAAATTAAAAAATTTGCTTGAATTTTTTTCGGTCTTGACTGAAACATATTTCTGTTTAAAATTTATTTTTGGACTTCATTTCAACTGTTTTCAATGAATAAAAAATATGATTTCTCAACAAAAATTCAATAAATTATATTTCAACAACGAAATTTTTATTTTAAATCAAAAACGCTTGAATTGGACCAAAAAAGATGATATTCCAAGAAAATAGCTGAATGCTCAAACCAAGACAGACTATTTTTCAAACAAACAGTTGCATTTTTAATTAAAAAAAAAAAATGAATTTTTCACCAGAAGAGATGAATTTTCATACAAAAAAAAAAGAAGTCTTTTCAAACAAGAAGATTAATTTTCTACCAAGGAAGATGAATTCACAACAAAATACATAAATTTTTAACTAAATAGTTAAACTTTTAAACAAGAAAATTAATTTTCTACCAGAGAAGAAGAATTTTAAATAAAAAACAAACATTTTTAACCAAATAGTTGAATTTTCAACTAAAAAGATTAATTTTCAATAAGGAAAACGAATTTTCTACAAAAAAATTTAATTTTTTACCAAATAGATGAATTTTTAACCCGAGGATATGAATTTTCAACAAAATAGTTAAATTTTCAGTTAAAAATTTTATCACAAAAAAAAACTCGAAGTTTCAAATAAAATTATGAATCTTCAACCGAAAAAGTGAGTTTTTATGAAAGTAGTTAAACTTTCTACCAAAGAGTTGAATTTTCAACCTAAAAAGATTTGTTATTTCATCACAAAAAGATTTTAATTTTATATAAAAAAAAAAAATAGTCAGATTAACCCAACAAAGACGAATTTTGAACAAAGTACGTAAATATTCAACGAAATAGTTAAATTTTCCATCAAGTTGTTGAATTTTCAACAAAATAGTTGAATCCGCAACCAAAAAAAATTAATTTTTAAACAAACAGTTACATTTCGAACCAAAAAAATGAGCTTTCTACAAAACAATTGAATTTTCAACCAAATAATTAAATTTTCAACCAAGAAGATTAATTTTCTACCAGAAAAGAATTTTTAATAAAAAAGTTAATTTTTCAACTAATCAGTTAAATTCTCAAGAAAATAAATGAATTTTCAGTTGGAAAAATTAATTTTTAACAAAAAAAATAGATTTTTAACTAAAATTACGAATCTTCTGACAAAAAAATTGATTTTTAAAAAGGCATTTCAACTTTCAACCAAGGAGTTGAATTTTCCACACGTAAAGATGAATTTTCAACCAAAAAAAAATTTTTTTTACCAAAACGACGAACTTAAAAAAATACATAAATCTTTAAATAACTAGTTTAATTTCCAACCAAGATAATTAATTTTATACCAGAAAAAGACGAATTTTTGAATAAAATGGATACATTTTTAACCAAATAGTGGAATTTTCAAACATGAAGTTTAATTTTCTACCAAAAAAGAATTTTTTAAACAAATTACATAAATTTTCAACTAAATAATTTGAATAATGGATGCGATGTTAGTATAAATTGTATTTGATTAATTTTTAGTTTATATTATTTTCGTTTCTAAACATTTGTAAATTAAATAGTTTAATTTTCAAACAAAAAATTTTCAATTTTGAACCAAAAATAGACTAGTTAAATTTGCAATTAAGGGAATTAATTTTCAATAAAAAAATCTACAAATAGTTTAATTTTCTACCGAATAGTTGAATTTTGTTACCAAATTGTGGAATTTTCAACCTAAGAATATGAATATCTACAAAAAAGTTCATTTTCAACCATGACTTGAATTTACAACAAAATAGTTAAATTTTCAGTTGAAAAAATTAATTTGTAAAAAAAAAAAATTTGAACCAAAATCATGAATTTTCAAACAAGAAAATAAGAACTTTAAAGAAAGTAGTTCAACTTTCAACCATGAAGTTCAATTTTAAACCTAAAAATATGAAATTTCAACGAAAAATGTAATTTTCAGACAGTTGCATTTTTAACTAAAATACGTAAACATTTTCAAACAAAAAAGATTTTTCAATCAATTTTTAACAAAATAATCCAATTATCAAATAAAATTGAGAATCTTCAACCAAGAAAGTGAATTTTTAAGAAAGTAGTTAAACTTCCAACCAAGGAGTTAAATTTTCAACCTAAAGAGTTTGTTATTTCATCACAAAAAATTTAATTTAAAATAAAATACAGTTAGATTAACCTAACAAAGACGAATTTTTAACAAAGTACATAAATATTCAACCAAATAGTTAAATTTGCAACAAAATTGTTGAATTTTCCACCCGGAAATGTTACTTTTCAACAAAAAAATTAATTTTTAACCAACAGATTAATTTTTGACCAGACAGTTGCATTTATAATCAAAAAACATAAAATTCCTCCAGAGAAAGATGAATTTTAAAACCAAAAATATGAATGTTTAAAAACATAGTTGCATTTTTAATTCAATAAAAATTTGTTAGTAGAAAAAGAAAAAAATTGCAGTCAAATTATTGAATTTCCAAGCCAAAAAGACGAATTTTCAACAAAATAGTTGAATCCTCAACACAAAAAGATTAATTTTCAAACAAACAACTGCATTTTGAACCAAAAAAATGAGCTTTTTTCAAAACAGTGGAATTTTCAACCAAATAATTAAATTTTCACTAAGAAGAATAATTTTATAGCCAGAAAAGATGATTTCTCTATAAGAAAAATAAATTTTTAACAAAATAGTTGAAGTTTCAAACAAGAAGATTAATTTTTTACCAGAAAAGAATTGTCAAAATAAAAATTAATTTTTAACTAATCAGTTGAATTTTCAACAAAATAGTTGAATTTTCAGTTGAAAAAATTAATTTTTAACAAAAAAATGCATTTTTAACTAAAATTATGAATCTTCAAACAAAAAAAATTGACTTTTCAACCCGAAAATATGAATTTTGAACATAAAAGTTGATTTTTTAGCCAAATAATTGAATTTTCAAACCAAAATATATTAATTTTCTAGTGAAAGAGATGAATTTTCAACCAAATGTTCGAATTAAAAAAAAAATAGATGAATTTTTTTAAGACAGTTTTCAGCCAAGAACTTTTGTACCAAAACCATGAATTTTCAATCCAAAAGGACGAATTTTCTATAAAAAGAAAAATGAATTTTTAATCCAAAAGAACGAGTTTTCTATTTTAACTTTAGAGTTTTATTTAAATTCTAAATAGTTTAGTTTGAAAGTAGTCAAATTTTAAAAAGTTATATTAATTTTAATACCTAGATGATTCTGTGAGTTAAAAGAAAAGCTTTCACTACTCGCTGTAGCATATTTTAAATCTTTGTGAAATCTTTGAAATATTTGTGAAATCTTTTTTGAAATATTTTGTCTTCGTTTTAAATCAATGAAGTGTTTAAAATCTTGATGAAATATTTTGCAAAATTCTAAAAAAATTTAAATCGTTTAAAATCTTTGAAATCTGCTGTACTGCACCCTTGTTGAAATCTTTAAAATTCTTGAGATATTTTGAAATCCTTATGAATTTTTTGAAATATTTGTGGAATCTTTGATATTTAAAAGCTTTGTAAAATCTAATGAAATATTTAAAAAAAAATTGAAATCGTTAAAAATCTTTGAAATCTTTAAAATTCTTGTATTCTTTTGAAACCTTTACAAATTTTTGAGGAAATCTTTAAAATATTTGTGAAATCTTTAGTATTAATTTGAAATAATTTGGTTTACTATACCCTTTTTAGAATCTTTAAAATCCTTGAAATCTTTTGAATGTTTTAAAATCTCCTCCAAATCTTTATGAAAGAAAATTTAAATTTAAATTTAAAGAAAATTTAATTTTTTTGGTTGAAGATTCATAGTTTTAGTTGAAAATTCTTTTCTTTTTCTGGTTAAATATTAATTTTTTAACTGAAAATTTAATTATTTTGTTAAAAATTCAACCGATTGGTTAAAAATTGAATTTTTCATTGAGAATTCATATTCTCGGATTGAAAATTCGTCCTTTTGGCTTAGAAATTCAACAATTTGGTACCAAATTAACCTATTTGGTAAAAAATTAAACTGTTTTGTAGAAATGTTTTTTTTTAATTGAAATTTACTTCTCAATGAAAATTTATCTGCTCCATTTTTAGTTAAAAATTTATCTTTTTGGTTTAAAAATGCAACTATTTATTTTAAAAAATGTTAGAAACGAAAAAATGTAAACTAAAAATTAATAAACTTAAATTTGAACAAATATCACATCCATTTTTCGAACTGTTCAGTTGAAAATTTATGTATTTGTTGAAAATTCGTCTTTTTTTATTAAATCAAACTTTTTTTTAAAATTATTTCAATTAAAATCTTTCTTTTTTTTTTGTCTCGAAAATTCAACAATTTGATATACAATTTCTCAATTTGGTAAAAAATGAATCGGTTTTGTAGAAAATTCTTTTTCTTTTCTATTGAAAAATAATTCTACGTAATGAAAAATTAACCACTCCATTTTTGTTTAAAAACTGATAATTCTTTATTTAAAAATGCAACTATTTAGTTTAAAAAATTTGGAAACGAAAAAAGTGTAAACTAATAATTAATAAAATAAAATTTGAACTAACATCACATCCATTGTTTACAGTATTTAGTAAAAAATATATGTAATTTGTTAAAAATTCGTCTTTTTCGATATAAAATTAATCTTCTTGGTTGAAAATTCAACGATTTGGTTACAAATTTATGTATTTTGTTGAGAATTCATATTTTATATACATACATTTTTAACCAACCAGTTGAATTTTCAACCAAAAGGATTAATTTTCTCCTAAAAACGACGATTTTTCAACAAAATACATGAATTCTCAATCAAATAGTTGAATTTTCAGTTTAAAAAAATTAATTTTCCAGCAAAAAAAATTGCAACCAAAGTTATGAATTTT
Organism: Andricus grossulariae; assembly: GCA_011634705.1. Classification (NCBI taxonomy): domain Eukaryota; kingdom Metazoa; phylum Arthropoda; class Insecta; order Hymenoptera; family Cynipidae; genus Andricus; species Andricus grossulariae. Next base: position 299,099,710 of record JAABKJ010007545.1, read on the forward strand.
TATCTAAAATGATGAATCTTTAACTGGAATAGATGAATTTTAAACAAACAAAAAAATGAATTTTTCAACAAAAAAGTGTAACTATCAAACAAGCAGTTTTTTTAAACCAAAAAGATGAATTTTCAACTAAAATGATGAATATATAACAGAAATACTTGAATTTTCATCAAAAAGATGAACTTCCAAACACGAAGATTAATTTTTGAAACAAAAAGATTAATTTTCTACCAAAAAAGATAGGATTTTTCAACAAAATACACGAATTTTCAAACAAATAGTTTAATTTTCAACTGAAAAAAAGCATTTTTCAACCAATAATTGAATAATTACGTTTTCAGCTTAAAAAATTAATATTCAGCCAAACAAAAAACCAATTTTCATACAAAGGGATGAATTTTCAGCCAAAAAGATTAATTTTCTACAAAGGAGAACGACTTTCCAGCAAAATACATTAGTTTTCAACAAGACACTTGAATTTTCAACTAAAAGCGATCAATTTAAAACAAAAAATTAATTAGTTAAACTTTAAGTTGAAAAAAAGAGCTACTTTTACAACCGGTATAGAAAATTCATCTGTTAGGCTTGAAAATTAAACAATTTTGTACAAAATTCGTTTTTTTTTAATATTGAAAATTAATTCTCCTAACTGAAAATTTAACTATTCCATTTTCGGTTAAAAATAAAAATTGATTTTTTTTTAAATTCAAATATTCAGTTAAAAATGGTTAGGAACGAAAAAAATATAAACTAAAAATTAATCAAATAAAATATGGACTAATATCAAATCCATTCTTCAAACTATTTAGTTGAAAATTTATGTCATTTGTTGAAAATTCCGTCTTTTTTTTTTGTAGAAAATTAATCTTCTTGGCTGAAAATTCAATTATTTGGTTAAAAATGTATGTATTTGATTGAAAATTCGCCCTTTCTGATAGAAAATTAATCTGCTTGGTTGCAAATTTCACTAATCGTTTAAAAATTGACATATTTTGTTGAAAATTCTTTTTTGTTTTGCTAGAAAATTAATCTTCTGTTTTGAAAATTCAACTTTTTGAGTTGTATATTCAACTCCTTGATTGAAAATTGAACTAACTTCTTGAAAATTAATTTTTTTTTGGTTGAAAGTTCATAATTTTAGTTGAATATTCGTTTTTTTTTGTCAAGCATTAATTTTTTAACTGGAAATTAAACTGTTTTGTGGAAAATTATTATTTTTTATATCCGGGATCACAGCGCAAAGAGCTCAAAAAAGGGGAAATAGGGTAATTTTCTCACGAAAAAGGGGAAAATATTAAACATTTATTTTTACATGTCGAAAAGAACAAAACAACCTTTTTATAAGAAATGTCATTCTTTAAATAATTTTCAACGATTTTTCAATGATTTCTGCCATTCAAGAATTTATTTAAAAAATTGGATATACTTAGGTCGTTGAGAATCCATTCAGTGTGATATAAAAAAGATCAGTTTTCAACCAAAAATGGAATAGTCAAATTTTCAGTTGAAAAAATTAGTTTTCCACCAAACTGATGAATTTTCAACTATAATGATGAATCTTCAACTGGAATCGTTAAATTTTCAACCAAAAAACAAAAACAAAATTACCAAAAAAGACGACTTTCATGAAAATAAATGAATCGTCAACGAAATAGTTGAATTTTCAACTGAAAAAGACAAATTTTCAATCAAACAGTTGAATTTTGAAGTTAAAAAGATAAATTTTCGACCAAAAATGGAATAGTTAAATTTTCTTTTGAAAAAACAGATTTTCCACAAAACTGATGAATTTTCAACTGGAATAGTTGAATTTTAAACCAAAAAGATTAATTGTTTAACAAAAAAGAAGACTTTCAACAAAATAAATGACTTTTCAAGAAAGTAGTACAATTTTCAACTAAAAAAGATCAATTTTCAACCAAAAATGGAACAGTTAAATTTTCGGCTTAAAAAATTAATTTTCCACCAAACTGATGAATTTTCAACTATAATGATGAATCTTCAACTGGAATCGTTAAATTTTCAACCAAAAAACTATATATATATTCATTTTTGAGTGGATTCGAACAAATTTGGGGGGTGTTCCGATAAAAATTCAAACAGAAAATTTTCCAATGCATTTTTGGACCACCCTAATGTTCAACAAAGAAAGATTTTAGTTGAATTTTCAAAATCAAAATATGTATCAATTTTCAACAAAAAGTTAATTTTCTTCTAAAATAGTTGAATTTCCAACCAAGGAAGATAATCTTTTAACAAAATTGAATTTTGTATCAAATAATAAAATTTGTAACTAAAAATATAATTTTCAGGAAGAAGAAACTGCAAAAAAAGAAGAAATAGAAATACAATCGCTCGTAATTCCCCCTGCGAAAAAATTAATTATAAAAATAAATAATTTTGAAACATTGGAAGAATTGATGAAAAACTGAATAAACCATTTTTATACGTTTAAAATCGTTCCTACAATCAAAAATATTTTCTCTCTCAAAAAACACCATATTTAATAATTAAATCGTGATACTTTTTGGTTCTAAAAATTACTTTAGCTTTAAAACGTTATTTAACATCTAAATAGTTTAGTTTGAAATTTGTCAAGGCAACATTCATCAATTATTTATTGGTAAGATTTATGAATAAAATTTGAAACTCAAGAGTCCCGAATTTAAAACGTGAAGTTATTTGCATTGGGCAACTCGATTGAAAATTTTTAATTTTTTGTGCATAAAGATTTTTTAATTTTTTGGGGGTAAACTTTACGAAATTAAATAACCTCAGACGAAATAAAAGTAAGAAAAAAATTTTTCTTTAAAATATATTTCGAAAAATTACAACAAATACAATTTTCTTATCTTGTACCTAAAGTTGCAAAAAAAAATGTTGTTCATTTCTTTATTTTTTTATTCTCTTTTTAATAAACTAAAGAAATACATACAACAAAATTTGTTTGAAACTTAAAAATATGAACGTGTTTCTCTGGTCTATTGAAAAAGCATGAAAAAGAAAATAAAAACATTTTTTTTTTTGCAACTTTAGGTACAAATTAACAAAATTGCATTAATTGTAATTTTTTGGAATATTATATTTCAACGGGAAACTTCGTTTCTTCTTTGTTCCCGCCTAAATTTATTTACTTCCATAAACTTTATTCAAAGCAAAAATTGCTTCCCATACAGAAAAGTTTAAAAAATTACAATTTGAAATTTTTCAATCGACTCTTTAGATTAAACAAAAAAATGTATTAGTTATCAGTGCCACAAAGAAACTTTTTAATGCTATCACCAATTAATCGAATCATTTTGAGATAAATATTATTTACAATTCCTAAGTAACTATGTAATTTATAGCAAAATCTCTTTAGCAAATTTCAAGTAAATGCAAGTTGTAATTCAAACCCGAGTAAGTTTTTCGGGAATAGGGGAAAATGCGAATTTTGTCTAAAAAGGGGAAATATGAGAAGTTTTATAAAAAGGGGGAACGCAAGGGAATGTGGGAAAAAACCCCGGTATAATATTCAAGGGAGATGTTATTGTCAATTTTTTTATTTTGACCCTAATGGGTATGCAATCTTTTGCAGTCCCACGCAATCTTGTGCAGTCCCACTCAACCTTTGGCAGTCCCACGCAATCTTGCAATCACGAAAGGTCCGAGTAATTAACGTAGCCCTCGATGATTTCGAATAAAGTTCGGAATGAGCTATGTAAAAAATCTGGGATAAATTTGGGTGAAGAAGTGTAGCTTCGGCTATCATCAGGGAGCAATTCGGCTGGAGGACGTTCGCATAACTTTTGGAAACGCTCTTGTTCGAAACTAACGGCAAAGTTAAGCGATGGATCACTGGCCAAAACATCCCATGGGGTATCTCTTGAACTCAACTTCAGGATAAATTGCGTTACTGCTCCCCGGACAGCTCTAGGCGATTAGGTTGAATATCCCAGTATCGCTCTTTGCAGTATTGATGCAAAGAGCAAGGGCTACCCTCTATACTCAACTTCCCAAGTGTTAGTCTCAAATTTCACCCCCGAATTACTAACAAAAACTTAATTGCAGGACTGAAATTTATATCTGAATCAGGGTGGCCCGATGCGAGAAAAGAAAAGACCCAGACGGCGACCCGCCTGTACGAAATGACTGAGAGTGCATGCCTTGGCCGCGTGGAGCGCTATAAAACTGCATGGGACTGCAAAATATTGCGTGGGACTTCAAAAGATTGAGTGGGACTGCAAAAGATTGAGTGGGACTGCAAAAGATTGAGTGGGACTGCAAAAGATTGAGTGGGACTGCAAAAGACTGCATACCTAAATTGGTCAAAATAAAAAAATTGACAATAATACATCCCTGGAATATTATACTATGGGTCTTTCAGGGTTGCTACAAAATCTCAATTTCGAAATTTCCTCCCTGACCAATTTTTCATTAAGGGGTCATAAGGGGTCTTCCACAAATTACGTAAGACATAATTAAAATTCATTAATTTTTCATGTACTATAAACCAAAAATGGAAGAATTTAATTTTTCATTAAAACAATTAAGTTTTAACTAACAATAAAGGAATTTGTAACAAAATAGTTGAATCGTCAAACAAAACAGACAAATTTTCATATCAAAAAGAGGAGCATTCAACAAAAGAGTTAAATATTCAAACAAAAAAGATTTTTCAAGCCAAAAAGACTAATTTCCTGCAAAACAGTTGACTTTTAAACCCAAAAATATGAACTTTTCACATAAAAAAGAATTAAATTTTTAAACCAAAAATAATATTTCTTTTACAAAAATAATTGAATTTTAAACCCAAGAAAGATGAGTTTTCAACAAAATAAATTGATTTTTACTAAAAAGGTACATTTTTAAGCAAAAATGAAATAGTTATATTTTTTGCTGAAAAAAAATCAACTTTCAACTAAAAAAGCGAATGTTCAACAAATTAGTTGAATTTTCAAGCAATGAAATGAATATTTAACTTAAATGATGAATCTTCAGAAAAAAAAAATTTTTTACTGAATAGTTGAATTTTTAGCCCAAAAGAAGAATCTTCTATAAAAAAAAGACAAATTTTCAACAAAAAATAAATTTTCAATTAAAAAAAAAACGATTTTCCAACAAAATAGTTCAATTTTTAGTAAAACGATAACTTTTCAACCAATTAAAATAAATTTTTAACCAATTAGAATAAATTTTTAACGAAGTAGTTAAAGCAACCAAACAGATGAATTTTCAACCAAGAAGATTAAATTTCTATAAAAAAAGATAAATTTTCCTCGAAAAATGAAATAGTTCAATTTTCAGTCACAGAAGTAAATGTTTAGCTGAAATGATATATCTTCCATAAAAAAAAAAGATTAATTTTGAACTAAATAATTGATTTTTTAACCTGAAAGTGAATTTTCTACCAAAAAAGGTAATTTTTTAACAAAGTACGTGAATATTCAACAAACGAGTTACATTTTCAACCAAAAAAGTTTTTTCAAGCCAAAAATACTAATTTCGTGCAGAACAGTTGAGTTTTAAACCCACAAATATGAAATTTCCACATAAAAAAAAAATTAATTTTCAAGCCTAAAATAATGTTTTTTTACCAAAATAATTTAAATTCAAACCCAAGTAAGATGAGTTTTTAAAAAAATAAATGAATTTTTAAATAAAAAGATACATTTCTAAGCAAAAATGAAATGGTTATATTTTTAGCTAAAAACGTAAATTAAAAAAAAATCCAAACAAAACCTATTTTAATTTTCATTAAAAAAAACTCAATTTTCCACAAAATAAATTAATTTTCAAATAATAGAGATAAATTTATAAGCAAAAATGGAATAGTAACATTTTTTATTTCAAAAATAAATATTTAACATCCATAAGAGTTGAATTCTCAAGCAAAAGACAAATTTCAAACAAAATACATGAATTTTAAACTGAAAAAAAATAAATTTTCAACAAAAAAATTAATTTCCAACCAAAAACTATTTCATTTTTCAACAAAATAACTGAATTTTCTGCTAATAAAGATGAATTTATAAGCAAAAATGAAATAATTAAATTTAAATTTAAGAAAATGATTTGTTAACTAAAAAGAAGAATTTTCAGCATAATAGTTAAATTTTGAACAAAAGAAATGAATTTTTAAGCAAATAGTTGAATTTTCTATAAAAAAGTTACATTTTGTATTTCAAACATTAATTTTTAACTAAAAAAAAAGAATGTTCAACATAAGAGTTAAATTTTCAACATAGAAATTAATTTTTAACCAAAAGACAAATTTTCAACCACAAATAGAATAGTTGAAATAGGGTGAAAAATAAATTTTCAACAAAAAAAGACGAATTTTCAAGAACATAGTTCAATTTTCAACCAAAAAAAGAACAGTTCAAGTTTCAATGAAAAAATAATTTTTTAACCAAATAAAAATAATTTTCAGCGAAATAGTTGAATGTTTGACCCAAAAGATTAATTGCCTACGAAAAAGACGAATTTTAAACAAAATACATGAATATTCAACCGAAAAATGTAAATTTTTAACCAAAAATAGAATACTTACCAAAAACTATTTTAATTTTCGATAAAAAAAAAAGGGTTCAATTAAGCCAAAAAAAACAATGAATTGTCAACAAAATTTCTTTAAAATTTATGATTAATAATTATATTTGATAGTATATATTAATATAATAAAATCACTATTTGAAAAAGTAGAAAATCTTTTCTTAAAAATATTAGTTATAAATTTCTGCATATGTTTTGTGTAATAACTATGCAATAAAAATTAAATCTTTAATTTATATTTTCAATTTACCTGCATTTTCAACCCAAAAAGTGAATTTTCAAACAAGATAAATTTTCTACCAAAAAGACGATTTTTCAACAAAATACATAAATTTTCAACTAAATAGTTGAATCTTCAACTAAAAAAGACAAAAAAGATAATTTTTTAAATAAAAATATAAATCTTTAACTGGCATAATTGGATATTCAACCAAGAAGATTAATTTCTATCAAAAAATACGAATTTTCAACTAAAAAATACTAATTTTCAACCAAATTGATGAATTTTGAACTCAAAAAAGACAAAAAGATATATTTTCAAATAAAATTAGAATAATTGGATTTTCAAACATGAAGATTAATTTCTACTAAAAAAGATCATTTTTGAAAAAATCACATGAATTTTTAACTCAAAAAGACAAATTTCACCCAAATAGTTGCATTTTTAACTAAAAAGACAAAAAGATTAATTTTAAAATAAAATTTTGAATCTTTAATTATATATAATTGAATTTTTAACCAAGAAGAATAATTTCTACCAGAAAAGACGAATTTCCAACTAAAAAAGACCTATTCTCAACCAAATTGTTGAAGTTTCAATTAAAAAAGACAAAAGATAAATTTTCAAATAAAAATATGAATCTTCAACTAGAATAATTGAATCTTCAACCTCAGAATTTTTCAACAAATTACATGAATTTTATACTCAACAAGACAAAACTTCAACCAAATAGTTGAATTTTTAACTGAAAAATATCAAGTTTCAACCAAGAAGATTAATTTCCACCAAAAAAGAGGATTTTTCAACTAAATAGTTGCATTTCAAACTAAAAAAGATCAATTTTCAACTAAACAAGATATCAATTTTCAACTCACTCATGAATTTTATTTTTGCTTCGAATTTCTGCTGGGATAAAATGTTGTTTAAATAAAAGTTAAACATTAGTAAAAACCGATTAAAATTAAATTTAAATTGTGTGAAATCCGATGTAAAAATTTTAATGATTATTTTTAAATTTATAATTAATAATTATATTTGATAGTACTTTAAATTTTAGCATATATTTTATGTAATAATTATGCAATAAAAATCAATTCTTCAATTTACATTTTTAATTTCAGTGGAATACTTGAATTTTCAACCAAAAAAGTGAATTTTCAAACAAGAAGATTAATTTTCTACCAAGAAAGCCTAATAGATAAATTTTCAAATAAAAATATGAATCTTCAACTAGAATAATTGGATTTTCAAACAAATAGTGGAAATGTTCAATAGAAAAGATCAATTTTCAACCAAGATATTTCTGTAATAATAATGCAATAAAAATGATATATAAATAAAATAAAATCACTATTTGAAAAAGTAGAAAACCTTTTATTACAAATATCAGTTATACGAAATTGAGTGGTGAAAAAAATTGAAAATATATTAATGCACAGTGTTTGATAACTATTTGTAAACTTCCTTACATTAAAAGGCACATTCTTCAAAGGCAGTTTGTCGTTCCCGCAACTACCGCAACCTTACTTTCATTTGAATGAAAACAATATTTTTCAAAGTAGTATTTCGATCATTAAACAATGCAATTAGTAAACCTCATTTCTTGATTGAATTATCAATATCACAAGCTCCTTTTCAAACTCTATCCTACAAAGAGAGAGAAAAAAAAAAAAAAACAATTGATATTTGTCAGTTTGTGCACTAACTTGCCGACTTTAACAATTCCTTCAACTTGAGCTTCAACGCTACATTTTCCTCCTTGATCAGAATAGTCTCGTCCACTTTCCTCTGCAACTCTTCACTCCTCAGTCTCAAAATAATGATGTCCTCTCGCATCCGCTCATTCTCCTCCACCAGCTTTCTCAATCGCGACGTATCCCTACTTGGATGTATCTCCTTGGTCAAATCCTCCGTCTGAATCAGCATTTGCTTAATCAGGGTAGACTGAGAATTCATGTGCAGCTCTTGCATGGCCCTTAAAATTTTCGTGCTCTCCTGCTTCGAGTAGGTGGACACCAGTTCCTTGATGGCATTCAACAAAGCCAACGGATCCTTCACATCTATCTTCCTCGAAGCAGAACTTCGACCTGGAGTCGGATTACTGTGTGAGCTCATCTCCTTCGGCAAATCAGGCAACAAATTGTTCTCCTTGGTTGGATCGGACGTTCTGCTGGAAGGGTTTGAACTACCCGAACGGCGAGTGTGTTCCTTGGGAGCCTTGGCATCGGCGGAGCCTTTACTTCTCAAGTCATGTTTCGCTCTGGACTCGTCAGTTTTTGTACGTGCTGATTCTAGAGATTTGAGTTTCGACTCTGGCGGTTTTGGCTTCCTCTCAAGCACTTTGGACTGCACCTGTAATTTATTTTCCTGCTCCCTGGTGCCTGGTTTTTTCGGCTCTTTCATCAATCCACTCAACTTTCCTTCCTTCGGAGTGGCAGAATTCGTGTTCACATCTATGTTTTCCTGGCACTCGTTTAAAACTACCAAATTGTTACTCTGGCCTGTGGATCTGCTTCTTCGGGTGGTGATGTACTGTTCTGCTTGTCGCTGTCCCAAGCTGGGAAGCCCTTCCGAATGAACAATTTCCAGCTCGTCCAAAAACGAATCGTTCATTCTGCTGTAAAGTAAAAATGTTTCATTGCTTTCAACAGGGTGTCTAGTCAAATCCTCCATAAAAAAATCCACGACAATTCCACGTTTATTCCAGGTATCTCATGTCTTCTTTTCACCAAGTAGTTTTATTTTCCATTAAGAAGATAAATTTTCAAGTAAAATGATAAATGTTTAAGTGGAATACTTGAATTTTCAACCAAAAAAGTGAATTTTCAAACAGGAAGATTAATTTTCCACCAAAAAGGACGATTTTTCAACAAAATACATGAATTTTCAACTAAAAAGAAATGAATGGTCAAATAAAGAGATTAATTTTCCCCATAAAATGATAAAATATACAATTGGAATAGCTACATTTACAGTTAAATTAAATTTACAATTGAAAAAAAACTAATTAAAAAAAGATAGTTACATTTTCAAACAAAGTAATGAATTTTCAACTAAAATAATGAATATTCGTCTAGAATAAATGAATTTGAAACCAAAAAGATGAATTTTCAACTAAAATGATAAATATTTAACTGCAATACATGAATTTTCAGTTTAAAAAAATGAATTTTCAACCAACAAGATTAATTTCTACCAAAAAAAGGAGATTTTTCAACAAAATACATTAATTTTCAACTAAAAAGAAATGAATGGTCAAATAAAGAGATAAATTTTCCCTATAAAATGATAAAATATACAATTGGAATAGCTCCATTTACAGTTGAAAACAAATTACAATTTTCCAAAAAAAAAAAGAAAAACTAATTAAAAAAAGATAGTTACATTTTCAAACAAAGTAATGAATTTTCAATTAAAATAATGAATATTCGTCTAGAATAAATGAATTTGAAACCAAAAAGATGAATTTTCAACCAAAATGAGAAATATTTAAATGCGATACATGAATTTTCAGTTTAAAAGAATGATTTTTCAACCAAGAAGATTAATTTCTACAAAAAAGAGGATTTTTCAACAAAATACATGAATTTTCAACTGAAAGAAATGAATGGTCAAATAAGAGATTAATTTTCCCCATAAAATGATAAAATATACAATTGGAATAGCTACACTTATAATTGAAAAAAATTATAATTTTCCACAAAAAAAAAGAAAAACTAATTAAAAAAAAATAGTTACATTTTCAAACAAAGTAATGAATTTTCAACTAAAAAATGAATATTTATTTATAATAAATGAATTTTAAACCAAAAAGGTGAATTAAAAAAAATGATAATAACTGGAATCATTGAATTTTCAAAAAAAAAAGAAAAACAATTGATTTTCAACTAAATAGTTCAATTTTCAACTAAAAAAAGACAGAAAGATACATTTTCAAATAAAAATATAAATCTTCAACTAAAATAATTGAATTTTCAACCAAGAAGATTAATTTCTACCAGAAAGACCAATTTTCAACTATAAAAGACAACTTTTCAACCAAATAGTTCAATTTTGAACTAAAAAAGATCAATTTGAAATCAAAAAGATTAATTTCTACCAAAAATGACGATTTTTCAACAAAAAACATGAATTTTTCAACGGAAAGATTTAATTTTTAACTGAAAAAGATCAATTTACAACCAAATTGTTGAATTTTCAACTATAAAAATTAACTTCTACCGAAAAATACCAATTTTCAGCTAATTACATAAATGTTCAACTAAAAAAAAGAAGATAAATTCTCAACCAAAAAAGATCAATTTTTAACCAAGAAGATTACTTTTTTCTAAAAAAGAGGATTTTTTGAACAAAATACATCAATTTTTGAACAAAAGAGTTAGATTTTAAACTCAAAAAGACAAATTTTAAAACAAATAATTGAAATTTGAACTAAAAAAGATAAATTTTCAAACAAGAAGATTAATTTCTATCAAAAATGACGCTTTTGGATTAATTCTACTCATTTGGTTGAAAATTCATCATTTTGGTTCAAAATTAATTTCTGTTGTTGGAAATGTAACTGTTTTGTTAAAAATTCGCCTTTTTTTGCAAACAATTAATCCTCTGGGTAGAAAGTTCATGTATTTGCTTAAAAATTAACTTTTTTTGTTAAGAATTAATACTTTTAAGTTGAAAATTGAACGGTTTTGTCGAAAAGTTGTCTTTTTAGAAAATAGTAAATCTTTTTCGTTTAAAAATATAATTTGATGGAAATTAATCGTTCTTGGTGAAGGATTCAACTATTTTGTTGAAAAATCGTTTTTCTTTTTTGGCAGAAAATTAATCTTCTTGGTAGAAAATTTATGTATTTGCTTGAAAATAAACTTTTTTGTTAAGAATTAATATTTTTTCGTTAAGCAATTAAACTATTTTGAAGAAAATTGGTCGTTTATGGAAAATATTTAATTCTTTTCATGAAGGATTGAATATTTTGTTGAAAATTTATCTTTTTTGGATTAATTGAATTCTTTTGTCTGATAAATCATCATTTTAGTTCAAAATTAATTTCTGTTGTCGGAAATGTATCTGTTTTCTTAAAAATTCTCCTTTTTGTTGCAGAAAATTAATCTTCTGGGTAGAAAATTCATGTATTTCCTTGAAAATTAACTTTTTTGATAAGAATTCATATATTTAGATTAAAAAATTGAAATTTTTTTTAGACAATTTGTCGTCTTTGAAAACTATTTAATATTTTCTGGTAAAGAATTAAACTATTTTGTCGAAATTTGATCTTTTTTGGATTAATTCAATTCGTTTGGTTAAAAATTCATCATTTTGGTTCAAAATTAATTTCTGTTGTTGGAAATGTAACTGTTTTGTTCAAAATTCGCCTTTTTTGAAAACAATTAATCCTCTGGGTAGAAAATTCATCTATTTGGTTGAAAATTAACTTTTTTGTTAAAAATTAATATTTTTAGATTTAAAAATGTAACTAATTTGCAGAAAATTTGTCTTTTTTGAAAATACGAGTTTTCACATGAAGGATTAAATCTCTTTTGGTTAAAAATATAACTGCTTGAAAATTAATCTTTCTTAATGAAGGATTCAACTCTTTTGTTGAAAATTCGTTTGTTTTTTTTGGGTAGAAAATTAATCTTCTTGGTAGAAAATTTATGTATTTGCTTGAAAATTAACTTTTTTGTTGAGAATTAATATTTTTAAGTTGAAAAATTAAACTATTTTGTATAAAATTTGTCATTTTTGGAAAATATTTAATGTCTTTTTACGAAGGATTCAACTATTTTGAAAAAGTAACAGTTTTGTTAAAAAATCTTCTTTTTTTTTTGCAAAAAATTAATCCTCTGGGTAGAAAATTCATGTATTTCCTTGAAAATAAAGTTTTTTGTTAAGAATTAATACTTTTATATCAAAAAATTAAACTATTTTGTAGAAAATTTATCTGTGATGGATTAATTCTACTCGTTTGGTTGAAAATTCAGAATTTTAGGTCAAAATAATTCTCTGTAGTTGGAAATGTAACGATTTTGTTAAAAATTCTCTTATTTTTGCAAACAATTAATCCTCTGGGTAGAAAATTCATGTATTTGCTTGAAAATTAACTTTTTGAATGAGAATTAATATTTTTGTGTTAAAAATTGAACTGTTTTGTAGAAAATTTTCTCGTTTTTTGGAAAATATTGAATCTTATTTGGTTAAAAATACAACTGGTTGAAAATTATTCTGTATTGGTAAAGGATTCAACCATTTTGTTGAAAATTTATCTTTTTTGGGCCAATTCAACTGTTTTCGAATAAAAATAAAAATATTTATGGATTGAAATCTCAACTGTTACATTTTTCCTTGAAAATTAATCTTTTATGTTTGAAGAATGCAACTATTAATTTAAAGATTACCTTTTTTTGTTGAAATTTAGATTTGACTAAAAAATAAGTAGTTCAAAATTTTTCTTTTGTATTAAAAATGATTTTTTCCCTCAAATCGAAAAAATATAGTTTTCAATGACAGGTCAGATAACTATTACAATTTTATGGAATTACGCCAAATCTAAAATTGACAATAAACTCAAATTCACTAACAATTCAAATCTACCGACCATAAAATAAAATTAGAAGCAATTCAACGAGAACACTGTAAATTTACATTCCGAGATGGATTCAAACATTTTTTACAGGGATAATAAGGCATAAAAAAATATTACTTACGAGGTTATTCTGTCCGAAAGAAAACTGAAAATAATAATTCCTGACTTATTGTAATTATAGTTTCACACAGTGAAAGTTTTCAGTGCCGGTTACGCCTCGATTAATTTGTCATCACATCACGTAAAAACGATAGGATAAATTGAGGCTTTCAATTCTTTCAGAATTCGGTTTCCAGTTAATATTCAAGAAAATTGTATCTATCTTTCGATTAATAAAGACGATTCAATTAACGTAGTCCAGCATAGTCTTGGTAGTATTTTGATTTGATAATCAAATTATATTTTTCCGTAGAAAATGCCAATGTGTCAATTGTTTTTTGAGGTTAGAGTAGCTTTCCGTTACAGCAGGGGGATGCCTCTCCTATAAAGGCCTGCAGAATAAATGTGTCATGAGATCTGAATTTCAAATATAACTTTAGAAATTTTGAACAGGGACCAAAACAGAAAATTGCATTTGCTTAAGTGTCGACAGAAATTTGAAAACTGAATTCGACAAATTTTGATAATAAACAGATAATAACAGAGACCGACATTATCGGAATCGCGGAGACCTCAATAACGAATACTAACCTCCAAATAGTGCACATAGAGAAAAATTTTATTTAGCAGAATAAAATTATTTGCTTTTTTTTTTAAACGATTTCATTAAAAATGTAGAAACTTCGAATAGAAATGACTAAAATAACATCCTGATATCTCATTAACCCTCTGCCTGGTCATTGACCGTTATCGTCAAAAATCATCAAATGAGGCATGTAGAAAGGGAACAACCAATAGTAGTGCTCATTTAAGTAACGCGATGTGTGTAAGTGCGACAGAGCTGTATCGTATAGCTATTTCGAGGGGCACAAGTGACCCTCGACCGAAACTTTCTTAATAATAAGTCAATTATTATTAAAAAATACTCAAAATAAAGTCTGAGTACTAAAGTTTAAGAATATTCAAGAAAATTGCTCATAATTTGATAAAATGTGACAGGTTTATGATACGAAAACCATCATGTGGAACATAACCTCAAGAAGGAAACGTCAAATTTAACAAAATACTTTTGAATGGAAGAATTGTTCAAAATTCACTTAACTTACATTTAATTTGAGGTGGCATTGTGTGTTAAAACGATTGTTCGTAAGATTTTATGCAATTTTCGCGCCTAAAAGGTAATTTAATATTTTGCAATAGTAGGAAGAAGAAGTTTTCTTTTCGCGACAGGTAAGGAAGAAAATCATGCAAAAAATTTAGAATTTTCTTATTTTTAATTTAGTATCCTTCTTAAATTATTCAGGTTATAATTTTGTATCAAAGTAATTAAATTTTTGATTGATTATGATAAGCAATGAATTCTTCTTTGCATAAAGGTACGTCGCATTCTCCACACATGGAAATTGTATTAGCGATGATCATATTTCCAGACCATCTGAGCGTAAACAGGCAGGGGCGCGTGAATCATTTCTATTGGATATCTACGGATGACGTCACCTGATGCAAGTAACGCGCGGAGAGTGCGGCCCTCTTGCTTATCTGTAAAGCTTCACTGAACAAGCCTCTCTTGCTGGGCACATCACAAAACTGCCATGGCATCTATTCTCGGAACGGCGTAAATACAGACTGCTCCAATCGAAGTTCCGGTTTATTTTTAATTCTGTTAAATTCAAACGAATTCGTAAAATTCACTTGTACTCCTTTGTATTCTTTGAAAGTTGTTTTTTATTCTCTTGCAATCTTTACAACGCACCATGAAATATTTTGAATTTATCCAAGTCTTTTGTATTCCCCAAATTCTTTTGAATTCTCTTAATTCTTTTGAATTTTCTTTATTCTTTTGAATTCCCCGAACTCCTTTTGAAATCTCTTATTTCTTTTGGATTCTCTGAATCCTCTCCATTTCACTGAAGTCCTTTGACTTCGGCAAATTCTTTTTATTCTCTAAACTCTTTGAATTCTTCAGAATTCTTTGAATTTTCCTGAACTCTTTAACCCTTTGAATCATGCATTTTTGATCAAATACGAATTGTTTGATACTTTATGCACGGAAGGTTTTTGGGGTCGCTGATTTCAAATTTAAAGTCAAATTTTTAAAATAATTTTAATTCAAAATGACAGATCAAATATGGCAAAGAACTAATGTAAAAAGAGTCCCGTTGCTTCAAAATGGGTTCTCGGGGGTTTTGTGGGTCGCTGATTACGAATCTGAAGACTGGTTTCCGTCATGAAAGTGTGAGGTAGCGGACATTGTATGGTGCTGATTTTAGTGAAGTTGCAGTGCAAGTTGAGATAAGTTGATGGGAGGAGTATGTTAGAAGGTTTTGTGAATGAAAGATTGTATGTAGAAAGTAATAGAAGCGAAGAAGTGTGTGATATTTTGCGAGATTAGGACTGTTTTGGGTAGACTGAGAGGTTAGTTTGTTTGACGTGAGGATCAGGGTGGTGAGACCGGTGCAGTAGTGTAACGGTGTGGCGCTAGGGAGAGAGAAGCAAGGAAGGAGGTACTGTAGCAGGGTGAGAAAGCGCCGTGGCGACAGAATTTACGTAAGTTAATACATAGGACGATAAAGACAGAGGTTACTTCGAAACAGTCTGATGGGTAACGGAGACAGCAAAAAGAAAGAAGAAAGGGATTCAGACGAGGAATAATTCTGTAGGCCGAAATGTGAGACAAAAAGGAGAGGACAGTACAGAAAAACGGTAGAAAGGAAGAGATTGGAGACGGAGAGTTTAGGTTCAATCGAGCGGTTCATTAATAGGAAGAGGAATAGGGCGAAGAGAGGAAGCAGTGAAGATAAGGTAGAAGTAAGATGCACCCTAAAAAATCCTAAAATGTTCAGAACACCACCGGAAAAAGATCAGAATTGAGCGACGGAGAAAGACAAGGGGAAAGAAGAGGACAAAGTTGAACATAGAGGGCCGATAAAAGTTTAAAATTAACCATTAGATGAAATGCGTAAAATGATGATAGAAGTAATACAGATGAACGAAAGACGGCAGTAGGAAAGAGAGAGAAGACTTTACAAAAAAAGATTAGAAAAACAGAAAGAGCCTAATAAAAAGATAGCACAATTGGAAAGTAGGATGTAAAGATAGAAAACTCAAACGGGGAGTTTGGTGGTGGGGAGAGTGGGAATAAGGAGAGGAAAAGGCTAAGGGAAATAGAAAGGAAAATATAAAGGAAAGAGAGAGATTAAAGAAAAAGAAACATAGTGATAAAGGATCTAAGATTAAAGGGGAAGAAACTGAAGGAAGTAGGGGAAGATGTGCTAAAAAAGATCAATGCTAATGTAGAGATAGAGAAAGTGCAAAGTGTAGGAAAGGAAATGAGAAGAGAGAAAATGGTACTAGTGACACTAAAGAAATAGGAACATAAGAGGGACGTGATGACAAAGAAGAGGGCAATGCATGGAAGCTTGGAAAGAACAGAGGATTAATTGACATGGGTCAAAAGGAATATACAGAATATACAGAGGAAAGAAGTAAGGAAAAGAGAACGTGGGTGAGGTATGGCAAAATACAAATAGAAGGTGTATGGTGGGATTAGGACGAAGAAAGGGAAGAGTTAGTAAAAAATAAGGTGCCTCAAAACTAGGAGAGAAAGGAACAAGATATAGGAAAATAAGAAATAGTAGGAAGCAAAAAGAGACGAGAAACGAAAGGAGGGAAGATGGAAGATATTGTAATGTTGCAGGTTTCACCTGAGAATTACTTTGTTTTGTTTGTACTTTTATTAATTTGTCAACAGCTCCTCCTCTCTTGGAGGAAATCTCCGCGATAAAACGAGGCTCGATCGAGGGCCCACTGATTCGATTTCAAAAAAATATATTTTATTAATTTATTTTTTTTTATTCTTTGAAATTTTTTACCATTTCTTTTCTTTTTGTTGCACACACTCTCATGAGCTTTTCATAATGAGAAAGAGTGAGAGTCACTCTTACTAATTCTTTTGTGTTTTTGTTTTCTTTTTGTTTACATCATTCACCGAGTTTTGAGGACGAGAGAGGGATGGACGAAGGAGTGAGTTCACTTGGAACACGAACCACCATCAAGGATCAGCATTATGGACTACGAGGACGCAAGGCGGGTTGAAGTCGCACAGGCACAGGCGCTACCGAGGGTTGTACCCCAGGGGTGGAATGTGGATGTGACTCCCGCATTCCAAATCCTGTACCTGGGGCGATTCAAATCTCACCGCTGATGATTCTTCGCAGCACCACTATCACAATCTTTTGGGCATAAAGGTCAGGAAATATCCCTCCGTGAAAGATTTGTTGCAATTATTCTGATGTAAAATTAATGTTTAATATAATGTGAAGAAGGGGGTTATCTTTCTTATTTATTATCTAGAGTGACACCTTGTTTTTCTTGTTTGTAACTTTCTCTTTATGCCGCTGTCTATTCGTGAGAATTCTAAATAAATATTATTTATATTGTTTCATAATCTTAAAATAATTATTATTTATTTAAGCGACCCCCCAGATTTGTCTTTTATAGTTGAGTCTTTCAGGTACTCGCGCCACTCTCCGGAAATGCTGTGCTATGTCGGTACTTTTATTTAGTTTTTTGTGTCTTTAACTTTCTTCCAGGGCACCAAATGTCTTTTGCTTGGCGCCATCCAAAATTAAATTAAAAGCCCTGGGGAAAGTAATTTAAAGCCTTTTTATTTTAAATTATATTTTTACTAAAATGAAGAAGTAAGAATCTTCGTTTTAACTGGCGCGCTGACGTGTGTTGGGCAAATTTTTTGTTTGAAAAAGTAAAGGCAGAAAAAAAAGAACCTGAAAAAAAAATCTGAGACATTCCCGTTTTTTGTTTAAATACGATTTTAAAATGTGATTTATTTTTCATGTGCATGTTGTGTCTTATTTACTGATTTTTTATTTATGGTTTTTATTGCATTATTGATTTTTTACCTGTGATTTTTTTTTACATTGGATTTTATATTTTTGATTTTTTGTACATGGATTTTACCTGTCATTTTTTTTTAAATCTGAAATGTGTTTTATTGCGTAACGAAAATTCGTTCGCGGGAAAAGTGTCGAGTGCCACGTCATAATGACGTGACAATTTCAAATTCGGGTGGGATTTTTCTAAACGCGAGTAAAGTCACGCGGATCGATATCGGGTACGAAGGTCTCCGCGCGTTACAAAGCGATTAGGAGCGGTTTTTGAACAAATAAAAAGGGAGAAATACTCTAAATTAATAGGAAAATTATCTCAGGTGGATTTTCACAACAAAATAATTCATTATTAAATTTTTTTTAGTGCTTCATACAGGTCGTTAAAATTTGCCTTAATTTTTTTTCTCTTAGAGAAGTGTGTCATTCGTGGCCAGGCGTAGCATAGGTTCGGTTCTCGCGATGGGAATATTTTTTTTTACGATTATTCTTCTTCGTTTTGACAAAACTTAGTTCGGTTTTTACGATTTTGCTAAAAATTCAATGGATGTGAATGGAGTGATATTTTTTTTAAATATTATTTTCCTCATAATTCAACATCTCTTTGGACTTTAATAATTTTTCGGTTGAGCGGGATTTTGTCAATTAATCTATTTGTTTTTATTCTTCGCTTTGTTTAAAAATAAAAACAAAAATGGCCGAACAAGATAACAGTTGGTTATTAAATCTGGATACGGAAAGATGCTATTTTAAATGCACATTTCGTCAATAATACCGGAACTCGCGAAGTGGTATTGGATAGGGCGATTCGATGTTTTAGAAGATTTGTGGGGGAGGCCGTACGGACGGCAGCAGATGAAGATACGTCAAATCAAGTGCCATTCGAATAGCATAGGAGTCGAATCGAACTTGATACTTCGGTAATCACGGACGAGACATTTATGTCAGGGGGAGATAGCACCCCTTTCACGATTCGTAGAAGCGCATCTCTGAATGGGATTCCACCCTCCACAAATCCAAAATAACTATGCACCCTCGGAATCCATATCATTTAGTGGCGGGATTGTTCGAACCCCAATTGCGTCAATTACTACAGTTACCACCAATACAAATACGGTGGTCACTAGTCGAATAGCAGACAATAGACCCACTATTACCCAGTCCTCAATTTTCAACCGAAGTACGGAAAACTGCGTGGCCAACAACGTCACCCTTAAGACAGGGGGGCAAATGTTTTATGAATAGAGAGGGGATTCCTTTTCATTCCGATTCACGGATGTTTAGTAGACCGCAATGACCGGAAGTGGAAAGGTTAGTTAATGTTCCGACAAAAATTCCCAAAAGTGTACCAGTCTCTAATTTTTCAAGGGTTGTTACAGAAAGGAATTTTATCACTGAAATGCAACCACGAAATTTAGGGATGGGTGGTATCCCAAGGGGTATACCAGAAACCCCCCCCCCCCCTCCTCAGCTTATGTAGATACGGGTAGGCTTATAGATTATAGGGGCCCGGATAGGTTATATTTGGAGGGTGGTATACATTTCCAAAACACCCCTCCAACCCCAAATCTTAATATGGCTCAATTTTTGCCGCAACCGGATTTAAATAATAAAACACGTGCGACACATTTTTCAAATTATATATCGAATGAGACGAGACCGAGGCCAACTAATAAGGACATATTAGGGGCTACCAAAACATTTTTTGAAAATAATTTAACATCGGGACAAACGGATCACAGGAGTGGTTTCGGTATACGAAATGAAACCTACCAGGGGTTAAATAATCTCCATTCTGAATTTCAGGAAAATAGAAGAGATTTTAGTTATCAACCAAATGAACTCATCAGGTGCGGTGCCTATCGGGGTGACATTCCTAGGGAGGTCCCATAAGGAAGTTTCTACGGTCAACCTCATTGCCATCCCTCTTCTCTAGGTCCAGTGAGTGTTCCATGCACCGAACAGCCTACTTCTTTCCGATTAGCCAGTACTCCCTATAGAAGAGGTAATAAAGGTCTATCACAAATCGCAAAGCAATGGAATAGTAAGTTTACAGGGCGCGGTGATACTAGTGTGATCACATTCTTGGATAGAGTAGAGGATGGGCAGGCAATAGATTCGCTCAGTGAGGAAGAAGTTCTTATAGCAATGCCTTTCCTGTTAGATGGGATAGCATCAGTATGGTTTAGGAATAATCGGTACCTGTGGAGGACTTAGCAAGAGTTCAAATATGATTTTTGTAATAGGTTTGGGGATATAAATTATCAAAAGCGACTAGAGGAGCAAATAATCGCTCGCAGGCAGGGCCCGGAAGAATCTAGTGTGGATTACTTGACATGTATGATGGGTCTGTATAGATTGCACCCACGTCCAATCGCACTAGAAGATCTACTAGATAGGGTTTAGAGCAATATGCGCCGCCAAATCAGATGTGCGATTAGGCGCAGAGATTTTAGGTCCTATAATGAGTTGGCAGCCCTTGCCCAAGATTATGAGCGGTCAGCCGCTAGGAGTGATGAGAACATTTTACCCCCACCTCCCGAAGACTCTTTCCTTCCTGAGTACGCGTACAATCACACTGGAAGATAGGTACATAAACTATAAATGTAGAAACTGCAAAAAGTTAGGCCATCCCTACATTAAATGTCCTGAGGAAAAGCGATATTATTGTTATACGTGCTTGGCAGAGGGGATATTTAAAAGCAATTGCCCTAAATGCCAAGCAAAGGAAAACGAACAGGAGAGGAAAAAATAAGGCCCCTTATTCCTCCCGTAACAAATACCGAAGCCCAATTATTCACAGAATGAATCTGGTCGCTTTCAGGAGTCGACCATTACTATTTTGGCTCCGTCAATTTCAAAAACTATTAATAATGTGATTGTCGGCAAGGGGCAATATATCCAAAGAACGGAGACCTCAAGTTTAGATAGAATATAGGGGAGTAGTTCTAAAGTTGAAGAAGCCTTTTGTCTTTTGCTTAGCGCCATACAAAATTAAATTAAAAGTCCTGGGGAAAGTAATTTAAAGCCTTTTTATTTTAAATTATATTTTTTTTTACTAAAATGAAGAAGTAAGAATCTTCGTTTTAATACGTTACTGGAATATAGCAGGCTTGGAGACAAGGGATAGGTAGTTTATGAGAAATTTGGTACAATGAGATGTAGTAGTAATTATGTAGACGTGTCTAGATGAAAAAGGCTGTAAAAGAGCAAGAGGAAGGTTACGAAGAGGTTACAAATGGCAGGTTCAAAATGCAAAGGGGAAGAATAAAAAAAGAAAGAAAATAAAGAAGAGATTAGGCTTAAAATAGGGGGAGATTTCAATGCGAGAACATGAGATAGAGGGAGAAGCGAATGAGGAGGAGAGCGAGGAAGAAAATTAAAAGACAAGATACTGAAAAAGAGTTAGGATCATTAGGTAAGAGAGAAGGCCAAGGAACTAGAGGTAGATTCAGATTACTGTGCCATAATAGTGACATTAGAGGGAGAAAAATTAATAATGATATGGATAAAGAAGAAGCAAAGGTTAAAAGAGCAGGAAGAAGGGATTGATCAATGGAAGGAAAAGTACAGTTTAAGAAGGTCAGGAATATCAAAATGGGTAAGGGAAATGTGAACGAGGAGATGGAAATAATGATAGGAGAAATAAAAAGACGATTAGAGTGCACAAGCAAAAAAAGAACATAGTAAAGGAGGCTAATTCACCAAAGGATTGCTAATTCACCGTTTTTCTTTGAGGTTAGGGACGCAGCGTGACGTCATAGAACCACAAAGACTCCGGATTCGTATTCAGCGACCTCGAAAACATAGGATATGACCACTTTTCATAGGTACGAATCATGTTTCACCTTAAATCAGCGATTTTCATGTTTATTGAGGTTATGGACGAAATATGACGTGATGGAGCCAAACGGACCCCGAATTTGGATTCAGCGACCCCGAAAACATATGATAGGCATAGTCAGGCTCCAGGGGTAATTTTCTCGATTTTTTTTTTGTGGAGCTGTGTTATATTATAATCTATCATTGTATTACAATTTTATGTTATAATATACGATACAATCCTCGTTATTCTTGCTTCTTTTTAACTTGTTTTTGCTCCGACGACTTTTCTACTCCGCGTTTGCTATCAGCCCCTCATTTGAGGATCGTTCCTTTATTTATTATAGTAAATTTTTACATTGTGTATTTTGATGATGGCTCTTTTCTATTATTCTTTCTTCTGAAATTGATATGATATGTGTGTGTATGTATATTCCTTTGTATTTGATCTGTCTTATTAATTTCTATGATATACAATATATATTCAATTTTATTTCTGTGAAACGTTTCTCGAAATCATATTATATCTAAGGCTTTTATATTTTCTAAAACCAACAGAATTCTTGTTTATATTTATGAGGATTACAAAAGGAAAAATTAATAGTATATTACATCACAAGTAGGGTTAGACAGGTCTTTACGGGGAGATCAATGTTTGCAGGCCATGGGTTTTCAGGTCGTCCTTGCGAACATTGAGATCCACGTGAGTACCTGTCTAACCCAACGAGTGATGTACGATATGTTATTCGAAATCAGCATGTTATGAGACTGTAGGGCCATGTTAATTACATAAGAACTTCAAAGACGATGGGCCATCTCTAAATATTGTTTAAAATTTAAAAAAAAACTCTAGCTTCTACAATCGCATAAGCTACCGTTATTTGCCCTTCGCTCCTTATATCGTTGCCAATGGCAGAGATCCTCTCCTAAAAATGGTCAGGAACCACGAGATGATTGGTGAAGGAGCGTTCCTTTACAAAGCCGCGGAGCAAGCGGCCGAGACCCTTGGCCTGAATTTTAACATCAGAAGTGAGGAAAGTGCATTACTCCATCTAGATGCTTCACTTCTGAAAGCCGAGGTAAAGAAAGCAGAATTTGAAAAATTCCATCAAGAGCTACTCGACAAGAAAATGCACGGAAATTTTCACAGGAATGTAGAAAAACAGTCCTTGTCGAAAAGCAAACTTTTGCTTTCCTCAGATCATCAGGGCTGAATTCAGGTACAGAGGGTTATATTTTTGCATGCCAGGACGGTGTCATTTCCACCTTAGCATACCGTGAGCGGATTGTATGTCAAGAAGTTCCCAGCCATAGGTGCAGAGCGTGTCATGCACACACTGAGTACCTAGAACACATACTATCCAGGTGTCCTTATCACTGGTAAACTACCTATCTCTACAGACATAATGCGGTCCTAAGAGTGCTTTACTACCATCTGTGTCGCACATACGGTGTTGGCCACGACCCTTTCCTGCCGAACACACTGAGGAAAAGTAAATTGTCTAAAACGAGAAGCGCCAAATTTTGTGGAACTACGATTTTCAGACAGCAATCTCCATTGCACACTACACACCTGGCATCGTTCTCGAGGACTTCGAGAAATGAACATTGGGTGTAGTAGCTGCAGCTACTATACCCAAAATATTCGTCTAAAATAATTTTCCTTGTGATCGGTGCTCTTGGACGTGCAAAACTTTCACTGTTTCACAACCTCAAAGCCATACCCACGTGCCAAAGTTATGCCAAAGCACTTGCGACATGGATGCAGAAGGTTGTCATCGTTAGGTCGCCCCGTGTCCTCAAGACACACATAGGTTTCACCCGCCTGTCGTTGTGATTTTTTCGGGCCCTGTGGCCACACATCTTATAGACGTTAGACGCGGCCATAGGTGTTATTTGCCGCGGTTCTACTGGGAGCCAGTGTCATTTTTATAGGTGGCACTTGCTCCATGTGGGATCCTGTGGTGGTTGTTTAACTTGTTTTTTCATATTATATATTTGAATATAAAAAATTATAATAATAAATATTTATCAATATCGGGATGGTCCCGAAGGAACGACCCCCAAGCGGAGGCGTAACATCCGTGACTAAAACTAAATGGTACCTGGTCGAGGTGTCTCAAATGGTGATTGTGGGATACCGGGCGACCTCTTAGAGTATGGAGCCTTATCCTTGCATGCGGGGCTCTACAAGGACGGACGAACCCGTTTACCTAGCTGCTGGTGGGAACAAAAATGATAAAACCAAACATAGTTGTAAGTACGGTTCAAAAGAAACAAACGCGCAGGGCTCCCGACAATGGGTCGGACAACAATGCCAACTACCCTAGAGTTGGGGGAGCCAATCAAGACAGTCAATACAATGGACCTTCAAAATCCCAATACTTTTGAGTGGACGGATCGACTGAAGGACGATCTGCTGGAGTGCTACGACATCAGTATGGTCCCCGGAAAGGGGGTTATATAAGCAGAGTGCCCTACTCTACCGCAGCCAGAACAAGCCAGGAATAAAGAAAAAGAGGCGACACTGAGACCAACCGCGGGTAAGCATCCAGTAGAGGAAGAGCGATCATTTAGGACCAGGTGAAATACAGGATATCCTGACGATATCCCGTACGGAATATCCACAGGATGTCCCAATACTACAGTAAAATATCCCACGAATATTCCGATATTATGATAAAAAATTCTGCTGATATTCTAATATGATACTAGTGAACTTCCATTCAATAAATATAAAGAAATATATAAGAACACAAAATTTAATTGCTTTTCAGAAGTTTTTAATGTACATTTTACATGTAATATGTATGTGTGAAGACTCTGGAGGTTAGATATGTATCCGCGAATATCTCTGGCAATGGACAAAACTCATGAAAAATTTGATACAACTTTTTATGTCCATTTAATTTTTTTTATTCGTGTTTTACATTAACTTTGTATTATTGCCTATTTCAATTGTAGTTATTTTACTATTTGGATTATTATTTGATTTCCATTGTAAAACCAATTAAACTCGTTAAGCTATATATTTATGCATTTCGTGTACTTTTGAGGTTAAGTTTACTGTAATGTAGAAAAAGCCGAAACTTTTGATCTTTTTAAAGCTTCAGCTTGCATGCATGAATTCACTGAAATTGATATACTGCGATAAAATTTGTTTAGGTTTTTCATGATTTTGCCAAATTTTGCTTTAGTTTTATTGAGAAAATTTTTTTTTGGATTTGAGGCTATGTTCACAAACATCAACTTATTGTACATTGTACGTTCTACTTAAATCTACACATATACATATAGGGAAGCATAATTACACACCTATACAATCTTCTCTGCATTTAAACACGGAATAAACAAATAATCATCTCAAAATTGTGACACTCAAAACAGTCCTAGCTGAAAATTCCTGTACAGGAACCTCGAGGGATCCTGCACATGTTCCTCTACACGAAACTGCACACGAACCTGTACAGGTAATCTTGACGGTTCCTGTGCAGGAATTTGGCGAAGGAAACTGTACAGAGGAAAGTGCATTACTCCATCTAGATGCTTCACTTCTGAAAGCCGAAGTGAAGAAAGCAGAATTTGAAAAATTCCAAGGTGAATCTAAATCTGTGATAAAAAATTGGGGTTCCCATTTGGAATTACAAAGGTACCCCCCCCCTGCCTCCTGGCGGGAGGGGGAATTTTTTCAAAGTCGCTTTTTCCCCTCGAAAATAAAAAGTTTTTGTTACGGATATTTTACCTTTAGTTTTTAATTATATATATATAAATTTTTTACCTGGGAAGCGAGATAGAAAACAATCATTTAACATTTATTTTTCAAATATTTAACTATATTAAAATTTGTATTGCAATGCTTGTAAAAACTCTTCATAGGCAAGAATAATTTGTATAAATAGTCTTAGATTCTTTCGGTGTAGGTTGAGTATTATTTTAGATATTGCTATATATATATATATATATATATGTATACAGCAATTCTCAGAAGCCTTTAATGCTGTTTGTCTCCTATAGAGACGAAAACAGGTGAAACCGTTTTTTAACAATAAGGTAGAAATAAGGTCCTAAATCGGTTGTGATCCATAATCTAAAAGTATTGTAGGACATTGTAGCCCAAAAAAATAAAGTCATTTCGGAATCTACGCCCCTTGTTTACCTCAGTTAAGCTCATTTGAAAATCCTCAGATTTGTCCTTTGTCCTTTGATATCACAATCCCTAACTCATCGCCAGCAGAGCCGTTGCGCATTCATTCGCACGAGGAGAGGCAATAGCGTGACACGGGATTTAAATTCAGCCTTCGGATATAATAATAATAATAATAATAATAATAACATATTGTCCCTTATTTTTTGCGAAACGGAAGTCTTTATTTTCTCGACTTGTGTCTCTTGACAACTCAAAATTTTGATTTGCGTGAAATATTTATTTTTTATTTTTTGATCGAAGAAGCAAGATGCAGCACGATACAACAGTCTTTGCGTTATTTTATCAGTCTTTAGTCCGTGAAGAATTTAAAATATTTCCAGTAATGAACAAATGTGTTTGGAAACTGCGCGCCCCAGAATTGAAAACTTCAGCAATGATGCGACGGAACAATGAAATCTTTACACAACTACTTCAAATATGATAAAGACCTTCATCACACATCAAACATACATTTACAATGAAGTGCCCAACTACCTGATGAAGGAACGCTCATATTTATGTATTTAGTGATTTTACTTCTTAATACATCTTAATTCTTTTAATTACACGATTACTCTACGATTTACCTTCACCTCTCTTTCTCTTATTCTTTTACCTACGAATTTCACTTCCAAATTATACTTTAGTTTAAAAGCGCAAAAACCATGCAATTTGGATTTTTTATTTAATTGAACTTTAAATTCTTCATGAACTGAGGACTGATAAAATAACGCAAAGACTGATTATATCGTGCTGAATATTGCCTCTCTGATCTTTCAGACTTCTTCGACCATGAATTTGAAAAAAATATTTCATGCAAATGAAAATTTTGAGTTATCAAGAGTCACAAATCGGGAAAATATATATTTCCGTTTCGAAAAAAAAAAATAATGCGATATTGTAAGCTCTGCCGGCTAATATTTAGGGATTGTGGTATCAAAGGCAAAAGGACAAATCTGTGGATTGTGAAATGAGTGCACCTAATGTTAATACTATGACCTTCAATATTTTTACGTTTTGTCTCGACCGATTTAGGTCCTTATTTCTATTCTATCTAAGCATGTTGAGTTGTCTCGCGACTCAAAACGATGCTTTCAGCGACCCTAGTGCTCATCCACATCCACATGTTAGCGCATTGAGTTAATTATTTATTATTGTTTAAAAAAAACGTTTTACCTTTTTTCGTCTCTACAGGAGACAAACAGCATTGAAGGCATTCTAATAATTAGTGTATGTGCATATATTTTGGACTTACACCTTTCTATGTGGTTACCGACTTGAATTGATAGTTAGGCCGATTCACCTATCTCAGCCCGAAGGGTCCTTTTATCATAACATTCGTATTTATTTCATTTTATTGGGTACTCAATATTTGTTAGCTGCTCGATTTTAGAGAAAATTGTAACAGATGAAAATTGTGCAAATTTACAAGAGGAATACGACTGTAATGGTAGATTTGATGAAAAATACTTTATTTGAAGTATTTTCCATACTGTTGTTAACATGTGAAGATTATTGCTGTTTATAAATTATCTGAAATTATACTTGAAATCAAGACAAATTTAAAGACCTATATATTCAAAAGCACGTATCTCTATTAATTTGAGAGATATTATTTATTAAGTCCTTCACGCCGTTTGGGGCGCACTGAATATACTCAGATTTGACTCAAATCTTATACAATAATATTTTTTCATGGTTTAAAATAATATATCTAGGTGCACCGTAATTTTTTTAAGTTGATGTTTTTTTATCATCCCTTCCTAAATAGGAGCCTGAAAAAGTATGATTAATTTTATGTAGATTGATGAACGTCTTCAACTTGTGCGTTGGAAAAAAGTAGCTTAAAAAAATTCTTATATTCATAGTTCTTTAGGCATTAACTCATGTTTGATGGCCCCCTGTTTTTGAAAAATAATTTTTAAATGTACAGGAATGAAGAGAGTATTTTACCAGGTATTTGAAGATTTTCTACTGATAAAAGTGCATTAGAAACGATAAGTCTGGAATGTCATAAATATAAACACAATAAATATTAGAAAAACTGTTTACATTTATGATTTTCCATATTCATCAAATTTGTTTCAATGGTCTTTTTACCCGTAGAAAAGCCTTAAATGCCTCGTAAAATTCTGTTATCATTCCTACAGATTACAATTTTTTTTAACAGTAGCTGTAAAAAGCTGTAAAAATTCAGAGACATTTAAGACCTATAAAACATTTTTTTCAATTGACACAAGAAAAATAAAAACTATGGAAATACACTCGGACCCCGTGTTTAGTACTATTTTGGTTCTGACCTTCTACTTATAGCGGGATATCCGAACGTAAATAGTCAGGACCGTATGAACACTGACAATAAACTTGAGCAATGTGATGCGAAGTGACGCAGTTATCGCTACGCTACTAAAGGCACATCCTCCCCTTTCGGCCCTGTAGTTCGAGTCGAGTATAATTTTGGGATTTTTTCTGAAGCCTATGGACTGTGCTGTTTTGATTGATTTTTTTGTTTGGTAGACTAGTTTCTTTGGGCATACCCTTCTTTAATTTTGTATTTCAAGAAACAAACTAAAATTAGTTAGTATGATAAGTTTTTTATATCACTTTGCTAAAAAAGTAGTAAAAAGTAGCCCTGCCTCAAAAAAGTATCAACAAATTTTAAAAAGTGTAGATCTGCGAGGCCTGTATTATTAATTAATTAGTTCTTGTGTAATAGGTTCTTAATATTTGTAATATTCGATAATATATAATAAACCAAATTAAAATTGTATAATTGCTTTTATGTATTGTGTCTTTGCAATTTTTCAATATAAAAAATGGTATACTAATAAATCTAATATAAGATCAATGACAAGAGTTTAGATGGAAGGTGATGATCTTTTCTTGAAGTCAGTTTGATGACAAATGGTCACAAAAGTTTGAAGTTTATGTGCAGCATCTACATAAAAAAGTTTTTTTATGGAACATGACTGCAAATGGGTTAACGTCATGAAGCTAAAATTTAGGTGTTTTTCTTGAAATTCATTCCTTCAGTCCTTCCTAAGAATCGTCTAGAAAAGAGATATTGTATAAAAAAATATTGAATTCAATTCCCCTTGTATTTTTATTTTATAGTTCCAATGGCGATTCCATCACCATGAAAATATCTTCCAAGATATCGTCATTTCTATTTATCCGTTTCGAACTTCGCGTTTTTCATATAACATTGTTTGCTTTAAATTCTGAAAGGAAATACAATTTTTATAGGTAGCAATATTTTCCTGAAACTTATAAGTCACGAAGCGAATATTTTTCAGAAAGTGAAGTATTTCTCATTCTTGCGAAATGTGAAAAAATAGAGAAAAAGGTGAAGCATCAAATCACTGTTATGCTTTTTCAAAAAATATATGTAAAATTTGCTCAAGAATGTTATTTTCTTGAACTGAAATTTTCTGGTGTTGTACATAACAATGGCCATACTTACCATGTATTTCTTGATGGAATATTGTATTGTCTTCTACAAGAAAACAAGATTATTTTCGATATTTCTATTACAAGCTAGAGTCAAAATACGCCCTTTTGATTGCTACAACAAAAGGATTTGATTGCTGTCAAATAACTAAAAAATTTTGTTGTGACAAATATTTTTATATTTAGGCATTTGCAATTTGTGAACTTATTGTTGCATGTTCATTTTGCTTCCTCATAGAGGAAGCTTTGTAATGGTAACATTTTCCAAAAATTTTTAATTCATTTAATTAAAACTTCCTCAATCCAATAATGTCTAATACAATGTTCTAAGCAATTGTCCGGATGTGTGTGTGTGTGTTTCACTTTTTTGTGAACACGCTAATTTGAAAACGGTTGCAGATGAATTGATAAAATTTAAAGGGCTTATTTTCACCGCCAATATCTTGAAGCTGACCGAAGAGTTTCTGAAAATATTCATTGCATTTTTTTAGCACCTAATATTTTAAAAATCGGTTTTTTACAGTAAAACTTTTTTCATTAACATAATTTAAAGTTGATGAAAGTATATAAAAGATTCCTTGGTTCGAGGCGAATCGATTGACCTATAATATTGATATATTTTATTGAACAGTAAGGAAGCTATGGCAAAGCATAATATTTGAAAATACGGTTTTTTATAGTAAAACTTTTTTCCCTAACATAATTAAAAGTTGATACAGGAATAAAAAAGATTCCTCGGTTAGAGGCGAATCCATTGACCTATATCATTAATACATGTTATTGAAGAGTAAGGAAGTTTTATGATCATTTATATTATATTAAAATCTATGTTTATAGTAAAAATGTTCTCATTCTCATAATTTAAATTTGATGTGAGAATAGAAATAATTTGTTTATTCGAGACGAACCGATCAACTTATAATATTGGTAGTAATGCATAATATTGAGAAAAAAAAACGGTTTTTTTTTGTGACATATTTTTCATTAACATAATTCAAGATCTATTTTGAATTTGTGTTAAAAATTTGTCTTTCTCCGTTGAATTCCACTGTTTTTAATTTAAAAAATTTAATATTTTTTGTTTAAAAATGCATCCAAAAATTACCATTTTAAATACAAAATTTGATTTGTCATTTTATTTTAAAATTGTTTTGTATTATTTTGTAAATTTCTATTCTTAAATTGATCAAAATGAAAACCTTAGTGTGTCTATTATTTAAAACCCCACCAATTCTTTCTCTATGAGGAAGTAAATATATTTGTTAACGGGAAGCAAAGTGCTCATGAAATAAGCACCATATAAACATAAATACAAATAAAGTGGAAACACTCGAGATCGAATTCACAGCTAGTTTATATTGTGAGTGAAAAAGGATCGATTCTGAACTATTGATCATACATTTTTTGCACATAATTTTTTATTTATATGATACTTTATGTGTTTGAAATTTATTATAAACAATATAATTGAAGACGTATTATTATGAAGCAATGAAGAATCCTATTTCAACAGTTGTAAATTAAAACTTTCAAAGTTTTTATATGTGTAATGAGAAATCCCGAAAATCGAAATGAAATACAAATAACAAATTAATAATCATACGTTCAAATAGACGAATCAACCTTTTGATAGTAATATGTTCAAAAATCTGATGTGACCAAACTTTTTATTCGAAAAAGAATAAGATATCAAACACTTTGAATAAAATTTTTTAAATAGAATACGTATTAAAATTAGTATGCTTTTTAAATTGATTTTTTTTTTAATTTGTCGATTGTGTTAGTCAAATAATTTTATATTTTGAATCTTCTTAATTTAATTATATGCATAGGAATTCCTGGAAATGTCTTACACAATATTATACTTGAATTGAGAAATTGTAAGTTGATCCAAATTGAAAAATTTTAAATAAAAAAGTACAAGATATTATAGCTTGAATCAGAGATTTAATATTGAAAAAATGATCAATTCTAACGCTAAAAATTGAGTAGTTTAAAAGCGCAGGGGAAACCCGTACGAGGTGAATACCAGTGTGAACTGAAGAATGGGAAAAATTGAACTGGTTCTGAAGCAAAAGTTTGATAGCTTTTCTGTATTGGTGACAATATTGAAAGCAAGTTTTATAATCAACATTTATACCACTTACTTGCTACTTTTGAATTTAAAAATGGAAATATAATATTTTCTCACTTGTTTCTTCGATTCAAAGCAATTTTTGTGCTTTTAGGTTGCGAGCAGAAACAAATAGGTCCTACCAAACAAACAGAATTCAAAAAAATAAGAAAGTTCATGCCTTCTTCAACATAAAAATATATAATTGTTTGTAGTTTTGTTTTGTCTTGGATAATTGGTAGCAATAACTGTTATGATTGCATGAATAAAATTGAAGGCTATTAAAAAAAGTTATAAAATATATGATAAATCGTTGATATAATTCATGTTATGGCATTGCTATCTTCAAAGTGAATGTTCCAGCTTTAGCTTGGTATGTAATACTTTCCCCACTTGTTCCTCATTTATCAATATTATGTCTCCAGATGTTTTTCTATCCAACTCGCACTGATTTCCCCTTTATGCAAAATTGAAAATATCGTAATTAAAAATCTTGTTATAAAAACAAATAGATAGGAATGAATAATGTTATATGCTTATAAGACTTTTACTGAATGAGCTGTTATCTGGCATGAATTTTTATTCTTCGTGAACATAATAGTTGAACACTATACACAATTATCATGAAAATTTCGAATATGTAAATAGGTATGTCCATTTCTCATTGTCTCGAATAGATATTTCTCAAAAGCTTCTCGAACGCAGGAATACCATTAAAGTAAGTTTAAAAAAACAGGAAATAGGCTGATTGTTAGTAGGAACGCTGCATCAGTTCGTTTTGTATGCATGGAATTTCATTGTACTCATTAAGGATAGGTATGCAAAATTAGTTAGTGGTCCCTACGTGATCTAAATATAGCATCGATTAGGAACTCAATAACTTGCTGCAATTTCGAGATATATATAATTGACTTAAAATGCCATTCTTATATTAAACCATTAGCATTCTTTTTAGTAATAGTAAATGTTACTTATAACAAATATACATTCCCCTCCTTTGGCACCAGAGACTTAAAATGAATTTACAAAAATTGAGTAGAAGATATCAATCTTAACTTATGTTAGTGCTATACATATTCCAGAATTATTCTTAACATTGTATATAAGCAAAGCTTCGTATTTTGAAATACCTAAGTAATTATAAAATTAGGGTACTAACTTCGACAATTATGCACCTCAAATTAATATTAACTTTTTACGTTCATTATTTACATTCTGAATGCTTGATCCTCCTAGAAATATCGAATCGATAAAACAAAGGTGGAAGAGTATCCATAGAAAATTTTTATATATATTTTTGTATTATGAATTCGATATTTTTATAACAGTAATTTACATTTCGAGAGCCATTTTAATTTTACATTCATAATTTCAAGTTCGAATGATATTATAGGATCTGTTCTCTATCGGCAGAAAGTGCGAGGCTTCATGTCCATGTCATAGAAATTTTTTGGATTTGGTGAAATAAGAGCTGAGGTCAAAGAATTCGTGACTGAATAGGCTGTCAATGGAGCCGTCCATACACCCGCCGCGTGTGAAGTACTCGACGAGTTCTCTGAACTGGAAGAAAATTCGACGTTTTATTAAAACAGTTGATTTTAAATAACTAATTTCATACAAAAAGAAGAAGATTTTGAAATTAAATCAGTTAGGCTAATCTTTTATAAGTTCAAATTTCAACAATGCTTAATAATTTAACTTACAATCAGTCAAGCTAGGTTTTCATAATACTGTGTTCAGGCTGATGGAGCGGTATACAAAATGATATGGAAATCTAAAGGATCGCTTAAATCTCAACTAAGCTTTTGTCTCTAATGATCAAGTTTATAAAAATGCCGTTTGCAAAGTTTCCTGCACCTCGCAAGAGGTTTCGCTATAGCAAGAGTTGGGCCTGGCATATGGCTTTTCAAAGAAAACAGAAATATCTGCTGAAAATTGAGGGTGAAAGAGTGTGGAAATGAGGGTTAGCAGAAGCGTAGGAGGTCGAATAATTCTGTTTCATAGAAATCAAAATAGAGAAAAACACTTACTTCTATAATAATTGAAGGGGCGGGGAGCAAAAGGGGATAACCCCGCTTCTCCAAATTTTTCAGGATCCCAGAAAAACGTTCGCTCGTTACCCCTGTGGATTGGGACCCTGACTGACTTTAAAGAATTTTTGAAAAATGAAAAAAAAATTTATAATTTTTTTAGTTTACACCCTCGAAACGGCGTTTGGTTGAGGAGTATAAAAATGTGTAAAAGTCAATTTCGAAAAATTTGTGGGATCGGCAATTTTGTTTCCCTACCCTTCAATTGTATACATACACTCGCGGCAATGAGTACAATTTTCATTTCACCGTATTTCCTATTTTGCACATAAAAACCGGATTCGATGCAAAAAGAAGGAATAAAGCGATCAATTAGATCAAATGCGTGGACCGCATTGTACGACCAACTTCTAGACCATAACCAATCATATGTTAGCTCTATCTGCTGGTGGCGGCAACCTATGGCAACCATATCCTACGTGTTAGCGTTGACTGTTTGCTGCTGACACCAGACGACGAACTTACAAACCGTTACCGCCACCAGTGAATAGAGCTAACATATGATTATTTATTATCTAGATTTTGATCGTACTAGGCGTTTCACGCATTTGATCTAATTGATCGCTTCATTCCTTTTTTTTTGCATCGGATTCGGTTTTTATGTGCAAAATAGGAAATGCGGTGAAAAGCAAAAATAAAATATTATTCGGCCTCCTACGCTCCTACTTCCCCACGTTTCTACACTTTTCTACGCTCTCTTTTCAACAGATATATTCTTTCGAAAAGCTATATACTATGCCCAATATACTTGGCTCAACTCTTATCTTTTCAAAACCTTGGTATTTAGAGATAAAGAAACTTAGTTGACGCTAGAGCGACCCTACAGATTTCGTTATTTTTTTGTACGCCGACAGAAATAGTCTTAAGGTAATTCAATGATCAAGAAAGTTCACAAAAACACAAATTTACTTTTTTAAACTGAATATTAAACACAAAATGTGATCTACTCTTAAAGTGCGTCCTAAATTTAACGGCTTTTTCTACATCATTTTTATGTCACCATAAAAATATAACGTCTGAAAACTCTCACGTTTTAAGGACGGGTGTTGAATACAAAGCGATGGGATTCACTGCTGGTGGTTTTAGCAGCACAACGTCGATCTCGGAAGAAAGAAGTTCTGCCCTTAAAGCTTCTGCTGCTCCTTCAACTGCTTTTCTTGAAGCACTGAAAGCCACCAATCCTGTTCCTGCTTTGGTTCCATAACTGGATCCAGAATCACCCAAAAGAATAATGCGACCTTGGAAGAAAAAAAAAATAAAATGAATGAATTTCAAAAACCTGTTTTATATTTACTAATATACTTTTAAAACTATTTTTTATTCAAAACTTTTTCAGAAAAAATATCCTAATGAACATATTATAAATGTGAAGATTTCTTACTTCACTATTATTATTGAAAATGTATTTTAATGTCTAAGTTAATTAATCAAAATAAAATATGGGAAATTTGTTATCTTAACTGTTTCATTTCCTATCCAATAGTTCATTAAATTAGTTAAACAGAAGATGAACCAGGAAACATAATAAGTACCTTTCTTCGCACGCAATAAAGGTATAAATACTCTGGCTGTACGTAAGGGTGCCACGAGATTGTGTCGTAGCATGGACTCCCACGCGGAGCTTTCTTGCTTTTCTATAATTCCTGGCAGAGCCAATCCTCCAGTATGTACCACTGCCCAAAGGCCTAAAAAAATTGAATTCATTATTAAGCTGTTCGAATCTTCTTTAATACTACCGCACCCTTATAATACAAACGGATAGTATAGGATCACCAACCGGGTGACTCGTTAAAAATTATCCTTGACTTTGAAAGGTGATGGTGCCGTTCATAATATAGGTAAAAATATTTTTTTAACCTTGGGAAAGCTTTTTAAATTCTGCATTAAATGAGCTCTGGTTTGAATTATATGGTCTTTAAACGTTGAGATATTTTCACTGGTTCATGAAATAATAATTCTTTTCTGCAAGTATGCTAAATTTAAAATACATTATACCTAGCTCCAGCCAAGAGTTGTAGTTGAAGTAAAAATCCCTTGAAAATCGGAATTTCATTTTTGTCTTTCTCACGTGATAACTCAATAAACTAGGGTTCATTTAACACAGAAATTAATAATAATTCCAACGGTTGAAAAAATATTTTGAATTATATTCTGGACGTCACTCGTATTCATCGGACTCAAGGCTATTTTTTAGTAGGTCAATCAATATTCAAAGAAAGATTTTATATTTTCGACTAAACCTTTGTAACATCGTTTGAAGAATGATTGTTGATTATCAAAACAAAACATTTTAATTGTTAGTAACAAACTTTATAAACGAGTAACCTATTTCGGGCTCTTACTGCTAACAAATTTGTTTTTATGATAAATATGACCATACACCTATTTAATATGGATTCCTGCAGTGGTAAAATATATTCAAAAATAATAACGATTGTTATTAACAAATTTATAAATAGATAACCATGCTATGCATTCTTGTATATAAAAAAGTTTTATACAACTATATTTAATAATTTTGCAACAAATAAATCAACAATAAGCAATTATTGTTATCATTTTTTGTTTTTTAAAGTTAATAATTTCCTAATTGAAACCTTTACAGGAAAGGCATCAGTTTTTTCTCTCCTAATCTAATCAGAATCAAGTTCTAATAATTATAATAGTTATAAATAATTTGATTAATATATATATCACACTTTGTTCATTTTTGCGCAGAAGACAATAATCTGTTCGTAATACTTATGCCATTAATGAAAATCATGTCATTCATACAAGTAATCCCGCATTAGCTTTCGAAATTGATCGATTCTAATCATTTCTACCATTTTGGAGTTCCAAGCTAAATCAATAATTAAAAAAGAGACAATTTGTTGTTGATGATATTTTCTGATGAAAACATCAAAACTTGATTCTATGCTCATATTGAAAACTGAGAGGAGAAAAATGTTTTTCATAATACTAGGCTTGAGTTCGGAAATTATTTACAAGGAACAAAAATACAATTATATACAATTATTGCTTATTGTTGAATCATTTGTTGCAAGATTATTAAATATAGTTACATACAACTTTCTTTCATAAATTATCAAATGTGAAACGTTATAGAGAGAAAAAAAATTTTCTTCCATAAAAATGCATAATATAGGAATTTGTCTAGAAATTTGTTAATAACAATCGTTATCAATTTTCAATATATTTGATCACTCGACTTTCGTTCGAAAGGTTCGAAAGTTCGCCCAGGAACTGAGGATCCTAAATCACACACTGAACAAGTCAAAGCTGCTGACAATCAAGCAGCATATTGAGTTGCATATTGTGAAAAAAGCAATTAGAGGCACGAAGAACTTTTCCGGTGCTGGACCAAATTGTATCAAAAATTTCTGGTGGAAGAAGTTTACTTCTACACACAAACATTTGGCCAGCATATTCACCTCATATTTAAAGTCGGAGACGCTCATTCCGCAGTGGCTGGTGTTAGGACGCACTATACTCCTACCGCCAATTTTTCCTTTTATCTGTTTTCTTCATTTCTTTCTTACTTTCTTCTTTTCTTTACAATCATCACATCCACTTCTGATCCTCCTCCACTAACCCTTTTTATCTTTTAATGACACTATTATCAAAAAGCGATCCAAATCTATGGAATCCACCTTCAGATACTTTACCTTTCTTACCTCTTCCTCTATCACATGATCAATTACCGTTACCTTTTCTGTTCCTCAGCGTTATTTCCATTCCTTACGCCCTTCTTCATTTCTCTTCAAGGCCAACCATCTCATCTCCAATCTCTTCACCAATTTTCTTTCCTGTCTATTCAGTATCATTTCTTTGGATTTTCTTTCTTCCCTTCCGATTCCCTTCCTCCTCTATCCTTCGTTCTCATATTCAAATCTTCTATCATAAGGGGGAGTTTTATTCCCTTCCATTAGTTCTCTTATCTCTTCTGATTTCTTCTGCATTTCACTGTTCACATAAACCCTATTATCTTCCACATCTTTTCTTTCATCTTTACCTCATCTGCTATAATTTCTACTATTCTCTTCTCACACATCTTCTATATCCGTCCTTGTTACACATGTCATCCCTAGTCCCATCAGTATTACTCTCATTGCACTACCTTTATCATCCTCTCTTTTTACATTTCAAATCTGCCATCTGTAACTTCCTGATCACCTTTCCCATACTCTTTCCCATCCCTTTTGATCTGGCTACAGCCCAAACTATAACTTCTATCTGTATTCTCCCGTACATAACCCAAGTTTCTTTTTTCTTTCTCCTGTCTCTGTCTATCTTAACTTATACTTAATCCTTCCTTTCCAAGTCAAATCCTCTATTCTCTCCGAGATATCATGCACGTCCCTCTTCTTTTACATCACTTTCGTCTTACGTTTTGATTTTTTAGTCTCACTAGTACCATCTGCTCTTTTATTTCATTTTCCTCCCCTACACCTTTTTTTCCTCTATCTCTACCTTCGCATCTATCTTTTTCCGCACTTCTTCCACTCCTCCTTTTAGTTCCTTCCCCTCTAATCATAGACTCCTCATTACTATATTTTGTACTTTTCCCACTCTCTTCTATCTTTCTATTTTTCTCAACCTTTCCTTATTCTCATTCCCACTCTCTACACCTCCAAACTGCCTGGTTGAGCTGTCTATCTGCTCTAAGCTACTATGGTTTTGGTTGGATGTCCTTACGTCATATTTTTTTCTCTTTGAAGGTCAGGGGGAGTAGGAAAAAAGAGGAAAGGGGAAAGAGGAACTGATAGCAAGGGAAGAAAGAGGAAGGGTCGGTATGTGAGGGAAAGTAGAAGAAGTGAAAGGAAGGGAGAAAAAGTTAGGGAAGGGGTACGGGGAACTGATAGCAAGGGAAAA
This sequence comes from Andricus grossulariae, assembly GCA_011634705.1. Taxonomy (NCBI): domain Eukaryota; kingdom Metazoa; phylum Arthropoda; class Insecta; order Hymenoptera; family Cynipidae; genus Andricus; species Andricus grossulariae. Next base: position 299,138,583 of record JAABKJ010007545.1, read on the forward strand.
AAGAGGAAGGGTCGGTATGTGAGGGAAAGTAGGAGAAGTGAAAGGAAGGGAGAAAAAGTTGGGGAAGGGGTACGGGAGGGAATTAAACGAAAGAGGAAGTGAGGGTATTTGAAGGGTTGGAAGGGAAAGTTTTGTGTGGGGGAAAAGGGAGAAGTGATCGAAGAGAAATTACAGGAAGTTTGGGGAGGGAAAAGTAGGAATAGTAAGAAAAAAGGGAGATAGGATATGGAAAAGAAAAGAAAGATTGAGATTGGGAAACGAGGTAAGAGAAGGGATGTATTAGGGAAGGAGAAGAGACAGTGCAGAATCGGTAAATAAAAGAGGACACATGGGATGTATGGGAAGAATTTAGGAGAGGAGTTAAAGATAAAGGAAGCTAGCAAGAAAATGTTGTTAAGATTTTAGGGAAGGATGGATTATGTCGGGAACAGATAAAGGAATTGAATGGTGCTAGAGGATATCATGAGATGCAATAAAAGAGTGAATGAGAAAAATGACAAGGTTGAGATAGAAGAGAAGTGATAGAGGAAGAACAAAAAAGAACTGCTCCGGTTTGTCCGTAGAATTTGCATCCAATTTTTTATAACCACACTATCTGTGTAGAACTACACCTCAGAATAGGCGCTGATTATTCCTGTAACCAATATGTAGATCAAAGTCCCTTGTCTATCCGCTCTAACCTACTTTTCAACTCGGCTACCTTTTTACTAGTGCAAAGGGGAAGTGATAAATGGAAAGTAGCGTAAAGGAGAAGTGAGGGAAAGTAGGGGAAGGTTCGGGATGTGAGAAAGAGTAGAAGTGAAAGGAAGAGAGAGGAGAGCGGGATGATAAGAAGATGAAGGAAAGTAGGGGAAGGGGTATGTGAGGGAATAAAACGAAAAATGAAGTGAGGGTGTGTGAAGGGTTGGATGAGAAAGTAGAAAAATTAGGCGAAAAAGGAAGATAGGATATGGGCAAGAGAAGCACGATTGAGATTAGGAAAGGAGGTGAAGAGAAAGGATGTATCAGGAAAAGGAGAACAGAAAGCGCAGAATCTGTAAATAAAACAGGAAACATGGGATGTATGGGAAGGATGTCGAAGAGAAGTAAAAGATGAAGGAAGCTGGCAAGAGAATGTGGTGAAGATCTTAGGGAAGAATGAATTGTGTGAGTGGAAAAAGGAATTGGATGGTGCTAGAGGAACGCATGAGATGCGATAGAAGAGTGAATGAGAAAAATGCAAGGTTGAGGTAGAAGAGAAGCGATACAGGAAGAATAAAGTAGAACTGATTTTTCCTGTGACCAATACGTAAATCGAAGTCCCGTGCCTATCCTCTCTAACCTACTTTCCAACTCAGCTACCTTTTTACTGAGCTCATCCTGCTTTTATAATCTTTGTTTGAATGTTTACATCCTTTTGAAGGTTCATAACCCAGGAGAGAAACCCTCATGGTTTCGGTCGGATGACCGCCCGTCATATTTTTTTTCTCTGAAGGGCAAAAGATAACAGGGGGAGTAGGAAGAAAGAGGAAAGGAGAAGTAATGAAGGGAAAGTAGCATAGAAGAGAAGTAACAGAAAGTAGGGGAAGGGTCGGGATGTGAGGAAAGGTAGAAGTAATGGGAAGAGCGAGAAGAGAGGGATGATAAGAAGAATGAACGTAGGGGAAGGGGTAGGTGAGGGAATAAAACGAAAGAGGAAGTGCCGGTATGTATAGGGTTTAATGAGAAAGTAGGAGAATTAAAAAAAAGGGAGATAGGATATGGAAAAGAGGAGCAAGATCAAGATTAGGAAACCAGGTGAAGGGAAAGGATGTATTAGCAAAAGAAGTACAGAAAGTGCAGAATCTGTATATAAAAAACAAAACATCGGATGAATGGGAAGGATGTAGAAGATGAGTCAAAGATAAAGGAAGCTAGCAAGGGAATGTGGTGAAGATCTTACGGAAGGATGGATTGTGTGAGTAGGAGAAGGAATTGGATGGTGCTACAGGAACGTATGAGATGCAATAAAAGAGTGAATGAGAAAAATGACAAGGTTGAGGAATAAGAGGAGTGATAGAGAAAGAATAAAGTAGAACTAATCATTCCTGTGACCAATATGTAAATCAAAGTCCCTTGCTTATCCTCTCTAACCTACTTTTCAACTCAGCTACCTTTTTACTAGGCTCATGCTGCTTTTATAATCTTTGTTCTAATGTCGTCTTCCTTTTGAGGGTATCATAACCCAGGAGAGAAGCCCTTATAGTTTTGGTCGGATGTCCGTCCGTAATATTTTTTTTCTGTGAAGGGCAAGTGATAGTAGGGGAAGTAGGAAAAAAGAGGAAAGGAGGAGTGATGAATGGAAAGTAGCGTAAAGGAGACGTGAGGGAAATTAGGGGAAGGATTGGGATGTGACAGAAAGCGAAAGTGCAAGGCAGAAAGAAAAGAGAAGGATGATGAGAAGAAGGGGGAGAGTAGGGAAAGGGTTACGTGCGGGAATGAGAAGAAAGAGGAAGTAGCGGTATGTGAAGGGGTGGAAGGGAAAGTAGGAGAATCGAGAAAAAACGAGAGATAAGATATGTACAAGAGAAGGAAGTTTGAGATTAGGAAACGAGGTAAGAGTATTAGGAAAAGGAGAACAGAAAGTGCAGAATCTGTAAATAAAAGAGGAAACATAGGATGTATAGGAAAGATGTAGAAGAGGAGTCAAAGATAAAGGAAGCTAGCAAGGGAATGTGGTGAAGATCTTAGTGAGGATGGATTGTGTGAGAAGAAGAAGTAGTTGCATGGTGCTAGAGGAACAAATGAGATGCAATAAAAGAGTGAAAGAGAAAAATGATAAGGTTGAGGAAGAAGAGGAGTAATAGAGGAAGAATAAAGCAGAACTGATTATTCCTGTGACCAATATATAAATCGAAGGGCAAGTGATAGCATGGAAAGTAGGAAAAAAGGAAAGAGGAAGTGGTGAAGGGAAAGTAGCGTAAAGGAGAAGTGAGGGAAAGTAGGGAAAGTGTTGGGATGTGAGGAAAAGTAGAAGTGAAAGGAAGAGAGAAAAGAAAAGGATGATAAGAAGAAGAAGGAAAGTAGGGGAAAGGGTATGTGAGGGAATAAAACGGAAGAGGAAGTAAGAAAGTGCAGAATCTGTAAATAAAAGAGGAAACATCGGATGAATGGGAAGGATGTAGAAGATGAGTCATAGATAAAGGAAGCTAGCAAGAAAATGTGGTGAAGATCTTACGAAAGGATGGATTGTGTGAGTAGGAGAAGGAATTGGATGGTGCTAGAGGAACGTATGAGATGCAATGAAAGAGTGAATGAGAAAAATGACAAGATTGAGGAAGAAGAGGTGTGATAGAGGAAGAATAAAGTAGAATTGATTATTCCTGTGACCAATATGTAAATCGAAATCCTTTGGAAAGACGTGCATGTCTCGGAAAGGTGCATTGGAGTAATCTTAATGTGATATACGCCGAAAGAAGGGGCGATACGTCAGGCAAGACGACCTTGTATTTGCATGGCGTTGCACGATGCACAAGGTGAATAAGTAGTGAGGAAGCGTGTTAGAGGTTGGCACTCGTGGGACCTGGGAGAGCATACCTAAACACCTCAATCATTCCTCCCTTCCTCAAAATCTTTCCCCTTCTCGCACCCTCTCTTGGGGTCGTCCGTAAATTACGTAAGGGTGTTTTTTTGACGATTTTTAATCTCCTCCGTCATAAAGCATACGGTTACATTTTCTCCCCCTCCCCTCTACCCCCCCACTTTTTCAGCACTTCCTCAAAAACTTAGTAAGATTAAATAAATTTAGGGAACTTCTACCTTCATTTTAACTATTATTCTTTAGAATTAATCAACATTCCTATTTATTTGTCGTACGATCCATAGTCTTTCCTCTATTCCCCTCTTTCCCCTTTTCTCGTTTTTTCACTTATGATTAAATTTTTTTCTTGAAAATTCATATTTTCACATTGAAAGTGGAATTGTTTGATAGAAAATTAATCTTTTTTGCTTGTAGGTTCAATATTTTGGGTAACAATTTTCCCCTTATTGACTGAAAAATCTTTCTTGTTTGAGAATACAGCTTTGCTTTTGAAAACTTGTCTTTTCAGATTGAAAATTAATTTCCTTGAGTAGATTATATTGAAAATTTGTCTTTTTGGTAAAAAGGTAATCTTCATAGTGGAGAATTCATCTTTTTGATTGAAAATTTACCTCTTTATTAAAAATTCAATTTTTTCCAAAATTGATTGTATTTTTCTTTTAAATTATCTTTTTTATCAAAAAATTTTAGTATTCGATTTTTGGTTAAGAACTTATCTTTTTTTAAATTAAAAATTGTTTTTTTTTGTTGGAAAAATCGTATTTTTTTGTAGAAAATTAATTTTTTTATTTGAAAAATGACTGATTCCACTTTTAATAATAATTGATCTTTTTCAGGTAATGACTGAACTACTTGGTATGAAATTGGTCTGCTTGGTAGATAATAATTAATATTCTTTGTTGAAAATTCGTATTTTTTGGCAAAAAATTAATACCCTTGATTGAAAAATCAGCTGCTTGGTTGAAAATTGATCTATTTTATAGAGAATTTAACTATTTCTCCTAAATAGTATTTTATTTTTTGTTGAAAATTAATTTTGTCAATATAATATGCAATTATTCGAGTTTTTCTGAAAAATAGATTTTTTTTTAGTTTAAAATTCTACTATTTGTTAGATAATTAATTCTCTTCGTTGGAAATTATTCTTTTTGGTTAAAAATTAATTTCCTTGGTTGAAAAATCACCTTTTTGCTTAAACTTTTAACAGTTTCGTTAAAAATTGATTATTTTTGTTGAAAATTCATCTTTTGTCGTGAAAAATACAACTCTTTGTTTAAAAATTCAAATATTTCGATCAAAATTTGACTTTTTTGGTAAGAATTAATCTTCTAGATTGAAAATTCGTTTTATTTTTTTGTTTAAAATCAATTTTTCAACTGAAAACTTAAATATTTTATTTTTAGTTAAAATGTATCTTTTTCAGTTGGAGATTAAACTATTTAGTTAAAAGTTTGTCTTTTTGGATAGAAAAATAAATCTCTTAGTTGGTAAAAAATTCGTCATTCAACTTTTTTATAACAAAAATAACAATTTTCTCAAAAATCCGTTTTTTTCAATCAAAAAATTAATTTCTTGAACTGAAATTACTGTCTTAGCGGAAAATTGATCTTTTTTGTTGAAAATTTAACACATTTTTTTTAAGTAATTATTTTTTTAACCAAAAATTGACCTTTTTCATTTTGAATGAAAATTGATCTATTTTAATTCATAATTGAAACATTTGGCAGAAAATTTCGTCTGTTTTGAATGAAAAATAATTCTCTTGGTTCAAAATTCAACTTTGCGGGTTGAAAATGAAAATTTCTTTTAAAAAATGTTTCTTTTTTACTTGAAAATCGAGTTTTTTTTTACTAAAAAAAATCAATTTATTAATTGTTTATTTGAATGAGAATCTTTTTTTTTGTTGGTTGAAAATTCCTTTTTTCTGGCTATAAATTAATCATTTAGACTAAAAATTCAACTGTTCTATTTTTAGTGGAAATGTATCTGTTTTAATTCAGGATTTAACCAATTCATTCCAAATTCGTCTTTTTTTTTTGTAGAAAATTAATCCTCTGGGTTGAAATTTCGTCTATTGGATTGAAAATTAATTTCTTTTTTTATTTCTTTTTTTCTATGAAATATATTTTTCTTACTGAAAATTTAACTGTTCTATTTTTGTTGGAAATGTTTCTTCTTTACTTGAACCTTCAACTATTTGGCTGAAAGTTCATTTTTTTGGTTGCAAATTTGATATTTTTTTGAAAACGGATGTTTTATAGTTGAAAATTTAATTATTCCTTGGAATAAAAATTCATTTATTTATTTAAAAAATCAACTATTTGTTCAAAAATTTATTTATTCCTTTGAAAATCCTCCAAGATGTAGTATCATTGGATCTATTTTTAAAGTGAAATTTCTTTTGGGAAAGAAGTGAATTGAAAAAACGACCGCATGGCCGTATGACTGCATGACCGTACGACTGCACTACCGTACGACAGCCTGTCCGTACGACCGTACGACAGCCTGACCGTAAGACCGTACTATAGCACAGCCGCACGACCGCATGACCGTGCGACTGCACGACCGTACGACTGCACGACCGCACGACCGTATGACCGTACGACAGCACGACCGTATGACCGTACGACTGCATGACTGCACGACAGTACGACCGCACGACCGTACGACTGCATGACCGTATGACCGCATGACTGCATGACTGCACGACCGTACGACGGCACGACCGTATGACCGTACGACTGCACGACCGTATGACCGTACGATCGTACGACCGCACGACAACTCGTACGACCGCGGTCTTTAGAGATTCAGTGGGTGTCTTCCTCTAAAACGATTAAGCGTGCCGTAAGTAGAGGACCTTAGCGCGCATCAAGGAAACAAACAGCCGGCGTGCGCAATATGAATTAAACATGCTGATTAATAATTAACAAGTTGCCGGCTCGTTGAGTATGCTAGTAGTTAGATCTGCCTCTCCTCTTTCTCTCTCCCTCTCCCTCTCTCTCTTTCTCTCTCTCCCTCTTTCTCTCTTTCTCTCTCTCACTTTCTCCAGCAATATTCTCTCTGCTTCTCTCTCTCTCCTTCTCTCTCTCTCTCTCTCTGTCTCTCTCCTTCTCTCGCTCTCGCTCTCTCTCTCTCTCTCTCTCTCTCTGCCTGTCTCTCTCTCCCTCTCGTGGAATTTAGATTCTCCTCTTTTCCCTGATATCTAGAATGTCGACCTTAGGCTCGAATACAGTTACCCTAGTTGTTGGGAAGACGGTGCATACTTATTATGCTTACGCACACTTCCACCTATTGCCTGGCCTAGGTCAGTTTCATTATCTCCCGAATGAAAGTGAATCGGCGAATCGATAGGGCATTAATAAACATGAAGCGCTGAACCTTATATTTGCTTTTCAAATTAACAGTCACCGGTCTATTCTATTTTCTTTCTTTATCTTAATTATTCTTTTTACTTTTATTGTTACCCTCAAAAATACTTTTAAAAAAATGTAATTAGTTCTTTTCAAAATTTCGAAAAATATTGATTTTGGGAAAATATTTATTCACAAAAGTTGTAGATCTTGTCGAAATACGTATTTTTTGATTTGATACTTTTTTTCTAAAATTAATATTTTGCGAGAAAAATGACAAAAATTATTGTTCAGACTTTTTGTTGGAAAAGGGGACGTTGGAGATATCTACTCACGCCGACCCCCTTTTCCAACAGCAACAAAAAAACACGCGTCCTAATCTTGGACATTTTAAATGGCCCACACTTCCTCCCACCACTCATTCTGACCCCTTTTTCAACACTTTCTTTTCCAGCGCCCCCTTTTCCGAATAAAAATATGAAAATTCGTTTTTGTCACTTTTCTCGAAAAATATTAATTTTAGAAAAAAAGTATTGACATAAAAAATGTGTGTTCTGACGTGATCTATCATTTTTTTTTGGAAAAGGGGGCGTTGGAGATATCTACTCACGCCGACCCCCTTTTCCAACAGCAAAAAAAAACACGCGTCCTAATCTTGGACATTTTAAATGGCCCACACTTCCTCCCACCACTCATTCCGACCCCTTTTTCAACACTTTCTTTTCCAGCGCCCCCTTTTCCGAACAAAAATATGAAAATTCGTTGTTGTCACTTTTATCGGAAAATATTAATTTTAGAAAAAAAGTATTTTCATAAAAAATGTGTGTTCTGACGTGATCTATAACTTTTGTGAACAATATTTTTTCCAAAATCAATATTTTTCGCGACTTTGAAAAAAATAAAGAATTTGAATAAAAGTCAAAATTAATAATAACTCAGTTTATATTGATCTGCGCCATAAGTGGCGCAGTATTATTTTGATTTAGAAAATTCTGCAATTAAAAATATAAATTTTCTACCAAAAATGGCATAATTAAATTTTAAGCTCGAAAAACTAATTTTAACCCAACACAAAAAAATAAATTTTCACAAGCATAATTAATAGCTTATATTTCAACAAAACAAATTGAAAATTAAAAAAAAAAAAAAAATTTTACACAAAAATTAATTTTCAAACGAAGAAATAAAGTTTTTACCAAGTAAATTAATTTTCAATAATATAGTAAAATTTCCGACCAAAAAATTTGTATTTTCAACCAAAAAATTAATAGTTAAATTTTTTGTTTGAAACGTAATTTTTAACCCAAAAAAGGAATTTTTAACGAAAAAGTTCATACTTGAATTTTCAACTGAAGCAGACTGATTTTAAGATAAAAAGATGTCTTTTTTAACGAACAATAGATTTTCTGACAACAAAGATGAATTTTCAACAAAATAAGTGAATTTCTAATCAAATAAATGATTTTTTAACCAAGGGAAATATTTTTCAACTAAAAAGACTAATTTTTAACCAAATAAATAATCTTTTCACCAAATAGTTCAATTTAAAACTAAAACAGATACATTTTCAACCAAAACTGAAATAGTTAACTTTTCGGTTAAAAAAATTTATTTACAACTGAAAAAACGCAACTATTTATTTGGTTGTCAATTTACATATTTTGTTGAAAATTATTCTGGTAGAAATATCTTTTTGTTTAAAATTCTATTCTTTGGTTAAAAATTCATTTTTTGTTATTGAAAATACATCATTTCAATTGAAAAATTATTTATTTGGTTGAAAGCTAAACTATTTAATTGAAAATGCGCTTTTTACGGTATAAAATTAAGTCCACAAAAGAAAATGTAACTTTTTCATTTTTGTTTGAAAATTTATCCTTTTTAGTGGGAAATTCAACTATTTGGTTGAAAATTCATGTATTTTGTTAAAAATTTACTTTTTTGGAAGAAAATTAATCTTCAGGAATAAAAATTAATGTCTTTGGTAGGAAAGTTAATGATTTTGACAAAAATTCGCATTTCGTTGTTGAAAATTAATCTTCTTGTATTAAAATTAATTTTTTGAGTTGAAAATTGAAATATTGTGTAAAATATTGTTTTTGTAGTTGGAAAATAATTTTCTTGGATGCAAATTTATGTCTTCGATAAAAAATGTATTTCTTTGGTTGAAAATTTAAATATTTTGTTGAAATTTTTGTTTTATAATTGATTTTCTCAACAGGAAATTCGTCTTTTTGGATTAAGCTTAATCTATTTTGGTTGGAATTTCCACTTAACAAAAAAAAAAGACAAATTGTTAAAAAAAAATACATAAATTTCTAACTAAATAATTTAATTTTCAACAAGTTAAATAAATTTGCAAAAAAATAGTTGAATTTTTGAATTGAACCTATCATTTTTTAATCAACAATGAAATAGTTAAATTTTTATTTGAAAAAATCAATTTTCAATATAAAAAAATCACAAAACAGTTCAATTTTCTACTAAATTATAGAATTTTTCAAAGAAAAGAACAATTTTGTACACAAATCAGTTGAATTTTGAACCAGAAAATATCATAATTCAGAGAATCATAATTCAGAGAGACATTCTTCAGTTTCAAAGTAGGGTCTTGAGTTTGACACCTGCATGTTTTGAAAAATAAAAATAGGATCAGCATTAAAGAAGAGGTTACTTAGCTTCAAAATAGGATTTTGTAAGTTCAGACTCTGTAGGTGCTAAAAATTCAAAAAAGGATCAGTGTTCAAAGAGAAGGTTTTCAGTCTGAAAGTAGGATCTTTGGTTTGACACTTATATGTTTTAAAGAATCAAAATAGGAGTAGCATCAAACAAGAGGTTACTTAGCGTAAAAATAGGGTCTTGTGAGTTTGACAACTGTAGGTTCTAAGAATTCAAAACAGGATCATAATTCAGAGAAATGTTTTTCAGTCTCAAAGTAGGGTCTTGAGTTTGAAACTTGTATGTTTTAAAGAATCAAAACAGGATCAGCATTCAACCAGAGGTTAACTACCCACAAAATAAGATCTTCTGAGTTTGAAAACTGAAGGTTCTAAAAAGTCAAATAAGGATCAGTATTCAATGAGAAGTTTTTCAGTCTGAAAGTAGAATCTTTAGTTTGACACTTGTATGTTTTGAAGAATCAAAATAGGATCATCATCGAACGAAAGGTTAACTACCGTCAAAATAGGGTCTTGTCAGTTTGACAACTGTAGGTGCTAAAAATTCAAACAAGGATTAGTATTCAAAGAGCGGTTCTTCAATCTCAAAGTAGGGTCTTGAGTTTGACAATTGAAGGTTCTGGAAATTCAAAACAGGTTCAGACTTCAGAGATATGTTTTTCAGTCTCAAAGTAGGGTCTTGAGTTTGGCACCTGCATGTTTTGAAGAATCAAAATAGTATCAGCATTGAAGAAGAGGTTACTTGCCTTCAAAGTAGGGTCTTGTGAGTTTGACAACTGTCCATTCTAAAAATTCAAAGAAGGATCAGTATTCAAAGAGAGGATTTTCATTTTCAAAGTATGGTTTCGAGTCTCACAATATATATATATATATATATATAGATGAATAGATATATAGATATATAAGATTCATAATTTTTTGACTTACATTTCTTTCTCTTTGTGCAGATGTGGGAGCAGCAGTCCCTGGAGTGTCCACAGGGATCCCAATCATGCCCCTTAACGCAGTCAGCGTCAATAGCACCAATGAGAAGGGCCACACATAACAGAGCAAAAAAGGTGATAATTGCAAGACTCATTTTTTTTAATAATTGACTACCTGTTCTACTTCAATCGGAGTTTTATAACGACTCTCTTTCCTAAGATCATGCGCAAACAAAGCTGATTGTGCTCGTATATTCCATCAAGGAGGAAGTCTATCAGGGAAAAACAAACTTCAGTAAACGTGATCACGTGAAGCACATGAGTCAACTTACGCAATATTTCGCTAAAGGAGGGAGGCTATAAATCTCTAAGCCCGGTAATCATAGCCAAAACGATTCTGATTTTTTTTTTAAACAAGAAACAATTTTTTTAAATTTATTATTTCTTCGAAAACTGTTGACAAAAATTAAACAAAAATACCAGACCGCCTGATTTCCAGTCTTAACGCTGATCAGATGGTCTGGTCTAGATCTGGTCAAATGTGTAACGTTCTTTTTTGCTTGCCCCACGTCAGACCTTCCACACCAGAAGGTATAAATAAAGTCACAACTAAAAAAGACTAGCATCAGATCCGGAACAGATTAGATCTTCCAGACTAGACAGTCTAGATAAAGCCAGATCTGGGCCAGATCTGACGCCAGAATGCCATGACATTTTTGCACCCGGTTAGGATGATTATTGCAATTGATTATTCAATTAAAAGTTTCTAAATATATCCTGCACATATAGACACCTGTATTTAATCAAATTACCTACTGTAGTTGCTAATGACATAAATATATTTATTCAAAATACATGAGAAATTCATAAATTGTTGTGATTTTGGAAATTGTCTTCAATTCCTTCAATTATTCTTAAATCTTGAAAATCTGGCGCACGCTCAATATTTGAGCTCTGAAATAAGGCGTGAATTTGAAGAAAAAAAAAGAATCACATGTGAAAAATATGCAGTGAAATGTGAAATTTGAAATGATACATAATCAATCCCCAGTTCAGCGTTTTTTTTTTGTAATAAAATTACAATGCGATTTAATTATACGCAGTGAAACTGCATCGACAATTACTCATAATATAGACATATGATCACTATCGTGGGGTGTGGCACAATGATACGATTGTTTGCAGTTTGAATAATTAATTATTTTTTTAGAAACTTATACTTCGAACAGGTACACTAGCATTTAACCCTGAGCACTTTAAAACTCAAATTTGTAAATTCTCCACGGCCTTAAGTTCTGCAAAAACTTAGGTTTCTTCTCATCTGCATGGTATCAATCACGTTGATTAATCCATAAAGCATTTCAATCTGATGTACTTGTGAAATGCAAATATCAATTGATTTTATAAAAATTTCGTAATTGGATAATCATGTAGCTTATTTAGGCCGCAGGCTGCGTCATCAGTTCGAATGAGAAGATTCACACATAGTAGCGCGGAAAAGGCGATAATTAAAAGTCTCATTTTAATTGATATAATTGGTTACCTGTTCAACTTCGGTCAAAGCTTATATACCATATATAGCTTATATATACAGCTTATACAAATTTATTCAGGGAAAAACTTTACATGTAAGCCAAATTACGTCGTATTTCCATCATGGAGAAAGGCTAGCCAATAAACCAGCTACACCCAGAAAAAGATTTGGTCAAATGAACAAAATTTTGGTTGAAATCTCCCTAGAGAACATGAATATTACCTGTACAAAAAAATATTTTGTTTGTAAAATTTGATTGTATTATATCTTCTGCTTAATCCAAGTAAAACCTTTGGTTAATCTAAGCAAATATTTTGCTTGATATAAGAGAATACTTTAGTTAACTCGAATAAGTATTTTTGCTGGTCTAAGAAAAGATTTTGGTTGATCCAAAACCTGTAGTTCATCTAACCATAAAATACCCAGCACACTTTACACTGTAAATGTCTAAGCATGAAATTTAGTCATCTTGTGTGAATTATTCAGTAATTTATTTAACCACCAAACAGCACAAGACGAGAGAATTTCACGGCAAGCTATTTGCAATATAAATTGTGCAGGATCCTTTGTTTCTTTGATTCAAAAAATAGTTCCGTTTAATCTAAAGCTATAAATATATATAATCGATTCTGTTTCCGGATCACATATTTTAATAAGGATCATCGAGGTGCCAACAAAAAATTAAGATGTTTTCAACAATATATTGTGGTTGAATAAACTAAATCCTTTGCTTGATTCTAGTAAAATGCTCTCTTAAATTATTTGGTAGATTGAACAAAACAATTTTGTTGAATCAATAACATATTTTCTAAAATCAACAAAACGATTCAACCAATATCTTTGATTGCTTGAAGCAAACGAATTTGCTCAACTGAACAAACATTGTATTCATTCGACCAAAATGTTTTCTAAAATCAAACCAATGTGGTTAAGAAACCGAATCTAGTTTTCCCATCATGTATAAAGAGTAAAAAAATAACCTTTCATTAGTATATTATCATCTAGTTTGAACAAAGATTTCAGCAAAACAGATTTTTGTTGATACAACGTTATCTCTGCCGAGGCTTCCACAGAATGTATTCACATAGTAAGATGGTCCAAGAAAGGCTCTTTTTGAAAAGTGAAAACGCTTTTCGATTTTTTTTAAACTTAGGTCAAAAATTGAAGCTTGACCCTCATTTAACAATTTATGATTGGATGATTCGAATTCTTGTCTTAAAAATATTCAAGTTAAAAATATGAAAAGAAATGAAAAATTGCCTTCTTCTTTATATTAATTTTTTTATTTGTAACAACAAGTGAATCAAAAATTATTATCATCATAATTTAAAGCATCTGTTAGACTTGCAGAAAAAATTGACACAATTTTTTTATTGAGTTTGTCATGCTGATAATTATACTGTTTTTCTATTCGGCATGATCTTTTGCAGCACAATATTGCAAGTAGACCATTTTCCTCGGTTACAGATGTGATAACAAAATTAAAACGTTAACAAATTTCAAAAGCAAAGAAAGCTAGTTCAAAAATGGGCTATTTTTTAATATTTTTACGAAAAATTTGAAATTTTTCGCCCCTTAGCGGAAATTGATTACGTTAGTGTTTCACTTCCGATTTAACTTCGCTGAAACAAATGTAAGGAATCAATAGATAAAGAATTGAAATAATCAAATGGGTAAGTCAAAGTCAATGTGGAAGTGAAGTGAGATAGGGGTATGTGCCCATCTCCCTCTTTTCAATTTGTAAAATAATTTTGAAATTGAAAACGTTTCCTTGTCCTTTTAATAAGTAAATATAAAAAGTGAGTGCTGAGGCACAAAACATTTTAAAACACATAAAACACCAAAACCGGTTCCGGTTACGCTGCAACCAGACGTACAGTTTTGCACGTCGGGTTGCCGCACACAGAATGTAAGAAATAATTAGTAATTAATTTGTTTTATTATTGATTATATTATTATTCAATACGTTTCACGTACATGAATCAAAAAACTTGATGAGAAATTAATAATCCACACAGAGTTGAATTATTTTATAGTGGATATCCGGTTACCCTGGATGCGTCGGCGACTTATGTCTACTTTGAAGTAGATTATTTTTGCAAAATAAATTTCTAAATAAATTATAAGTACACCATTTGCTTAGAATTAAGCTCAATAACGAAGATTCGGAGGCCCCAAGCGAAAATTTAATTTTTACTCGACTTACATGCAGAAATGTACCGTAGTGGACAGCGGACACCCAGATATGTCGTATATTTCATTAATTCAATGTGAGTTGTGATTTTTTTGTAACTGGTTGATGTCATAAACGCAAAAACTAAAACGGAAGAAAACGTAGGGAAAAGTATTTGTACTTTTTAAGTCTCTCAGTTCTTTCCTGAACTTGAATTCTATGTGTATTTATTTTCTATTATTCTTTTTTTCAATTTATAACCGCGAATACTACTGATTGCTTACATAAAACTAATTAAAATAATTAAGAAGCAAGCGTCTTTATTTAAAATGTGACTGGATCTCAGTTGTTTCCCCCTAATTTTTGTTTGCAATTATAACTTGTAATTCAAAATAACACCTAGTATCTATAATTACTAACAAAATATTAAGGTGTACTTACATATAGAAATGCGGAAATTTGAAGGAAGAATTCCACGGAACTAATTTTTTACATATACCTGAAAATATAATCTATAAATATGTTGAGGTTCAAGGACGTGTAATATTTATTATTCGTGTAATATGTAATACATGGGTCACATGACGAGATTCCTACCTTACCGACATTTTATTTTTGCCCTCCTGACCAGATGAAATGAGATATGGGGTTGAAAACTCAGGTATATAAATAAGAGGCACTTATGAAACTATTTATAATCTCATTTCATGCGGACAGAAGGGTGGCGAAAAAAAATGTCGTTAGGCTACGAATCTGGTCACGTGATCCATGTATGACAATAATTTTGTTTTAATTTTTGCTTGAAATACTTTAAGATCTCTTGAAATTTTTGAAATCGTTAGGAATTCCATTCCAATTTATATCATTTGTTACGTATAGTTAGTACGCTTCATGGAAAAATGAAAATATTTTCATGATTAAAAAACGCAATTAATACTGTCATCACTGAGAAAAATGGATTATACGAACTGGATAATAGAATTAAAGAATAATACGCCGTATAGAAAAGTATATTAGCGCGTATAATCTAAAATATTTTTCTAATATATGAAGATGTTACCAAATATAATCCCTAGATGTCAACCGTTTGCATTGAAACAAGTGATAATTAAGTTATAAAGTGATTATTAGTGCTAGATCACACATGATTTAGATTTAGAAAATGGGTAAGTTTATATTTCTTTTCATTACGCATCACTGCCAATTGTACAAGTACAGGAACTTAGCCTCCTTTACTCTCGTTCATGTAGTCTTATGATAGCCACTTTCCTGCTTATTGTGTGTTTAAATGGTTGAAATTTGTTTCCAGTTCCACTTCCGAGCTCGTCCATCAAAATTTTGTATAGGTTCATAAATACGTTTGCACAAATTATTATATATATATTGGACCATAGATTTTATTATCTCAGATTATAAAGTTTTATAATCCAAGATATTTTTCTGTAATATCTATTTCTTAATATCTATAGATCGTAGTTCTAATAATCTGGATCACTGTCCCATAGTTAATAGTACAAGATTATATACGGTAACATATTTTTTATGAGCGGGTGTAATCCATTTTTCTCAGTCATATTATTTGACCCCACTATCTGTTATTTTCTGTCATCAGGTATAAATATTTTTAATTTATTCCTTATAGAGAATATTCTCGTTATATTGTAGAAAATATCCTGAGCATAAATTAATCTAGAGGAAAAAATGTTTAGTTTAATTGTAATAAAATTACAAATTTTCGTATTTCAAGCCTGATAATATTTTCAAAATTTTTGTTCGAATTTCAAATAATTCAGTTTTTATTTATATCAATGAATAATAAATACTTTTTAGGAGTAAAAGAATTTTTTAGTTATAAATTTGTATTTAAAAAAAATTGATAACTAATTAAATTCGTGACCAGACCTAAAACGACCTAGCGGAATCTTTGATCAATTTTTAAAATCTTAAAAAATTGATTTTAGTATTTTTTCACTGAAAGAAAGAAATGTAGGGGTCGTTCGTAAAATTTAATATCAGACATTTTTTTAACACTCGAAGTGTCGTCTTTCACCGAAAACATAAATAATTTTAGAGTTTATAATGTTGAAGCATTTTTTCAAAACGTTACTAGTAAATAAAAGAAGTAAAATAAAACTACAAAGATTATCTTCATTAGTTAACATAAAATCGTTTCACTCTTCAAGAACGAGTATAAACTTCGAAATATTCTATCACCAGTTCTCTAGTGGGCGGGGCTTACGCTCGAACGCGGAAGACTTTAGATCGAAAATACCCTCGAAAAAATACGTGAAAGAGAATCTAATAGGTTTTGTGGATTACTGGGGGTGGTCTGCACCACCCGGAATCGTGTTCTCGGTGACGACGTCGAAGTCGTTTCGAGCGACCGAGTCACAGTTCAAATGGACGATACGGATTCTGTATTTCAGCTGGGAGTGTGGCATCTCCTGTAATCCAGCGACTTGGAAGCTAGTTGTGGTGGAGGGCCTGAGGTCGGGGGTCACTGCTGATGCGGGATCCACGTTGACTGGGCGTCCGCACTAAGCTCGCCATCAATATGGGCACCCTGGAGGAGTCCGGGGTGGCCAGGTTGGCTAAGGAGAGGCGAACCGGGCCAGAGGGGAAACCCAGCAGCCAAAAGTCTCCGTGGCGAGCAGTAGTGGGATCGCGCCCGGGAGTGGGACTGTACTGGCAGCCTGGTCAATAAGATCCGACCCATAACTTTTTGCATTTTTTCCCCATTTTTCTCATATTCTACGCATCAATATCTACCTCTCGGTGCCAAAAAAAATATTTTTTTCGACTTTTTATTCAGTAATTATTTTGACCTGACTGAACGGAATATCAACGCCGACCGCGGGACCCTGATATCGATTGAGTGCTGACTGCTGAAGATGAGACTCTACCTTCACTCCCTACGTTACCGACTGTAAAGGTGGTGTGCTAGGATATTTTTGTTTGCAGATAGACAACCAATTGATTGTTTTATTCTTTCAATTGTGAAAAGGAAATCAGTATTGAATGACCAAAAAAGACAATATAGTTATACTGTTGAAAACAAAAATTCTTTTTCAATGTTCTGAAGTTCCATACAAATATAATGTACATTCAGGAATTATATTATTTACATAATGTCCAATTAAAATTACAATCATGAACTGATTAAATAGAATAATATCATCCATTCCGGTAATTATGAATGATATATAATAGAAAACAATTTGTGCCAAATATAAATTAATATATTTAGATGTTATTTTTTCATTATGAAACCTAGTATACAAATTAAATTTTATAATATTTATATTTCTATCAAATGTTAATATTTTTGAAATTTATATACTTTAACTTTCCAATTCTGCTTTGTATAACATGTAAGGGGCTGTTCAAAAACTGCGTTACGATATTTTGTAAACTTTTTCCAATCCTCTCCTTCTTCATCGCAAATTATCACACAAAGCTTGAACTCCTCAAGGTGACGTCAGAAGTATATTTTATTAAAAATTTCGTCTTCAATTGCATTTATGCAAACCCAAAATAAACCACGGAGCATGCATACATAATTTTTGACAGACTTCACAGACAAAATGCCCTCAAAATATTGGAAATAGGGTAATTTTTCACGAAAATAGGGCAATAATAGGGAATTAATTCTTTTAAATAAAAGATAAACTTTCAACGAAAGGTCATCTTAGAAAACAGTAGACTTCTGAACCCGAAAAGATTAAGTTTCGAGGAAGAAAGATGATTTTTCAAGTAAATAGTTGCATTTTCAACAAACACAAAATTAATTTTAGACTAAACAGTTGCATTCACAATGAAATACTTGAAGTTTCATTAAAAAAAGACAAGTGTTTAAACAAATAGTTACATTTTTAACCTACAAATACGAATTTTTAACTGAATGCTCAAATTGAAAAAAAAAAATATAATAATTACTTCAACCACAAGCAGTTGCATTTTTAACCCAATAATGAAATTTTGAACTAAACTGATGAATCTTTAAGAAATAAAGTAAACGTTTGACAAAGATGTTCAGCTTTCATCCAAGTAGTTGAATTTTATATAAAAAAGAATAATTCTCTACGAAAAATATAATTTTTGATACTTCAACTAGGAAAAGATAATAATTTTAAATCAGAAATAGTTGAATTCAACCGAAAAAGTCGTATTTTGAACATAATAGTTCAATCCTCAACCGAAGCTGATTTATTTTTAACACAATTGTTAAAGTTTCTACAAAACAATTACATTTCCACCCAAAAGTTAACTTTTAACCAAATACGATTCAATTTTATGCCTGACAGTTGAATTTCCAACTTAAAAATATGAATTTTCAATAAAAAAAATTAACTTTTAAGTAAATCGTTGTATTTTAAACTAAAAGTGACTCATTTTTAACCAATAATGAAATAGTTAACCCTACGACACAGATTATTATACTTTTCTTAAATAAGTTCTTTGAAGAAAATTATAAAAAATGAATGAAACAAAATATGAAACTTGGACTGTAGCTCAATAAAAAAAATTGACTGCAAAGTTGGAAGGCACGTGATACTTCGTCGTGTGGTAAATCGGGTTCAGTACACCCGGGTTTTTGTCCACAAAAATTAAAAATTTTAAAAACTGTATTTGGAGATGTTATAAAATAGAACAACAGACGTCCCCGAACTATTTTTTGAGGGATAGTAGCAAAAAAAATTTATTCTGCTAAATAAAATTTTTTTAAATTTTCTCTATGTGCACTATTTGGAGGTTAGGATTCGTTTTCAGGTGTCTGCCATTACGATAATGCCAATCTCTGTTTTACTTCAAAATACACAAATATTAATCAAATTCAGCAAAATGAAATTTTTTAAAATTATTCCACAACAGAAGAGTTCGGGGACGTCCGTTAGCCTGTTCGCTATCATTCCCCAAAATTTTAAGGCAAAATCTTCATTATTGTAGGAAAAAAGCCGGGGGAACCTAGCCAAAGAATATCTTTGACCTGACAGTGTTAGGTCAAAACACTGCTAAAATCGATAATTTTCTAAGTATCACATTGCATTAAATATTTGGTAGGGGTAAAGTTCACAGCAACAGTCAGTAAGGTCGATTTTTCACTGTCGTTCTGAACATACCTCCCTAACAAATCTTTTTCTTTTTCATAATAAAAGAATTTTCTTTAAAAAATTTTACGTTGCTTAATTTGAGTTCTCATAAATAAATTCAAACTGCGCGGCTATGGTGACATAATAACGAAGCTGTGCGGTTGCCTGACTTCGACGAAACGGGAAGCTAACTATTTTTTAAATTTCAAATAAATGGCGGACTTACGGGACTTTGAGTTTTCGGGTATATATTTTTTTTGAAATGGCACTTATTTGGTTCTAATTGACCGATTCACCTTTTTAAAGTCTTAATTTTTTTGCTCTGAGAATAAACTTCAAAATAAAAATATAGTAAAATAATTTCTGAAATTTTTGTTTAAAAAACAAAAATTAAAAACGCGATACCCAAAGAAGGTGGTTAATAAATTTTATGCGAGAGAAAGCTTTAAGTTTTCTCTATAAGCCCTGCAAATATTGAAGTGTGACAGCTACTGGTATTCGAGAAAATAATTCAACCGTCTCGTCTGGAATTTAAAAAATTTTTATTTTAATATAATTAATTCATTACCGTTTCTATTACGAAATCGGCCATAAATTACTCTATAATTAAACACAGTTTATATATTTGATCACCCGGTAACCACCTTTCCCAACCGAAATTTTTGATGAGAAAAAAAAACGGCGAAAAGGAGGAAATTTTGTATTTTGTACTCGAATGGGTGACGTTTGGGCATTTTCCAATTGACAGTGTCACATTTGGACATTTTATAGTCGTACTTGTCAAAATGTGGCGATTCAAAAAATAAGGGGATAGATGTTTCGTGCAGGTGGGATCAAAACTATCTTATGAAAGGAAGCGTCTTATGATTTTAATTATTTTTTTTTAATTTTAATATTAATTAAAAAATTTGAGATCTTTTTTATATACACAATTGTCGTTTTCTTATCTTTTTCCATATCTTGCATAGTTGGACCACAAAATGGAGTTTCCGATTTTTAATTATTATTTTGTGCGATCAACATTAGAATGTTTGATTTTTCATAGAATTCAAAAAGTTGTTGTAACAATATTGTAGGGTATTTAAAAAACACCGATTTTCTCCTTTTGACTTTTTTTCATATTGTGCGTATTTTGGAATTTTGTAAATGCTGTAACTCCGGTAATTTTTCTTCTATCGAAAAAAGTCATAAAAATATTTTGTTCGCCTTTTTGAGTACTATTAATATCCGCTCATAGAATTCCTAAATATGAGAACAGTGTTCTACAAAATGTTCAAAATGTGTTTACATTTTGAATTTTTATGCAAAATGGCTGGCCAATGAACTTGAGCTTCATTTTACGTCAATTATTTTGAAAGTTATCGTGCTGACAAACTAAAAATCTAAAGACTAACAGCCAGACAGATATTTTGTAAGAAGCTGTTTTTTGGGTTCAGGGGGTCTCAAAACGTGGAAATTTTACAAAAACGGAGGGGGGGAGGTCATATTTTACACAAATCAAATACCTTCTCTGATGAGAATGTAAAAAACGTTGCAATGACTCGATAAATTTTTATAAGAATCTAACAATATATAAACCTAAATGTTTTGCCTTATGAAAGTCTGAAAACAAATTTTAATCGATTTTTTTTAAATTTACAGACAAAAATGCCTCATTGCACTTATTCTGTGGTATGATTTTTTCTATACCAAAAGGTTAATCACATATTATTGGACATTAAACTGCACAATATACGAAAGTGTACATAAAATGTACAGGGTCGGCTTTAGTAAAATGGTGCCCCTAGACTATTACCCCCCTCCCGCCACCAATTCTATTGAAACACTGAAATTATATTTTTACATTCTCATCTCAATGAGAAGGTATTGATTTTAGGTGAAAAATGACTTTCGCGGACTCCATCCAATGTCGACGTTTTGAGGCTCGAAAAATAGTGTTTACGTCGGTGTCTATCTGTCTATCATTGTTGTCGTTGTCGTTGTTTGCATATTGGATAACTTTTGAAAGACTAATCGGATTGCATTGTTCTTTGGCACAATTTTTGAGGGTGTAAAAAGAAAGAGCGAATTCGTTAGCCAGCTATTTCGGATAAAAATTCAAAAAGTTAGAACATTTTGAAAATTGTTGAGACCGATTTTTCTTAAGATTTAAAAATTCCATGCGCGTTTAGTCATAGTACTCCCAAATTTGAATAATTTATCCTTACGACTTTTTTCGATAAAAAAAAAAATGATCAGAGTTATAGCATTTTCAAAATTCAGAAACACAAACGAAAATGAAAGTATTAAGCCAAATATCGCACGATGTGAAAAAAAGTCTAGGAAAGAAAAACGTTACTTTTTGGAAGCCCTACAAGATTATCATAATAACTTTTTGAATTGTCTTGATATATCGAAAATTCAATTTTTGATCGCACAAAAAATAATCAAAAATTCTATTTTGCGGTCAAACTATGCAACACACGGAAAAAATAAATTGGCAAAAGTTGCTCACTCAAAAAAGATCTACAAATTTGTTACTAATAACTTTTTGATTGGATGCGTATTTTTTGTTTATATCGTAAAAAATAACCTCGAAAATTAACAAATTCAGTTTTTGGAAAAACAACACAAAGTGCAATAGAATATTGATTAACATAATTGTTTTTTTGTAGGATACTCACTGTTTTTAATTATGAAAACAGGGTAATGACAACACATCTATTTCAATATCAATGCATATTATGAATTATAATAATATAAATTTATTGAAATGATACATTTTAGGGTATATGAAAATTCAAATTGTTGCGAAATAAGTAACAAATATTAAAGTAATCATGAAAAATAAAATTTATACAGTATTTTGCAATATCTGGATAAGCAGTCCCAGACCGCGCACGGAAAAAAGTGGGGTTTCTATTGGAACCAATTTTTGGTTCCAAAGGAGCTGCAACAAAAAGGAACCTCTCTTGCTGAAGCAAGAAATGGTTGATAATTTAATTGGCTGTTAATTCCTGGGTGAAAAGTGGAATTTTTTAGTTCATAAATACATGAAATAATACAAATTTGTTAGAAAAATTGTTCTCAAAAATAATAACTGTCGCTTGTTATTGAAATATCCGTGAAGGTTTATAAATTAGTTAATAACATTTGATTACGTTGAAAGAACCAAGCTAGTGCGTTGGAAAATAGCCCAACAGTGTATTTGTTGATTAGGTTTATTTAAATAAGCATCAATTGTTAATTACTGACTAAATATATGATAACTAGGTGTCATTGCCAAGTAATTTTTGGTCGATTTCATAGGAAAAAATTTATTTATTAGATTATAAATAGCTGATTTCGATCATGGCTCATAAAAGTTGTTCATAAAATTTAAAGGAATTCAATAACTTTCATGAGTTCAATATGAAAACTTTTTTCATCTAAAAATTGGTTGGAGTTGAACCGTATCCAAATTTGAGTGCGGGCATAAATGGGTTAGTCCACGCGCTGCGGGCAAAAACGAGTTAAATCTTTAACTTGTTTTTGCCCGTAGCGCGTGGGCTAATTCGTTCTTGCACTGAGAAATAAGCAACCCGCTTTTGCTCCGACTCTTTTCTTAGTCCGTTTTTGCTATCAGCCCCTCATTTATTCTCGATCGTCCAGGCGCGAATGAAACGAAAATATCAGCGTAGCCAAAAACGAATCAAGAGTTCGTTTGGAGTTGAGCCGTATCGAAATATGAGTGCGGGCAAAAATGGGTCAGTCCACGCGCTACGGGCAAAAATGAGTTAAATCTTTAACTCGTTTTTGCCCGCAGCGCGCGGGCCAATTCGTTCTTGCACTGAGAAATAAGCAACCCGCTTTTGCTCCGACTCTTTTCTTAGTCCGCTTTTGCTATCAGTCCCTCAAATGAGTGAAAGAGAAGTGAAGAAAGTAGGAAAAGATTTTTCATAATCTTTCTCAAAATTTACCTATTTGATTTTGTTTTGTATTTTTTATTTTGATACTCCAAAGAGTCTTATATCTAAAAAAAATTGAAAACAGTAGACGTTTGCGTATTTTCGGAAAAATTTTTTTCAAGTTTTCAGGAATTTTCTTTCAGGGTATTATAGCCCTAAGCAGAACCCCTTTTAGTTTCAGTTAGGTGTTCGTCGGACGTACTTTTTCCCCAGGTAGGAAAATAAGGTAAGGGGAAGCAGGGGCAGTGACGGGTAATGAGGAGTAAGGGTGTAGGGGACGTGAGGGGAAACTTTGCGAGTAGGGGTTGTAAGGAGAAACTTGGAGAGAGGAAGTTAGGGGAAATTAGGGGTCGCGAAGTGAAGAAAGTGGAGGAAGTGATAAGAAACGGAGGGAGGCAAATTATGGAAAGTAGTGGAAGTGTAGGAAATAAGCAGTAAGAAACTAGGGGGCGTGAGGGGAAACTTGGCGAGTAGGGGACGTGAGGATAAACTTGGGAAAAGGAAGTGAGGGGAAATTAGGGCTGGCGAAGTGAGGAAAGTGGAGGAAGTGTTAAGAAACGGAGGGAGGTAAATTATGGGAAGTAGTAGAAGTACAGGAAATGAGGAGTAAAGGTATAGGAGACGTGAGGAGAAACTTGGCGAGTAGAGGACGTAAGGAGAAACTTTGGGAGAGGAAGTGAGAGGAAATTAGGGGTGGCAAAGTTAGAAAAGTGGAGTAAGTTATAAGAAACGAAGGAAGGAAAATTATGGGAAGTAGTGGAAGTGTAGGAAATGAGGAGTAAGGGTGTGGAAGACGTGAGGGGAAACTTGGCGAGTAGGGGACGTAAGAAGAAGCTTGGGGAGAGCAAGTGAGGGAAAATTAGGGGTAGCGCAGTGAGGAAAGTGAAGGAAGTAATAAGAAACAGAGGGAGGTAAATTATGGGAAGTAGTGGAAGTGTATAAAATGAGGAGTAAAGGTGTAGGGGACATGAGGGAAAACTTGGCGACAAGGGGACGCAAGGAGGAGAAAGTGATAAGAAACGGAGGAAGGTAAATTATGGGAAGTAGTGGAAGTGTAGGAAATGAGGAGTAAGGGTGTAGGGGACGTGAGGGAAAACTTAGGGAGAGGAAGTGAGGGAAAATTAGGGGTGGCAAAGTGAGGAAACTTGAGGAAGTGATAATAAACGGAGGGAGTTAAATTATGGGAAGTAGTGGAAGTGTAGGAAATGAGGCGTAAGGGTGTGGGAGACGTGAGATGAAACATGGTGAGTAGGAGAAATAAGGAGGAGGAAGTGATAAGAAACTGAGGGAGGTTAATTATGGGAAGTAGTGTAAGTGTAGGAAATAAGGATTAAGGATGTAGGGGACGTGAGGGGAAACCTTAAGTGTAGGGGACGTGAGGAGAAACTCGGGTCGAGAAAGCGAGGGGAAATTAGGGGTGGCGAAGTGAGGGTAAATGGGGACAGAAGTGAAAGGAAAAAAATGGAAGTAGAGCAAGTGAGGAGATAAGGATTATGGAAAATAAGGGAGGAGAAGTGAAGGGAAATGAGGGGTGGGGAAGTGAAGGAAAAAGAGGGGAGAGTAAGTGGACAGAGTGAGTGAAAATTATTGAGGTGATACAGAGGAAGTGAGATGAAGTGAGGGGAAGTGATTAAAAGTGAGGGAGGCTGGTGAGGGAAATGTAAAGGAGGACTAGTAGGGTAGTGTGGGTATGTAGGGTGGGAAAGTGATATCTGGGGAAGGGAATTAGTGGAAGAGAAATATTATCCAAGAAAGTGAGGAGAGGAAAAAGTAGAGTAGAAAGAAGTTCGGAAAGAGAGGGGAAGCGAAAGTGAAGTGAGGGAAGGGGTCATAAGGGAGGAGAGGGGATTCAGGAGAAGAAAAAGGAATGTAGGGGAAGTATGGGAATAATTTAAAAAAATTTTAAGGTTGGTTTTTAATATTTTTTAAATGACAAATTTTATTTTTTTCAGCAGAATTAAGTGCTATTCAAAATGGTCAACCCAAGTTACATAGCCTACCTATCTTACATCCTGATGAACATCCTAATGAACATCCTGAATTAGGACTCCCAACTAGGATAATCACTCGTGGGAAGAACAAAAAAGAAATTGGGTTGTGGATAATTCCTCCTAAACAACTGGTCCACGTTTCTGTTCTACCTTTATCTGAAAATTTTTATCGAGATCCCATTGTTCGTCTACAAAAAAGAATTCGAATGCAATATGTTCATGATGCTGGAATATGGTTTGTGGTCTACCAAGAACCAAATGGAAACGTTTTGGCAGCTGACATTAGACCTAGGGACTAATTACGTAAAATTATACGTAAAATAAACAACAAAAATATGTTTAATATTTTTCTTATGTATATTTTTGATTAAAAACGTATTTTGAATAACATACTGATTCGATTAGTAGATTAAAAAAAATACAGGTGACTGGGATCGAACCCCGGCCAGAGCCAACTCATGACAACGCACCTAGGGGTTTAACAAAAGTACCCTTTTAGAATTTCTTTGGTCCGAATTTAAAAGTGTGCCCGAAAATTAACTTTATTTTCGAAGCAAAATTTCCCGCTTTCTAACTAATATTTTTTAATTTTGCACTGGCAATGAAATCTAATGTTTATTTAAACTATTTATTATTTGTCTATATATCATCAAAATTTATATTTATACATCGCAGGCTTCACAGTTGTAAAAAATTCTATTCTGTGCTAGGATTCGAACCTGGGTCTTTGGATTGCCGGTTTGTTGCTTTAACCCACTAAGCTACAAAAGAGACCGAACGGTAATCTGAAGACCTGCGTTCGAATCCCAGCGGTGCCAGTGAAGAATTTTTTCACAACCTAAAACCAAAAAAAAATATTCGGTTGAAAAGTATATTATTAAATATTTGATAAAAAATGAAAGTTTCTGGTTAAAAATTAAACTGCTTCTGTTGAAAATTAACTTTTTTGTTGTAAATTCACATGTTTGGGTTGAAAATTCAACTTTTTTGTAGAAAATTCGTATTTTCGTTTAAAAATTCAACAATTTGGTATAAAATTCGATTATTTGGTCGTAAGTTGAACTGCTTTGTTAAAAATTTATTATTTTTATTGATAAATCTTCAAGTTCGTTAAAAATTAATTTCTTTAGTTAAAAATTAATTTTTCAAGCCGAAGATTGGACTACTCAATTTTTGGTTAGAAATTTATCTTTTTTAGTTCAAAATTAAAATATTCGGTTGAAAATTGATCCATTTTGTTAAAAATTAGTCTGTTTTTTATTAGAATTTTTTTTTCGTTAAAATATTAACTGTTGCATTTTTTATTGAATATTCATCATTTTTGGTCCAAATTAATTTTTTAAAACCAAAATTACCTGTTTGGCTGAAAAACCAACTCTTTGGTTAAAAATTAACTTTTTTTAAAAATAATTTATAATTTTGGGTTAAAAATTGAACTGTTTTGCAGAAAATTCATCTTTTGGCTTGAATTTTTTGAAATTGAAAATCAATTTTTTTTTTCAAATAGAATTTAACTGTTACATTTTTGGTTAAAATTTATTTTAAAAAAATAGTTACTAAATTGAAGAATAAAATTTATTTGGCAAGAATTACGTAAGATAGGGTGGGGGGGGGGACTTTTAAAACTTATGAACACTAACAAATGGAAGTTTTGTATGAAGGCTATTCATAATACTGATTTAATAAGTGAAATAAAAAAAATGCAATTGGATGGATTCGAACCCCGGCCAGAGCCAATTCGTCCCAACAAACAAAAATCAACAAAAAACTATTTTAATTTTAAATTATAAACTGATGAATTCAGTCAAAAAAGACTAATTTTTAACCAAAAAGATCAATTTTCCAACCGCAAAGACGAATTTTTAAGAAAGGAAGATTTTTAACTCAAGAAAACAAAAAAAAGTACACCCAAATTGTTGAACATTTAAGCTTTTTTCGAGTTTTCTGTAAAACAGTTGAATTTTCAAAAAAGAAAAGTTAATTTTCATCCAAACGGTTGTATTTTGAACAAAAAAATAGGAAATTAAAAAAAAGGCATCTGTATTATCATTAGAGAGTAACAGAAAATTTTGAACGTCTCTTTCAGACTAGATGGAGATATAAATTAAAAAACATTTTTAATTAATTCTTTTCCGAAAAAAAGATTTTCTCCTTTCACTCCACTGGGATTCGAACCACAGAAGTTCTGGTTCGAATCCCACCGGAGTGAAAGGAGAAGATCTTTTTTCAGAAAAAAAATTAATCAAAAATTAATCTCCTTGTTTAAAAATGCATCCATTTTTATTAAAAATTAAACTGGTTGGGTCTAAATTGATCTGGTTTGGTTGATAATTCAACAGTTTTGTAGAAAATTAAACATTCAGTTTAAAATCAATTTTTGTGTTAAAAATTAAACTATTTTTATGAAAGTTTATGTTTTTGCTAAAAAATTAACTTTCTTGTTAAAAAATCATATTTTTGGGTTGAACTCGTTTGTTGAAAATGAAACTTTTTGAAAAAAAAATAATATTTTTGTATTGAAAATCAATTTGGTTGAAAATTAATTAATTTTTTTGAAAATTCGTGTTTCTTGTAGAATATTAATCTTCTTTTTGGAAAATTCATCTTTTTGATTGAAAATTTAACTAATAGGTTAAAAATTCAATTTTTTTTAGTTGGGAATTCAAATTTTTTAGTTGAAAATACTACTATTTGGTTGAAAGTCAAAATTGTTTGTCAAAAATTCATATTTTTTAAGATTCGCATTCTTGATGGAAAATTTAACTATTCCATTTATAGAAAATTAATTTTTGGGTAAAAAAATAATCTTTTAATTTTCACTCTTTGGTTGAAAATTAGTAATTTTTTGAGATTCATCATTTTAGTTAAAAATTCATATCTCAGATTGAAAATTCATTTGTTTCGTATGAAATTTTTTTTAAACTAATGATGTGACTAGTTAATTTTTTATTTGAAATTAAAATTTTTGATCAAAAATTTATCTTTTTTATTTGAAGAATCATGCATTTTGAAAAATGTGACTTTTTTGGTCGAAAATTAATCTTCTCGGTTAAAAATTTATATTTTTGTGAAAATTTAACTATTTTTTTTTAAATTTACCTTTTTTAGTTGAACATTCAATAACTTGATTAAAAGTAAAACTAATTTGTTAAAAATTAAATAATTCATATTTTTCTAAGACCCCTCCTTCATTAAAAATTTAACTATTCCATTTTTGGAAAATTAATCTTTTATTTTAATAAATCATCTTAATAAATTATATTTTTTATTGAGAAGTGATCTTTTCTAATTGGTTGGAAATTCGTGTATTTTGTTCAAAATTTGTCTTTTTTGGTCGAAAATCAATTTTTTTTAGTGAAGAGTTCATCCTTTTCGATTAAAAATGCAACTGATTTGTTTAAAGTTAATTGGTTTCTTAAAAATTCTATTTTTGAGTAAAATTGAACTAGTTGGTCAAAGTTAAACTATTTTTATGAAAAATTAAATTTTCGGTAGAAAATCAAATTTTTTGTTAAAAAGTTATATTTTCGAGCTAAAAATTTAACCGTTTCTTGCTAGAATATTAATTTTTTGCCTACGCAGTTGCTCAGCTCGCAGGGCGAGAGACGATTGAGACTTTCGTCTCGGAAGGGCCGCAGTGCACGAGTACTTAGTCGAGTATATTGCGCAATATTATGAAAACGGTTCAGGCAGCCCTGAGTGTTTACGTTTCGATTCCCCCGATTTAGTGACAAGGCTATTTTCAGACAATCAATTTCGACACTGTCACTAAATCGGGGTCCGAGTGTATAGCCATGGTTTATCTTTTACCCAAGTAGTTGAATTTTCAATTAAAAACGATAAATGTGCAACAAAAATGAAATAGGTTAATTTTCAGTTTAAAAAAATTAGTTTTCAAAAACAAAAAACGAATTTTTAACAAAATATTTATATTTTTAACCAAGCGCATGAATGTACAAACAAAGAGAATAATACTTTACCAAAATATACGAGTTTTCCAAAAAGTACATGAATTTTCAACTAAAAACGATAAATTTTTAATTAAAAATGAAAAAGTAGTCAAAAAATAATTTTCAATAAAAAAAAAAAAAGTTTCAACCATTAAAAAATGATGTAGTTAAATATTTAATTTAAAACATTAATTTTTAACCTAAAATGGAATAGTTAAAATTTCATTTAAAAAATAATTTCCAACCAAAGAAAGAAAACGAAATTTTCAACAAAATATTTTATTTTCCAACCAAAGGATATATTTTCAAACAAATAATTTTTTACCGACAAGACGAATTATAAATTAAAAAAAATCATTTTCAACAAAAAAAAACACGAATTTTGAGCAAAATAGTGAAATTTTAAACAAAAAATTATTAATTAAAAGAAAACAGTTTTTATTATAATGTAATAGTTCAATTTTTGCAGAAAGATATGAAATTTCAACTAAAAATGTTAATTTATAAAAAACTGGAATAGATAAATATTTAGTTCAAAAAATTAATTTCAGAAAAAAAATAATTTTCAACAAAATCGGTACATTTTCAACCAAAAATGGAATAGTTACATTTTCAGTTAAAAAAGTTAATTTACAATAAAAAAATATATTCTACTATAGTAGGCGAGTTTTCAAGAAAATACATAAATTTTCAACCACATAGTGGACTTTTCAACAAAAAATATAAATTTTTAACCAAAAATGGAATAGTTAAATTTTTAGTAAACAAATAATTTTCACCCAAAAAAAAACATTTTTTTAAGGTAATATTTCGAGTTTCAACATAAGTAATGAGTTTTCAACTAAAGCAGATGAATTAAAAAAATGGAATAGTTAAATATTCAAATAAAGAATTAATTTTGAACAAAAAAAAAAAGGAATTTTCAACAAAGCCAGTAAACTTTCAACTATTTTGAAGAAGAATAATATTCTAACAAAAAGACGAATTTTTAACTAAAAAAAAATACATTTTTTAACAAAAAAAAAAAGAATTTAAAAAAAATAGTTCAATTTTCAACTACGGAAATGCATTTTTCATCAAAATAGATGCATTTTCCAACAAGAAGAATAATTTTCTACCAAAAATATTTTAAACTAAGAAATAAAGATTTTTAACCAAAAATAGAATATTTAAACTTTCAGTTAGTTAATTATCTGCATACAAAAATTTCACCAAAATAGTTAAATTTTCAATTTCATTAAATTTTGTTCATTCAATTTTATTAAAAATGTATGCAAAATTTTTTTTATATTATGCATAAATTTAAATTAAATAAAAATGCAACTGTTTGGTTGAAAATTAATCTGTTATGGTTGAGGATTCAATAATTTTGTTGAAAATTCATGTTTTTGGTTAAATTCAATTGTTTTTTAATTTGAATAAACTTTTTTTTCAATATATACTATTATATTTTTTATTGAAAATTCATCTTTTTAGTAAAAAATTAATCACTCTGCTTGAACATTGAACTAATTTGTTAAAACTTTCCTTTTTTATACTAAAAATTATTTTTTTAACAGTAAATTAACCATTTGGCTAAAAATTAACTTCTTTGTTTCAATTTCATATTTTTCTGTTGAAAGTTCAACAGTTCTGTAAAAAATTCGTTTTTTTAAATTAAAAATTAATTTTTTTCAATTAAAAATGTGTACACTTCATTTTTGTTGAAAATTGACCTTTATAGTTTATAAATTTAACTATTTGGTTGAAAATTAACTTTTTGTTGCAATTTCATATTTTTTGATTGTAAGTTCAACAGTTTTGTAGAAAATTCATTTTTTAGAATAAAAATTCATTTTTTCAAATGAAAATTTAAAAACTCAATTTTTGTTAAAAATTGATCTTTTCTGTGTATAGATTCAACTTTTTGGTTCAAAATTGATGTAATTTGTTAAAAAATTAACTTTTTTAGTAGAAAAATAATCTCCTAGATTGAAAATACAACTATTTGGTTTAAAATGTATGTATTTTGTTGATAATGTGTCTCTTTTGTTTAAATTAAATTGTTTTTTATTTATAATTTAAAAAATTTTTTGTTCAAATATTGATTATTATATTTTTTATTGAAAATTCATCTTTTTGGGTTAAAAATTAAACTCTTCGGTTGAAAGTTTTTGCTACATTCTTAAAAATTCATTTTTTTTTGTTGAAAATTAATTTTTTTGAACCGGAAATTGAACTATTCCCTTTTTTGTTGAAAGATGAACTATTTGGTTGACAATTTAATTTTTTCATCTGAAAATTTAACTGTTCCATTTTTGGTTGTAAATTTACCGACTTTGTTGAAAATTCATTTTTTTGTTTGTTCAGAAATTCATTTTTTAACTAAATATTTAACTATTTAATTTTTCTTAAATAATTTTTTTTTCGTTCGAAAATTAATTTCTTTCGTTGAAAATTGAACTATTACGCTGAAAAAAATATTTGTTTTATTATTTTTTCAACTGAAAATTATACTATACCGCTTTTAGTTGAAATTTTACCTATTTTGTTAAAAATTATTATTATTTTTTTTTCAATTAATTTCTCTTCGTTGAAAATACGTATTTTTGGTAGAAAACTATTTACTTGAAAATGCATCTTTTTGGTTTAAAATTTATCTATTCGGATGTAAATTAAAATATTTTGTTGTATTTTCGTTTTCTGTTTTTTTTTTGGTTAAAAAATTATTCAAATTCATTTATTTTTTGTTAAAAATTAATTTTTTTAGCTAAATATTTAACTAATCCATTTTTGTTTGGCAAATTTATGTTTTTAATTGTATTTTAGTAGTTTTTGGTCAAGAATTCAAGTATTTTGGTTTAAATTTTTTTCTTGCATTAAATAGAAAAAGGAAAAATTAAAAAGTTTAATAAAATAACGCTATGATGTGACATTTTTAAATCTACGGAATTATTAAGAAGGCGAGCCTGATAAATTGTTAACTTGACCTAGTCTGTTTCCATTTTAAAAATATTGCCTTCTCATTGTTCAAACAAAGTTTGAAAAGTATAATTTTTTACAATTTTTAACAAACAAAGGATCAATAGCCTAAAAATTAATTATACACATTCAGGGTCTTCATGCTTTACTTTTCAACAGAGTTCTGTTTCCCAATTAGAATCTTTTTTTTTTTTTGGTTTCACATTTTTTTATTTTTCAAGAAGATTGAGTTTTTATTAGAAAGATAAATTTTCTACCACAAATATGAATTATTAACCGAATAGTTGAAGTTTCAACTAAAAAGGGTAAATTTCGAGAAAAAAAATTGCCACAAAATTGTTAAATTTTCACGTATAAATATTAAATTTTTAACAAAATTATTCAATTTGTAACGAAAAAATGAATTTTTAACAAAAGAAAACCGAATTTTCAACTGAATAATTAAATTTTCAACCAAGGACAAACAGAAAGAATTCAGGGAATTCAAGGAATTCAGAGAATTCTAGTAATTCAGAGAATTCAAGTAATTCAGAAAATTCAAGGAATACAGAGA
The DNA here is from genome assembly GCA_011634705.1 of Andricus grossulariae. Taxonomy (NCBI): domain Eukaryota; kingdom Metazoa; phylum Arthropoda; class Insecta; order Hymenoptera; family Cynipidae; genus Andricus; species Andricus grossulariae. The sequence goes on from JAABKJ010007545.1 coordinate 299,171,274, forward strand.
ATTGAAGAGATTCAGAGAATTCAAGGAATTTAGAGAATTCAAGGAATTTAAAGGATTCAGAGAATTCAAGAGATGCGGAGAATTCAAATAATGTGGAGAATTCCAAGAATTTGAAGAATTGAAGGAACTGAGAGAAGGCAGGGAATTCAAGGAATTCATAGATTTTAAGAAATTTTGAGAATTTAAGGAATTCAGAGAGTGCTAGACATTCCACGAATTCTATGTATACAAAGAATTTGAAATCCTAAAAATTTACAGAATGGTTTTAATTCCTGGAATTCTCATTATAATTTGAATTTGCTGAATTTCCTGAATTCTCGAAATTCCATGAATTTGCTGAATTCCTTTAATTCACTGAATGCCTTGAATTTGATGAGTGCCTCGAATTCTCTAAATCCCTTGAAATCTCTGAATTCCTCAAATTCTATGCATTGCTTGAATTCTATGAATCCCTTGAATTTTAATAATTCCTTGAATTCTCTAAATTCCTTGAATTCACTAAATTCCTTCAATTCACTGAATGCTTTGAATTTGCTGAATGCCTCGATTTCTCTAAATTCCTTAAATTCTCTAAATGCCTCAAATTCTATGAATTGCTCGAATTCTCTGAATCCCTTGAATTCTCCAAATTCCTTGTATTCTCCAAATTCCTTGAATTCACGGAATTCCTTTAATTCACTGAATGCCTTGAATTTGCTGAAGGCCTCGAATTCTCTAAATCCTTGGGATTCTCTGAATTCCTCAAATTCTATAAATTGTTCGAATTCTCTGAATCCCTTGAATTCTCTAAATCCCTTGAATTCTCAAAATTCCTTGAATTTACTGAATACTTTAATTCACTGAATCCCTCTAATTCACTGAACGCCTTAAATTTGCTGAATGACTCGACTTTTCTAAATCCCTTGAATTCTCTGAATTCCTTTAATTCTCTAAATTCCTTGAATTCACTGAATCCTTCCAATTCAATGAATTCTTTTAATTCACTGAATGCCTTAAATTTGCTGAATGCCTTGAATTCTCTAAATTCCTTGGATTCTCTGAATTCCTCAAATTCTATGAATTGCTTGAATTCTCTGAATCCCTTGAATTCTGTGAATTCCTTGAATTCACTGAATTCCTTTAATTCACTGAATGCCTTGAATTTTCTGAATGCCTCGAATTCTCTGAATCACTTGAATTCTCTGAATTCCTCCAATTCTATGAATTGCTTGAATTCTCTGAATACCTTCAATTCTATGAATTCCTTGAATTCTCTAAATTCCTAGAATTTGCTGAATTCCTTTAATTCACTGAATCGAGCGCGTAAAGAAGGCTATTTTGACGTGTCAAAATAGCCGTACACCATTGATACACACTATACTGTATGTGTATGTGTATCAAGCGTAAAGTTGTGTGTAGCGGTGGATTTTTACAAAATTTCGTAAACTTACTCTGACACACGAGGGTCCTTTTATTTACATCGTCCAGCGATGTAAAATTCAATCGATTTTTTTTACAGTGTAATTTTTTGCGAGTTACTGACTAGTATTATGGATTTTTCTGTTACGTTAGCCCTGAACAAGCCGGAAAAGGGGTTAGTCTTACGGGTAATTCCTCAACGGTCGACAGTTCTTTTTTGCAACTAGAGATGCTTGATTTTTCTATGGTCGTAAACACTAATTCTGGAGAGAAAAAAACGAGACGAGAAAAAAAATGAAGAATCTATTTCTTTAAGGTCCATAATTGCATATTCATCTATAAAAAAATATATCTCATCAAACCGCATTGTTTTGGGTTAATTACAAGTCTCATTTTCAGGAAATTTGATCAGCGACACGGAAAATTAAACCAGGGGAAGAAGCGTCAAACCGATGTCAGAAGGTTTGCAGATGCGGAAGTTATGAGAAGTGACAAAGTCGCATGTAATTCACGCAAATCATAAATAGGAATTAATTAAAACGGTTATTAGTATATGAAAATATTATAAATATGAAAATATGAAAATATTCCTCAATTTTTTCGAAATATAAGTAAAATAATGAGGTTTGACCCCTTAGAAGAACTCCATTGAATGATCTTCATCTTTTAATTACATTTTTCATTCGTAACAACAAATAAATAAAAAATGGGACCGTCATTTACAACATCTATTATTGTTATCAGAAAAAAATATATAATTTTTTTTAGTGTTTGAAATCTATAGGCAATTGAAAATGATTGATTTTTCGTAATAATTAGAGATATCTGACCTGATTTCGTTAGCGTAATATTACCAGCAGAGCATCTTCTTTTGTTCTTAATATACAAAAAAAAAATTTTTTAAATTAATATTTTTCGCCCTCTACAAGTGGCAAACATTTTTTAGTATTTTTTTAACTATAGTTTAAAGTTCTAGTGCATGTTTAATAGGTTCCGTTCCCAAATTATCACCATTATACATTTTTTAATGCCTTTCCTAGCGCCAAAAGCTGTTTTGCTTCAAACAAGTTTATCGTATCTATAAATTTTTGAAGTAAAAACAATTTTTGATGTTTACATCTACAGCTTTAATTGATATCTCATCATCGTAATGTGAATAACAATGATAATACACAAGGAAAATGTCTGAAAAACAGAGTCATATGATTTTTGTGTTTCGGATAATTTACTTAGTTTCTTAATTATCAAATACGTTAAGTATTTGAAAACATTTTTATAGTACTAATTACTTTTATAACTATAACGTAGAAACTGTGAAATCATTGTATATTAATCGGCAAATTTTTTATCATCTTTCCAAACCTCTGAAGAGAAAGTAAAAGCTCTTAAAAATGTCAATGATCTAGCAGAAAGAGAAATCGCTTTGACCTGAAGTTTTATTGGAACAATCACCAAACACGAGGAGCAGAAGCAGTTTTTACTTCAATGTGTACAAGATGACCGCAAAAAAAAATGCAGCATGCAAAAAAAGTACTTTGGAACAATGCTAAGATTATTAACAATAATTACAAATTTAACATTTATTTATATCATAATGATTTCACCAATAAATATTTATTCATTTGATGTTACAAGTTAAAAAATTCTGTAAAAGATGAAAATCATTTTTAGACTTTTTTACTTTTTTTAACTTAAACATTTTTGAGGCAGCGCTTAGACTCATCCATTCGAGTTCTTCTAGAAGTCAGACTTTATTATTTGACTTATATATTTTTTTTTAATCGAGAAGCATTTAAAAAAGAGGCTTTTGTGGACCACCCTAATGTATTACTAGGGACATCCTACAGTTCGTATGTGAAATTGCAAATGTAGCTTCAGGGTGCGAAGTGATGCAAGGTCGAGTTTAGTCAGACACGTAGGGCAGGATTAACCTCGACAAGGGTTGAATTGTCACTGCTATCGTGAAGTAATTTCCAGATAGACATATATTCCGAAAAGGGGAAGAAGTGTTGTATCGCTAATTACAGTCGCATTTTGTAGGAGAAAGATAATTAAACTTTTTTGATTATGAAATTGGGAGACGAAAATAAAAACCGTAAACACGCCTTGCATAATTCATTGGAGTTTTATGCGGGGAATAAATAACTTTTTTTTAGTTTTTAGCGTCTATAGGCAATTGAAAATTATTGGTTCTTTGTATTATATATAGATTTCTATTCGACCTATTTTTTTAGCATAATATTACCAGCAGACCATCTTCCTCGGATCCTAATGTGAAAACGCTCCTCGTTTCTTCCAAAATATAAGCATTTAATTATTTGTGCCGTTACCAATAACGACCAGTTTTTACTCTTCACTAGGTCTATATCCATGCATGGCTTTCTGGGCAATTCTATACCTAATTTGGAATTGAAACTTTAAAAAAATTTTAAAACTCACCTTAACGGTCTCTTGAGGCGAGTACCTCGAAGAGCGTTGGGCTTGGGTGTGGGTCTGCTGGGTCATCGTTGTGTCATAATGGCTGCAAAATATGATTATCCTGAAACAAACAAAAAAATAAAAAATAAATTACTTCAGAGAATGGTTGAGTCCTTAAATTATGAACAAAGAAAACCCTCGATCTTCATAACTAACATATTGCGGTTGAAAACCATCGAATGTCTTATGCATGGATCACAGCGCAGTGGTTCAGTAGTTCAATTTTAGATAAACAAGGGAATTAAAAGGAGATTTAATTTTTATTGAAAACTTTTTATATCATATGGGTATCTTGTCAATATTGAACAGAAGTGCCCTCTAATAGTAGCGCCTTTTTTTAGCAAGATTAATAGTCATTTTTGTGAATAAAACTTATTTTTTAGCTAGTTTTGAAAAATCAGCTGAACATTCAGCACATTTTGCTGATAAAGGAAAGCAGAAAAGAATTCAAAAAGATAGACAAGTAGATAACGAAATTGAAAAATGCTCATATTTGAATTTTTAAACAGTTTTTTTTTATCAGAAAAACAGAAGCCTGAGTTGTTGAAAGTACTCTGAGTAAGATAGAAAAAAATAATTAGAAAAAAAAGTACTACTGGAAAAACCTACTTTCTCTGTTTTGTTTCCTCATGTGCTTAAACTTGTTTCTAATATATTTTTATCAGTTGAAAGCTCTCAGATGTATAAAACATTTTTTAATGTCGGATAAAAAAGATTAAAATAGTGTAAAAAACAGAAATTAAAGAAATTATTATACATGAAAATAATGAAATTATAGAGATAAACATTTTTTAAATACGCAGTACGTCAAAACTAACATACTATTCTCTGATACGCCGTTTTACGACTTCCTTCTTCTTTATTCATAATGTGTCCCCTAAGGCTTTACATGACCTGCGTTTCTTACAAAACCTTCTACAAACTTTCTATTATCTTATCCATACTATTTACAAATATTTATAACTATTTATATCAATTCTTATACCTATCTCCTTACTTCTATATTAATATATCGCAATTTTTTTGTAGAAAGAGTGAGTGAGCGATCGAAAGCGAGAGAGAAATAGAGAGAGAGCGCTCTTAATCTACTTATACTACTGCATAATAACTACTTACAGATCTTTACGCTTCTAATCTAGGCGACTTCCTTTTTCCTTCACTTTCACTTCTCTTCTATCCCATTCTCATTTCCATTCCATCCTCCCCTAGAATCTTTACCACATTCTCTTGCCAGCTTCCCTTATCTTCCATTCTGTCCTACATCCTTCTCATACATGCTCCCGTGTTTCCTGCTCCCATTCACATATTCTGTACTTTCTGTTCTCTTCCTTTTCCCAATACATCCCCTCCCTTACCTATTTTCCCAATCTAAATCTTGCTATTCTGGTCCATCTTCTCTCTCCCCATCCTTTTTCTAAATACTTTAGTACTCCTTCCTTTTTTATCATCTTATACCATTTATTATATTTTGATTCCTCAATCATTCATCATCTTTCCATTAATTCTCTTTCCTTGTCCTTTCCCTTCAATTCTTCACAGCTTACTCGATTCCCCTCTCCTATATCTCTAGCCCTAAAAAACTCCCTCCTTTCTTCTTCCCATCTTGTTATTTCTACCGCTCTCCCTCTCCTTTCTTCTACCTCCTTCAAATACTTTTTCGTTAATTCCCCTCCCTTTCCATGCCTTAACTTCGTCTCAAATTACCATGCCCTCTTACCCGCTCTAGAATTTAATTTATCCCTTTGCGCTTCTTCTCCCACCATATATCCAGGCGTCCTCCAGTCTGCCCCTAGCGTCCACCTTATAAACCTTTCCTGTAAACTCTCAATCTCTTTCCTTTCTTTCCATCCCCATATCTCTGCTCCATAACCTAATACCGGCCATACCAGCGTATCAAATAACCACATTCTCCTTCTCCAACCTTTCTTGAACCTTCTTTTTCGCATTCCCCATATCTGTTTCATTATCCCTGACGCTTTTTTTTATCCTTTTTCTTATATGAGCTCTATGATCTCCACTCACTTGCAAGGTATATCCCAAATATTTTTACGCCTTTTAATAGAACCTAATGAGAAAATTTATCTATTTTTGTTTGAAAGTTAAATTTTCTTTGTCGAAAATTCTACTATTATATTTTTGGTTCAGAATTCACCTTTTTTGGTTAGCAATTTTATTACTTGGTAGAAAATTTAATTATTTTGTTGAAAATTCGACAATTTTGTCAAAAAGTCATCCTTTTTCGTTAAAAATTCAACTGTTTTCTGGAAAATTCATCTTTTTGAGCTAAAAATTCAACTATTTTGGTATAAAATTTAACTATTTGGTTGAAAATTAACTTTTTTCATAAAAATTTAACTGCTCTGTAGAAAACTCGACTTTCTGGCTTGAAGATTCAACAGTATGGTTGATATTTTTTTTTCTTTCTCAAAAATGCAGCTGTTTGGTCTCTTTTCGAATGAATTTAACTCTTTTAAATTTAAAATTTAAATCTTTTCAGTTGAAATATCAACTATTACATTTTTTGTTGGGAATTCGTCCTTTTTGATTGAAAATTCAACTAATTGGTTAAAAGCTGAACTACTTTGTAAAAAATTCATTTTTTTATTGTAAATTTATTATTTTAGTTGAAGATTCATGTCTTTGGATGAAAATGTACCTATTTTGTAAAAAAATTCATCCTTTTTGGTTGAATTCAAATGTTTTTTATTTAAAATTAAAATCTGTATTGATTAAAAATGTTATCATTTATTTGGATAAAAAGTTAATTACTTATTTGAAAATTCAACAATTTTGTTAAAAATTCAGCCATTTGAGATGAAATTCAACTGTCCTATCTTTGCAAGTAGCTTTGAGTTGAGTTACTTAGTTTTCAATAGAGTGATCGTTCCCAGTTCAACTGTGCATGTGTTGTGTCAGTGTCAGAGTTGTATCATATAGATCCGACAGGGCTCAATTTGTTTACAGAATTACCAAGAATGTATTTCCAATAACTCTTTGCTGTGATACTTTGCAAATTTAAAATAATTAGTAATTACTTAAACAATTTTTTTAAACATATTCAGAGTTTGGCTATTTTTCAAAGAATAGGCACAATTTGTTTACAGAGTCAACTAAGAATGTCTTTCCAATTACTCTTTTCTCTGTTGCTTTGTAAATTTATGAGAATTATTAATTATTTGAACAATTTCCATAAAAAATCAGAGTTTGGCTATTTTTTAACGAATGGGCTAAATTTGTTTACAAAACCAAAAATAATGCATTTATAATAAGTCTTTCCTACGTTACTTTGCAAATTTACAATAATTATTAATTATTTCAACCATTTTCATAAAGATATTCAGAGTTTGGCTATTTCTCAACGAATAGGCACAATTTGTTTACGAAATCAATAAAGAATGTTTTACAGATAAGGCTTTCCTATGACGCTTTGGAAATTTACAATAACGATTAATTATTCAAACAATTTTTATAAACATATTCAGGGTTTCGGTTTTTTCAAGGAATAAATACAATTTGTTTAATGAGTCAACTAAGATTGTTTTTACGACGAATCTTTGCTATGCTTTGAAAATATACAATAATTATTGATTATTTGAACAATTTTCATAAATATATTCAGAGTTTGGCTGTTTTTCAACGAATAGGGTCAATTTTTTACATAATTAACTATAAATATATTTCCGATGACTTTTTTCTATTATGCTTTTCAAATTTCCAAGATTTATTAATTACTTAAAGAATTTTCATGAGAAAATTGAGGGTTTGACCATTTTTCAAAGAATAAGCTCAATTTGTTTACGGAATCAACAAAGACTGTATTTCCGACAACTTTTTCCTACGATACTTTAAAAATTTACAACAATGATTATTTATTCGAATAATTTCCATAAACAAATTCAAAGTTTGACTATTTTTTAGTTTACGTAAAAACAGACACGCAGCTATAACCTATTTAATAATAAATACATCTTTTCAACTAAACTATAATAATAAAATCGAAACCATTGGAACATTTTAAACAAATTCATTTTTATAAGGAAATATATGCACTATATATTTAATAAGAATTAAAAAAGCATACAAATTTTATAATGGTAAAAACTTTCCTTTTCATCAATTGCATTCTTTTTTCTTTTTGTTAGTTTGTTCCAGTACTTTAATAATCTCTTTTGCTTAATCAAGATTTTCTGGAATAACTTTTCTCTTGAAATATATTTTTCCATATATTTTACTGTGATTTAGAACTTAATCGAGCATACAAGCGGTATTATTACCTATTGTACTATGCCTTTTTATCTTTAAAATCCTGGTGAAACAGAGGTCTATACACGGGTTATCCTTACTGCTTACCGCCAGACGACTCAACTTCACTGTATATGGGCCTGTAAAAAGTTGTCTTTTACTAAGGTGGGCTTAAAATCACTGTATGAATTGAAATCATTTAAATGAATTAAAATCACTGTATGATGTGGCCATCGAATGGCCACATCCTTGGCGTCAAGCCTCGTGCTCGACATTAGTTAAAATGCAGCGAATACACAACAAGGTCGTACGTCGCAGATGGTCACCCATCCGAGTGCTATACGCACGCGCTCGAAATGGCTTGACATCTGGACACTTCTCGATCGAGATCTTAGTATGTATTTCTATAAAAATTTGCAGGTGCCGACATTTTATGCCAAGTCGTGTATAAATAGAAGTTATTGAAGTAAAAATTAGTTTCATGGTATTTTATTTAACTTCATTTCCAAATAAAATAATTGCATGCAAAGTACTTGAACGCGCGCAGAACGCGCGTATGAGGCCCTAGTTCCGTTGAAAATTCGTCTTTTCTGGTTGAGAATTCATCTATTATGTTGAAAATTTAACATTTTTACTTAAACTATAGAAATTTAGAGTTTTTATTTGAATTTAAATCAGTAACGACATTCATTTTATTTAAAAGATTCTCCTATTTTCCTGCAAAATCACCTTATTGTTCCGTTTTTAGAGCATTTTCGCCTGCGAACCTCTATAAAGATCTTTTCGATTTTAAACTACTGAATTTATTTATATTTCCGGTTTGCTTTCTCGATTGAATCATTAGCGTATTCTTCGCGTCAACGATATCCTTCCACAATCCGCAATCTACAAAATTACACACAAAAAATGTTCCGGTTATAGTTACTAGAAGCGTCTGATAAAAAGATGAATAGTTATTTAAATCAGAAATTTCTGGTCAATATGACTGGAAAATGCTGGCTACTTAACCCTGCTTGATTTTTTCTGGTTAAAAATATTCTAGATAATATTTCTGGTAACAGAAGTGTCGCGATCTTGTGTCGGTTTCCAGAGATATGTCTTTTGGCTCATGTCGTTTTGCTTGACGTGTCAAGTGACGCATTGTAGTAAATGTCGAGTTCTCGAATAATCGCGATTTCTTTAATGAATTTTCAATTATATAAGTATAAATAATTATCGTGAACCCTGAGTTTAGTGTTTTTATAAGTGAAATCTGGGCGTTATCTGTCTACATGCAATGAGACTTCCAAACTATGCACATACTTTTCGGATTTCCTCGAAAAATATTCTCGAACATATTAGCATATTTGTAGAAAATCCCAAAGAAAATAGTCCTAACGCAGATTTCCGAAAACAGAATTACATCAACAATATGCAGCTTGCCTTGAGGACTGCATCTATCGCCATTCAGAGAGAGTCGAAACTTTATCGAAGCGGAATATATATTTGATACACTCTGTTTTCGGGAACTTTTGTTATATTATTTTCTTCGGATATCTGGTTGAGCTTAAGAGAACATCTGGTTAAGTTTATAAGAATATCTGGTTATGTTAAACAGAATGTTGTATACCTAAGCTACCACAGAAAACTGTCTAGTAAAAACTCTAGTTAGTCTTAGCAAGTTAGTTAGCTTTAGGACGGGCGAGGAGCCCATGGAGAGCTCCTCTGGCGCTTAAGCTATAAAGCCTATTGTGCCAAAGTCTAGTCTTACCAAACATTCTGATTAAATTTATTAGAAAAACTAGTTAAAACAACCAGAAAATGGTCAACCAGAAACTTCTGATGCTTTTAACCAGAATTAATAGTAACGGCATATTTAGCATTCTATTTGTTGAGTGTTGTAAAAAAAAAAGGGAAAAGGGGGAGAATTTAGTAAAACTTCTCGATCTTAGGTGTTTTGGGGATTTTTCAAAATTAAAGGGAAAAGGGGGGAAAGGAGGGTTAGGTAAAAAGGGGACGGGATGTGATTCCTGTGTTATGTGGTTTGGCGAGAGGGCAAAAAAGAGGCAAAGAAGGAGTACAACGAAAAATCAATCGGTACAAGATACTGGAATTTCATGAAAGGCTCGTTGAAGGTGTTACACCATTCCTCCATGTCGTCCCAGGGGTGAAATGAAAAAGGAAGAGAGGAACCGTAAGAAAATGGGAACACAGAATAAGGAAAACTGGAAAAGGAGAGGGAAAAAAGTTCTCATCTGAGAAAACTTGGCTATTCCACGGATGAGCTGACCCTGGAACAAGAGTCGAAATGAGAGAGAGAGAGAGAGAGAGAGAGAGAGAGAGAGAGAGATCTCCTGGGTGGAAAAGCAGGAGGCAGAGGGAGAGAAAAGCAGGGAGTGAGTGACAGAAAGAAGGGTGGAGGGAGGTTCCCTGGTTGGCCTGTCAATACGAAGAGGTACGTGACCCAGGTACCAAATGACATATTCGGCTATGGGGAAAAGGGAACGCTCCTGTGAATCCAGGCAACCTCGTGCTTTGCAAGCCTGCCACTCTTTCCGGCGCCATTTTCCATCATACTAAAATAAAATATTAAATGTGAGAAAAACAACTGGCAGAATACATAATCTAATCAGGAATGTTCAAATTGATACGAAAAACTAAAAATAATAAGATCCTTTCTGTATCTCGCTTTCATATTTCTCAAGAGAAATAATAGATTCTATTTTAGTTTTAATTTAGTGCACACCCTAAAAAACTGGGCGATTAACCATGGTTCTAGAATGGTACTAACGAATACGTGGTACTCAAATAAGACACGTCAGTAAAACTTTTCTCAGAGTTATCATAAAACCAACCCCTCCTATATTCATTGTAGCCAGCATGGGTTTCTCGCCTTTATCAAGGCAGTAGTTTTTTTTCTCGATAACTGCGTACATTATATGACCTATTCGGAAATTATGGCTGGCTTTAAACACGTTTTTACTCATTTTTAACTGAGGTAATATGGTTATACGATGCCTCACTGTTGAAAAATTGAGAACGAAAGACGAAAGTATTTGAGCAACCTTTTATAGACACCTGAACATGAAGCTAATTAAGTTTAATTAAAAGATAACTAAGAATAATACTTATTAAAGAACACTTTGTAATAAATACGAGTGACTAAACATGAAAGTGTAGGCAAATTCTAAAACACTATAGTACAGTAATGAGTGTAATAGATACGAATGTTTGCACTCGCGAAACATCCGCGAACAGCAGACGTACTTCATTTGCTGCATGTTAACGATGTTTATGCTTCCAGCCACTGGGGACAACTAGTTACGTCATTTATCACGACAAATTCGTCGTGATTAATTATGCTTTTCGCTCGATTAGCTTTCCTCTCTTCCATCCGAAGAGAATGCCAGGTCTCACTCGTTCTCTCGTCCACTTGTGCGCCGAGGTATAATCAACGGCCAATTTGTCGTCCGCAATCGGTAGTCATCGATTTATCGTGTCTCGCCTCAATGAACTCTGTTTTTCTCGTTTTTTTAACCCTAAAGGTCCTAATTAACTTTATCTACTATCGAAGAAATATCTATTAAACTAGCCTTTCAAAGCTTCATATCATATCGTATCCAAAACCCACCGATTTGGATGGGACGCGAATAGGTGAAAGTACATCGAAATCGATTAGACACGTTTTTTAGCTGCCATTGCGCAATTATTTATGAGATATTAGTAATAAAAAAAAGTTTCAACAAAGTCACAAATTCGTAAGATTTATTAGTGGAAACATCATTTCTTCAAGTACACTTATTGGCTAGATAAATGCTGAAAAGTTTCTAATCAAAACGAACTAACACTGAACAATAGGGAGAGCCTGTCAGTGACGGCCAATTTTGCTTGTTTATTAATAAACTAGCGGGTATCGATAAAAATAGTAACATAAAACGTCAATTACAATGTTATGGCTTCAGGGTAGCCACTCAAACTTTTTAAAAAATCCAGACTATTTCCCGTTTTTCTCAGTCAAAAATTACATTTTTTCCGGTTGACTTTTAATCGTTTGTAATAATAATTATTATTCAATACTAATTGTTTTATTATATAAATTTTAAAAATAATTAAAAATTGTAGAACTCCGAGGTTAAATATATAATATGAATGATTGTAACAGTGATTTTAGACTTCACAGTCGAAAATTTTATAAAAACAGGGGAAATAGAGTGAATTGACAAGAAAATAGGGGAATAAATTCTTTTACAAAAATTAATGTAGGTACCATATTCCTAAGATTTTAAGTCGAAATATATTGTATTTTCAACAAAATAGTGGAATTTACATACAAAAAGATATATTTAAAACCGAACAAGATATATTTTTAACACATGAGTTGAGTTTTCTAGCTAAAAAGTCGAATTTCCAATCAAACAGTAGTTTTTTTACCAAAAGACATGAATTGTGAACCAAAAATATAATATCATGTCAATGAAAAAGAATTCATTTTCAACCGAAAAAGACGCCTTTTCTATCCAAAAAGAAGAATGTTCAACATAAAAAGATGAATTCTGAACTAAAAATATAATAGTAGACTTTTCAATTAAAAAGAATTAACTTTCAGCCAAAGAGGAAAAGTGGGTAATAAAGGAAAAACTTTAAAGTCTGATAGATTGAATTTAATTAGAAGTTACCTGTGTAATTACTATGTTAAATATCTAAAAAGGAAGTTTTCGTTCTCAAATGAAAAAGGAAATTTAGCATTTGAACGATCCATCAACACAAGTTTTAAATTCATAAATATATAGTATAAAAAGAAATATTAATTTTTGAACAAAATTTTAACTTTAAAATCTTGAATACGAGTAAAATGATCTTCGATATTTTAACGGAGATGGCTGGTAACACAGAGCACAATTCTAAACACAATTTTTCGAAGAGCGAGACCAAATTTATGACAAAAGTGGTGCTCAAAATTCCCGGCTAACTTTCGGTTTTCCTAGTCAGTGACCAATATGTTATTATTATTATTATTATTATTATTATTATTATTATATCATTAGGCCGTTTCCCTTTCGGGGTAGGCATGAATTGCTCGGTGGTAAAGTAGTGATGTGTGGATGGGTATATAGGTGAAGGGACGCATTTAATGGCATTTCGGACAAAAATGCAATTAGTACGCATTTCAAGGCATTGAAGTGTCTACTTTTTTAAATGTCATTCTCTGCGTCTCAATGAACTCCTTGTTAGCGGAATAATTGGAGCCACATGACGTCTCTTCAAATAATGCCCGTGATTCCGTTCTCTTAAGTAATGCTGCCTATGATTTTTCTGGCTTCGGTGACAGATGCATAGGAGCTATCGTCGTCATCATGTTCGAGGATGATGGCATCATAAGCGTAGTCGTCTTGAACCTAAAACATTAATATTACACATATTATATTGCAATATTATCATATATAAAGTGGATTGGTGTAAAGTTCTATAACCTCAAAATTCAATTTCTTTCATTTTATTGAATGAATATTGAATATATATGTTTTTACAGTCGTTCAATAAAATGAAAGAGATTGAATCTTGAGGTTAGATCTAGAGCCCAACGCTCTTCAGTGTAAAGGAATAATGAAAATAATTACCTGAATTGGATTAACTAGGTCCTGAAGTGAAGGGAGCGGCAGATGAATGTGTATGTGTTTCACATCCGCTTCGCAAACAGTGGCGGATTTGAGATGTAATCTATCAGCTGTCATATTACTAAATCTAGCAACCTTTGAAACTTATTTCAATTTTTGTCTCAAACAATAGTTCACCGAACTTCTTACTCCGTTATGTAAGAAAAGACTACTGGATCTTTCTAGAAAAATATTGTCATCGATGTTTTCAGTTCAATGCATTACGCCTTCGCTAATGTGTTAAACATTCGAGAAACTTATTTTTTGAGCGTATAGCTGATCCCCAAGTAAAACATGCAACTCAGTCGGTAAAACAGTGACATACCTTCCCGACTGAGACATATATTCGTGCCAGTTCCTTACCTTACCGACTGAGTTACCGACTGTCGGTAACTTACCGATAACTGTTTTACCCGGCGATTATCACCAGAACCTGCCTTGCTATACTAATATTGACTCTGTCTCGATTGGCTTCCCCAACTCTAGGCTAGTCGGCATTGTTGTCCGACACTTTGTCGGGAGCCCGGCTTGTTCGATTGTTTTGAACCGCACGTACTACAAGTACGTTTGGATTTATCATTGTCAAGTTTCATGAGCTGTGTTCGTTTTCGTGAGGTTGCAGTTAAAGGCAAAGCTTCAATGATCTGGATATTTTGTTTCGTGCTTGCTTTGTTCACCTGCGTGCAAGATAATGAAGGACGATTTCGAGCAGTTGCTTCCTCATCACTACTTACATCAAAAAATCTCAAATCTGCATGTAGATGCGAGTCCTGCATTATGATACGGTGGATCTACTGGTAGTGGTATTTTTTTACGAGGGCTGGTGAAAAATGTTCTATCAATGACCCACTAAAAAATACCACCCTTTCTTCTTGGCAGGGATCCCCCAGGAAACCGCCAAGATGTGCGCATCGTCCTCAGTAGTATGGTAGTTCCGCATATCGGGCTGTCGGTCTTCGACATCTTGGTTGGGTGTAGCTGGTTGGGCTGTCATCTGGGTTGCTTCCGCAGCGGGACTGCCTCCCTGAATGACGCGCATCTCATCGTCCCCGGAAGATGGGCAGTAACATCGAGTGACCTGCATCTTCTTACGTACGCGTCAGGTCACCCATCCCACTTTCAGCTGTCCTTCGTGTACCAATTTCATCGCCATTTTCTTAGGCAGTTTCACGAAAGCCTTCAGAGTTCCTCTGAAGGCCTTTTTTGCGAGACTAGCCCTAATACCTCCTGACAACGAAGTCAGGCGTATTTCTGGGTAGGCGCAGAAGATTAAAAAACACGGACTTGTACTTTTTCGAAGACATCTAGATAATTTAATCCAATAATGTGGGCCGCATACAGTAAGGAACTCTTTATAATAGAGTCATGAATTTTGATGATGGAAGTCCTTGAGGAGCACTTGGTTCTAGTTAGAACGTTGAACGCCGAGGCTGAGGCTGAGTTGGCTCTGCATGTGCAGCTAAGTTGAAAGCACCTGTTATGCTTTTATTTTTGATTAAATTCAGCGTACTTGAGTCACCAGCTGAGGTGGGAGAGCAACAAGAGGAGACTCAGACCGGGAAATGATCCGAGGTGTGTGTGGATTGATCCACCTTCAAGTCTCCAAGTATACCTAATGCCTCAGCATTGCACCAAACCAAGTCATTGACACTTTTGCCCCCGGCATTAACAAATGTTAAGTGGGCTGGATTGTCACTCCGTGATCTACCATTTAAAAGATAAAACTCATTTACCTCCATCCGTTCTACCAGTCCCAGCCTCCTCCTATTGTGCGCAACATCGTGACTCTCCCTGTACATTGAAAAATTTGTGTGAAAAAATATATCAGGTGGACCCTGGCTCAATCTCCCCACGCTACAGTTGAAATCGCCATATATAGTGATAGGAACGTTATTGTATGTCTCTGACAGAGCACATAAGGTTTCTTCTAAAAGTTGTAGGATTACTTCTGTGTCTACCGTCGAGTTAAAATAGCAGATTCCTACAATGAAATTAATTTTATTTGTGCTATAAATTTGAACCAATATCCAATACTCTGATTCATCTATGAGCTTACTATTATAATAAAGTTTAATTATGAAAAGGCCTAGGCCGCCACTGGCTCCGGCTTTTGATTTTTCTTTTAAAGCGTTAGAGAAGAAATGATTATATTTATTATCCGCGTGCAAGTTATTGGGAATTTGAGTGTTCCAGGTTTTGACGATTCCTATAATATGAAACTTATTATAATTAATACAGGTGTTTAAAAATCTTACATAAACATGACAGTTCTAGAAGAAGAAGTTTGTAGTATTGTTGATTCGTCCTGATGTTTTTCTCTCATTTAACTATTTATATTTTTTTTCTTCGTTTCCCTGCTTAATAGTCGATTGTGAATATTCCCTTCCGTAAGATTTCCCGCCTGCTCTTTGATAATTGCTGGTTGAGATTCCGAGGCCTTGCGCTTCACCTTTCCCTGTATGCCGCTTGCTTCCCCCATTTTCCTTTTTTCAAATGGTTCCGCCCTATTCACAGGTAATTTGGCATTCTGGATTACAGACTCCGACGCTGACAGATCCTTGGACTCTATTTTTTTCCATCCACATATATTACATTATAGCTTAAGGAAGCTTTCAGGTCACAATCTCTAGCCTCTTTAAGGTATAGAAGCAGAGTCTTCCTTTCAGTTTGGACTATTTTAGTATGGTCCTCCGCAATGCTGATATCAGTGCCGCGTAATTTTTTCAGCTGCGATAAGATCATTTTCTTATCCTTAAAGGAACGTAGCTGAGTTAGGAGGGGACAGGGTTTGTCCCAGAGTATTCCTCCAGTCCGTCCAACAGATTCGACCTGGTCTGAGCGTATTTCAATATTGAGATGCTGCTTGAAAATACCACATATTGACTGCACCAGATCCACGTCGTCTTCCTCAAGAACACCGAAAATAAGCAGGTTGTTGCTTCTTAATACTCTGTCCATTGCCTCGATTCTCCGGTCTTGCTCCGTAATAACCGATCTCAGTTTTTCTTGCTCGACTTTAAGCTGTTGATTTTTTAGCGTAAAATGGTCAATTTTGTTGTGGAGAACTGAAAGTGAGCACTCCAGATATCCCATTTTCCGAACCCAGAGTCAATGAAGGTGGGCATGTCTAATTAATGACTGCTTGTTTTTTTTTGTATGGTTTATATATGTTTTATGTTTTTCTTTAAATATATTTTTTTAGTCATTTCACTACTCTTTTCACACCAGAAGCAAAGACGCATTTTATTTTTTGAATAAAGATTCATCTCCGGGATGCAATTTTTTAGCGGTCTTCTGCCTCAGGTAATTCTTTACGAGGTGTATCATGAGTGGATCAGAAGTGGCCCACAAATATTTGGCAAGGTCCAAATTTGTAGCTGTTACTATTATTATTATTATTATTATTATAACTGCGGATAACATCACGAGAATCCAGTTCCTCACGTTGTTGGATTGCAAAAAAAAATGTTGTCTTGTGGAACAAGTATCGAGGTTACTCATTCTTCGAACATAGACGAATTCATCTACGGGTTCTTCTGGTGTCTATACCAGACGGGTAATTCATTTTTGTTGACATTTTCAAAGCATTTCTGATTTTTCGCACTACAAGACGTTGCTACAGTCACTTATTCCAAATGTTTTTTTAAATCCAGAAACTTCTGTCACTTCTTGTAAGGCGTGGGTTTTTAAATTTTCCTTGAATTGTAAATCTGATTAATCAAATAATTGAATTAATCAATTTAATTACTTAATTAATTTAATAATTAATTAATTTAATAAATAATCTAATTCATGAAATTCATTAAACTACTGAGATCTCGTCAGCTGTTTGATGGCTCTTATTCATTTAAAAACTTTTTTATATTCCCCTGCAGCTTTCTTGTCCGACGATAATTTCTCCCCTTCAAAGAGATATTCGTTTAAATTCGTATGAACGACTCCTAATGTTTCATAGAAATGTCATGGAAGTCATTTGCTGCGATTTTTGCATTGATAAGATTTCAAGAGAATATTTTCAGAAATTTTTACAGCTGTATTTTTGAAAATTTGACATTCAAAGTTGTGAGCTGAGGTAGAAATTCACTAAAGAGAAAGAGAAAGGGACGATTATATGTAAATGTAAATATTCATTTTCCCTTTATTTTCCTCTTTATTTATTTTCTATGTTTGTTCACAGTTTTGACGCTCAATTTCTCTAAAATTAGAATGCAAACGATTCTGAAGAAATTCCCTTAAACTCTTATCAATGTAACAATCGTATCAATTTTATTTTATTTTTACGAGTGATCTTGAGAGTCATTTCACTCACTGCCTACAAATGGCCAAAAAGTTTTAAACACTTGAATAATGTGAAAAACACCCCAAATCATAATCCGATACTCGAAAAATTCACCAAAAACACACTAAATCAAAAGTCTGAGATTTTATTTGCACGAAGTCATATCAATCAATGCCCAGAGGTTCCAAAAAAATACCACCCCCCTGATGTCGTACACACCCCAATTCAACTTACAACACATAATTCGCTAGGAGTTTGTTTTCCGGAAAGAGAAATTCTTTATTTTTTTGCAATGTTAACCAGTGTCCTCGGTCTTTTAGAATTGAAATGGGGTTTTAGATGGCAAAAGGTTGATTTTCAAAAAAATGGAAAAAAAGGTGTACAGTGAGAAGGTGCAAGTGAATGATTATTAATTGTATAATTTAACATGAAAAATAATAACTTTTCATGTTATATAGGCCGAAAAAAAAGGTCTAAACAAATGATAACTAATACATGATGCATCAATGAATGTAAACACCTGCACTCCTGGTAACCGTAGAATAAAAGCCTCAGTCTCCAATACAGTTTCCACAAACTAACAATTTAGTGAACATCGTGTGTAAGAAACACCGAGGAACCCTGCCTTTCTCTATATTCCCATCTCACACCTGGTGCCCCAGCACCCCCTATCTCACCAAACGTACACATTTACTGTGCTTTTCACTCCCGCACTTATTCTTCAGCCCCACCATACTCCGCTGTAATATTCATCTTCCTTTCCTGATCGCCGTCCTTCTTCTTCGCCAGGGTTATCATGCCAGTTACCACCATCTCTACTTACGTCTCGTTCCAGTGCCAGATCGTCTCCCCTACCTTCGCCCTCATGAACCTTAGCTTAACTTCGTTACCTGCCAATTCAATTCTCCGCTTCTCCGTTATCAACCATTCTCTTGGCTCCTCTTCCTCTCAATCTGCCATTGACATTGAGCAGGTCCATTTTATTGTCCCATGTCTCTGAACATGAGGAACATCCCTCCTTCAGACCCTGATTGTTGTAAGATTCTTGTTCTTGGAGCCATGAACGTTAATGATCCGGTAACATTTACTGGAAGTTCATCATAACATCATTGACTTATTGGATACCATGATGCATCAACAGGCTGACATTCAATTATATGAACCATTTCACCCCTTCGTACTGCTGTAAATCCGGTATCATGCATATATTCATAAGCGAACATTGTCGGATCTTGAAATGCTTGTGATATCAACCCTTGTATTACTTGGGATTCCAATAAGCATCTCGGATGATCTGAAGTATTACATAGAGAACATAGCGAACATGAATCATTAACCCTTGCCAGCCCGATAAGCGCAGTGCGAGAGGAAGCTCTGTTAAATTAATTGTGATCGAAAAGTTGAAACAAGTTTTCCGCGGTTCTAATCTTTGAATTGCGGATTTTTCTTGTCGAGTGAAAAATCGTTCTACAGGCCAAGATGACTCATGGCGACGCAAGAACTCAGGGCCGTCGAACCATCAACTGTGTGCCTCGAGCGCGTTGTTTTCAAGGCGCGTCGCGTCGTCAGCTGGGTTTTGTGCCAAGTCTCGTGAAGATGTTAACATTTCATTTTGCAACGATCAAACATTCCATTTTGCAACAATTAGACCAGTCGAGTAAGGCATAAATTCTCAAACACACATTAATAATTCTATCGCATACATTTCTAACTTTAGATTTTTATAGTTTGAAATAATTGCGCAATAATAACTTGACAAAGGACTTTCTCGATGACATCATAGCGCGGAACAATAAAAGTATCGCTTAGCTAAGTGAGAACTCGCTCGCATTGACATCGAAGATGGGTTCCCGAAGATTCTTGCTTGTCACGTGTTTAGTCTTTGCAAGTTATACGCCATGATCGTCTTTACATTCGAAATTCAAATGGCTTTGTTTCGTGGAGATAGCAAGTTGGAGAATTTCAAACGAAATATAAATTTTATTCGAGCCGAAAATTTCAATTAAAAACAAATACATTTCACAACGTTTTATATTTCCAATTATTAGCTCTAAATTCCTTGATTATTTACTCCATCTTGCTATCCATCTGTACATTTTATATCGGAAATTTCTTAGATTAACTTAAACTTTATTTAATGATTATTTTTATAAAAATTACGCATTCTATCGTGACCAAGTATCGAAGATGTTTCTTTTGAATGTAGAAAAGGCTTTGATTTCCAAATAGCACAATTTGGAACTCTCATGACGTATGAAGATTTCTTATAAGTAAAAACACACGCACCGCAAATAAAGCTTATCAAAGCATCAATTTTGGCTCCAGCACTAGTACGTGATTTTTAAAGTTATTGCTTATCACATACGGATGAAGTAAATGTATTATATCTATTATGGCAGATCACTGTTTAACTGAATGCTAGTGTGGTATTTGAGGTTATTTGAGGTTAGGTGTTATTCATCCGCTTTCCGCCACCAGGAGTCTTTACGAAATATTTGTGTCAAACTTTCAAGTTCTCGTAAACGAATCACAACGGTCGATTTAGGACCAAAATGAATTTCAAAATGATAGCGTCTGTGATTGCGCGATAACTTTTCGCACTTGATTTATATGTGCTTTTTTTAAAAAAAGTTAATAGCTAATAAGTCGACAATGTTTAGATATATTTCTCGAACTTCAAAATAACTTGGAATAAATTCGGTTAAAACTAGGCTAAATCTGGCAAATTATAGAAAAATATGGGAGGCAAAATGTCATAATTGTGTTTCGCCAAATTATTTTGAACGTACAGAAATAATTTTAAAATATCGGCAAAAGCTCTATAATTTCGTTCGGATCCCTGTGGAAAACAAAGCAGTCTCTCCTTATAAATACTGAAATACGTCATACATACAAATTATAACTTTAACTCAAGCAAGACTGAAAATTGGTAGATGGGAGGAGGGAGGGGGGGAACGTAAATACAAAAGCTCACATTTCCTAATCAGAACAGTTAACAACAATTTACTCAAAACCAGCAAAGAAGTTAACAAAGCATATATCATGGTAGACAAGAAAAAAGAACAACAAACACATGTAAGTTTAAACGCTACTCGCAATTCCCAGTTATGAAACAACAGCAATAATAACTTAAGTAAAATATAAATAACAAAACAAATGTATAACGGCGGGACACGTGGAATGATTCTCGTTTAACAAGTAAATAGAGTAAAATAAAGTAAATAGAAAAAAATAAATTAAATAGGTTCTGTTCGAAGAAGAATAAAAGAGAGTCACTTCAACGAGTACGACAGAAAGAAACTTTAGAAGCGGTTTCAACGATATACATGAAGAGGGATTTCTGGAATAAAACGCGATTATTATTTAGGCATTGAAGCCCTGAGAAATAGAAGGAGGAAAAGGTTGAAGCAACAAAAAAAAAATCTCTAATATAATTTTATTTTGTGTCGTTTCGGTATTCAGAATAAAAGGGGGTGTGGAGGATATCGGTATTTGAATTTCAAAAATTGGGGATCAAAATTAATCATTTCGACCCTAACAATGAGGGGAAGCGAGAATCGATAAATTAGATATCGCAAAACACTGAAATTAAGGGGGAGGGGATCGGTAACTAAGCTATAAATTGAGGATTAAAATGAGATATTTCGGCACTAACAATAAAAGGGAAACGAGAATTGGTAAATTAATTATTGCGGTACACTGAATTTAAGGGGGGAGCGGTAATTAGAATATAAATGAGGATTATTATTAGAGATTTCGTCACTGAAAATGAGGGGGGAAACGAGAATTGGTAAATTAATGATTACGGTGCAATGAATTCAAGGGTGGGGTGGGGGAGTTGGTATTTATAATATAAATGAGGATTAAAATTAGACATTTCGGCCCTCCGGATCGCGTTATTCCTCTACTCACACATAAATCAGGTTTACAAATGCTGAAAATAATAGATAGTCTGATTCAGCAAGGGAGAACAAATAGTACGGTGAAATTGAAGTATGGAAACGACTTGGCTAAATGACTATGGAAACGTGGTCCTAACTTAAGGAATGGATGCCAGAAGCCGCTTCTAATATACCACTTGAAGTTTAAAACGGCAAAAGAGAGCGTCTTTCGTGCGTACAAACGTATATAAGGAAGCGGATGATCACGTGGTTACAAGGGGAAGGAGGCTGGCGCGCACGAACTCATTTTCTATGATTCGCACGGTCGGGAGAGAGACGGCCGACAAGGTCCACTTTCCATTCATCCTACCGATCGTTCTTCTTGTTTTGCCCTTTTCTCCGTGCTTCAGGTGCGCAGTGGACTTAGTCGATGCTCCCGATAAATAGAATACAAAAAATTGGCATCCAAGCCAGAAATGTATCAGAACGTCATCAGAACGTCAGTAAAAAAAAAAATCATTTTGAGGCGAAATTACCTGCACTTTTGTGGACTTAGAGTGGTAAGTGCTTCGGTCGACTCTTCCCAGGTGCGTGCCAAGTGTCTCAGATGACCTGCGATAATCGTTGCTGTCCCTCCTATACTTTGGTGGCAGATCTGTATTTCCTTCCGCGGATGTCAAAAGGGGTCGCCTTAACAGTCTGGTTCCATTCCATCCTTGATAGTAAACAAATGGGTTAACGGTAAAGATAATAACATATCCCGAGATTCATGTGGGGATCCTTAGCGCGAATTTGTGACGAAAGTAAGATCGTAGTGGACCGTAACCGACCTTCAGTGTAGGTGGCCTAAATCCAGATGGCTTTCGCTCAGGACCGCGGAATCAAGAAATTATGAAAAGAAAATCAGAGGGACCTTATGCCCTTAAAATGAATATGATCAGCCAACACAACGAAAAAATGGGATGCAAATAAAAACAAATGAAACTAAAAATAACAAATCATAACGATGATAAAACATAAAATAAAACATGACCAATAAATAAAACAGAACGAATAGATAAATCATAACGAAAATAAAGGAGTGCCGAAATTTATTACGTCAGGTGAAAATATTAGAACTTTCATTAAAAATTTTCACTCGAAATGGCCTTTGTGAGTTGCAGAGGATCTGCAACGTCACAAATTTCAAAGTAAGTAATCCTTAGTTCTTGTTATTAATTTTTTCAAACTCATCTATCTACTCAAGTCCGAATCTTTAATGTTTTTTCTAATTAGAATTGAAAAAAAATATCATGGTGGCTTGATAGGTCGGCAGGACAAATTTCTGCAACATCAATTTAGTAAATCAAAATTTCTAAATATGTAACTTTATTTAATGATAAAATCGATATTGTTTATTTAATTGAATTTTTAATATTCGCAAATAAGTCTGTTCTTGTTGTTATTCTACATGGCGCTAAATTAAAATAGTATTTCAAAATATTTTTCAAATTCCAATTTGTAAATGTCATATTTAAAATTTTTCAAGTCGAATTCAAGATGAGGATCCATGAAGAAACTTAAACATTTTATTATTCATAATTTTTTTCTTTCCATATGTTATAATATTTTAATCTGGCAAAGCAGCAATGAATCAGAATAATAATAGAGAAATCAAGCCTAATTTATAAAAAGAAACATTTCATGAAAGGCGACTGGTTTTATAGATTATTTGTGATTGAGTGGATGGGCGGCGATTTTTGATTTCCGAATTTTTCATACCTGCTTATTTATTGCTAATAGAATATTCAAAAGTATTAATGTGCATTACATTTCGTCTTTCATCTCATAATTATTTCTTGTATCGGATAATTTTATATATAGATTAGCTTTTTTCTCCCTTTTCGCATTCTTACATATCTACAATACATCTCTCACACGGAAAAACGAAGTCGAATCCTTACAGCGGGTGATGGACATCTGTGCATGAAGCAACTTTGCACGAGCCCACCTGTGCACCGCAGTGGCCTCTGGTACAACTCTGAATGTTTTTCACAACAGGCACAACTGTATACAGGTCTATCTGTGCACGTCTCAAATTTGGCGTGCATAGGTAGGAGACTCCCAACTGTACGCGTGCACATATGCTACCCTACAAAAGTTTAACGTGCACAAGTAGGAGGCTTCCAAATGTGCACATGCACAGATGGTACTCTCCCAACTGTGCACGTCTGAATTTGTGAGGCTTACAACTGTGCACGTTGTTGACCACTGGCACAACTGTCCACGTACACAGATGATATACTCTTAACTGTGCACGTTATAACCTGCATTTAGCCGATTATTTTTATCTTATTAATTTGACTTTTATTTTTACTTTATTCTGGACTCAGAATGAGTCCACGAATTGCCTGAAGGGCGCCAGATAGTTTTCCTACATTGAAACTATCAAAATGCAAAAGGGATATGTAATTTGTCCTGAACTTTGAGTTTCAATTTATTAATAGTTTGCCCGATAACTCCAGCAGAGTGGGCCGGTAAGGAACAACGCAGAGGGTTATAATGAAATAAACTCGCACATTTTTCTATTCCATTCCAATATGATTAAAGCACGTTAGTATTCGGATCAATAATTCACAAAAGATAATTATAAGGAGTGGGCCTTCGCCTCACTCAAACGAGATTTATCGTGTGGAACTGTACCGCCATTTTGACCCCGACAGAAATTTCTTTATCTAGAGTCGTCCGAGCGACCACTTGACCTTTTAGTATTTTATTAGGTAATGTACCGAGCTACACGATTCTATCGGGGTTCCAGGACGTCCCAGAAAAGTACATTTGAAACAGAAATTCACCAACCCTAGCGCGAGTCAACAATAATGACCTTGCCCGAGGTCAGCAACTAACAAATTTCAACGGCGTGTGCCTACCAGTTCGGCACACGACGTTGAAATAAAGAAACGTTATTTTTACTGGCCGAGAGAACTGGAAGGGAACCTACATGGCAATAAGCGCCCTCCTCTAGATCGTCCTCTCATGATCTCAGTATACTCCACAAAAGCAAAAACTGCCCCTAAATCCACGCTGGTCAAAATAGCCGAGCTGCTCACAGCGAGTATGAAATCACGAATGACATTTCGTAGAGTGGCCATCTTGTCCATTAAAAGTTAACATGGTCAAGACACTTAATATTTTCATCATGATTAATATCCGTTCATAAATTCTTACATTCTCTTCATTAGAAAATAACCTGGTCAAGAAAGCTAATAACCATAATGAAGATAGAATAGTTGTTCCTTCATTCGAACTCAACATCTGCATCATTATTGGCAACGGTTAAGAACTTTAAATCATCACATATACTACTAGGACGAAAAATCCTTACATCTTCTTTTTTGGAAAATAACCTGCTGAACAAACGTAATCTCATCATGAGTGACATGTTCATTCATTGAAAAATAACATGGTCAAGAAACTTAATATCCTTATCTTGATCAACATCAGTCAACAAATTCTTCTATCCTCTTCATTTAAAAATAACCTGGTCAAGAAACCCAATACCCATTCTGAAAATGAAATAGTGTTTCGTTCATTCAAACCCAACATCTCCATCATTATTGGCAACAGTTAAGAATTTTAAATCATCACATATACTAGTAGAATGAAAAATTCTTACATCTTCATTTTTGGAAAATAATCTGTTGAACAAACGTAATCTCATCATGATGGACATGATTATTCATTGAAAAATAACATGGTCAAGAATCCTAATATCCCCATCATGATCAACATCAGTCAACAAATTCTTTCAACATCTTCATTTAAAAATAATCTGGTCAAGAAAGCTAATATCGTCATTAGGATTGACATCAGCTAACAATTTAAAAACATCACAGGGTCCAGCAGGACAAAAAACTCTACATCTTGTCCATTAAAAGTTAACCTGGTTAAGACATTTAATATCTTCATCATGATTGATATAAATTCATGAATTCCTACCTCCTCTTTATTAAAAAGTAATGTGGTCAAGAAACGTAATATCCATTCTGAAGATGAATTAGTTGTTTGTTCATTTAAACTCAACATCTTAATTATTATTGGCAACAGCTAATAATTTTAAGTCATCACATAAACTAGTAAAACAGAACATTCTTACATCTCCTTTTTTGGAAAATAGCCTGTTGATCAAACGCAATCTCATCATGATTGATTTTACATTCATTAAACCATAACCCTGTCAACAAACTTAATATCCTTGTCGCAATCAACATCAGTCAACAAATTCTTTCATCCTCTTCATTTAAAAATAACCTGGTCAAGAAAGCTAATATCGCGATTTCGCTTGACATCAGCTAACAATTTTAAAACGTCACGTGAACCGGCAGAACAAAAAACTCTACGTCTTGTCCGTTGAAAGTTAACCTGGTCAAGACATTTAATATCTTCATCATGATTGATATCCATTCATAAATTATTACATCCTCTTCATTAAAAAGTAACCTGGTCAAGAAACCTAATCTTCATCCTGAAGATGAAATAGTAGTTCGTTTATTCAAACTCAACATCTTCATCATTATTGGCAACAGTTGAGAATTTTAAATCATCACATAAACTATTAGAACAAAAAATTCTTACATCGTTTTTGAAAAATAACCTATTGAACAAACGCAATCTCATCATGAAAACTCTACATCTTGTGCATTAAAAGTCAACCTGGTCAAGACACTTAATATCTTCATCATGATTGATATAAATTCATGAATTCTTACATCCTCTTCAATAAAAAATAACCTGGTCAAGAAACCTAATATCCATTCTGAAGATGAATTAGTTGTTCGTTCATTCAAACTGAACATCTTCATCATTATTGGCAACAGTTTAGAATTTTAAATCATCACATAAACTAGTAAAACAAAAAATTCTCACATCTTCTTTTTTGAAAAACAACCTGTTGAACAAACGTAATCTCATAATGAATGACATGTTTATTCATTGAAAAATAACATGGTCAACAAACTTGATATTTTCATCATCAGAATGAAGAGATTAGAGACCAGAGGACTGATGAAGATGATTTTTTTTCATTCCTTCTATGTAATAATATAGAAGATGTGAGAGTTTTATGTTCTACTGATCCATATGATGTTTTATAAGTGTTAACCGATGTTTGTGTTGAAGATATTAAGCTTCTTGACAATGCTGTCTCTCAATGAATCAGTAAACATTTTTTAAACATCACACTTGACATAGACAGTTACATTAAAAAACGTTCACATCTTCTTGATTGAAAAATAACTTAATCAAGAAACCTAATATCTTGATCATTGTTGATATCAGATAATGATTTTTAAATATCACATGGCCTGATGGAACAAAAAACTTTTACGTCTTCTTCATTGGAAATTAACTTGATGAAGAAATTTATAACATCCTTATCAGGATTGACATTTGTTAATAATTGAAAAATATGGACCAGTAGAACAAAAAACCTCCTTAATTATTTTAATTCAAAAATGACCTGCTCAGGAAACTTGACATCTTCCTATTGCTTGACATCAAGTAATAGTTTAAAAATATAACTTGGACCAGTAGATAAATAATCTGTTACAAAGAAAATAAATAAAATTTGAAAAATTAAAAAAAATTGTAGGAAAAACAATATTTTCATCTTCTTCATTGAAAAATCACCTGGTGAGAAAACGCAATCTGCAAACTTCACATTCTATTCCCTATTCCCTTTTTTAAAGAAATCCTCTTTTTTCGCTCGAATGTGAACTGATTAATTCAACTTTGTTGAAAATTCGTTCCACTTATTTGATGAGAAATTATTTTTTTTTATCTGAAAATTTAACTATTATATTTTTGGTAAAAAATTTATCTTATAAGCTACTTTGTTAAAAATTCATTCGATTGTATATATATTTGATTATTTTGTCGCAAATTCGTTTTTTTTTTTTTTTTAAATTACTTTCATTAACTGAATATTTAACTATTACATTATTGTTTCAAAATTGATCGTTTCCAGTTGAAAATTCAACAATTTGGTTTAAAATTTATGTATTTTTTTGAAAATATGTCTTTGTTGGTAGGACATTGATTCTTATAACGAAAAATGTAACTATTCCACTTTATTTGTTGATCATTGATCATTTTTGGTTTGAAATTCAATTATTTGATTGAAAATGAACGTTTTGGTTGCAAATTTCTCTTTTTCTGTTGAAAATTCTGTGATTTTAGTAAGAAATTCTTCTATTGGATAGAAAATTCAACTAGTTTGTTAAAAATTCAATCATTTTGTTAAAAATTCGACTAGTTTAGTAAAAATTTAAATTTAATCTGTTTAGTCTAAAAATTATTTTTTTTCTTTTTTGAAAATTCAAAAGCTATTGGTTTATATTAAATCTTGTTTGGTTTGAAATTTCACTATTTGGTTAAAAATTAAACTCTTTGTTAAAAAGTTATCTTCTGGTTGAAAACTCAACTATTTTTTTTTAATTATTATTTTTTTATAAAGTTGATTTATTTCCGGAAATGTTTTTTTTTCCGTTTGTTAAAAATGCAATTGTTTGGTTAGAAATGATCCTTTTTTGGTTTACGATTCAACTAATTTGTTAAAAATTCGTGTTTTTAGTCGTAAATTCGTCTTTTTGGCAGAATGTTAATCTTCATAGTGCAAAATGTACTTTTTTTGTTTGAAATTCCACCAATTGGTAAAAAGTTTAACTATTTTATTGAAAATTCTGTTTTTTGGTTGAAGAATCCTCAATTAAAATATAAATTCATCTCATTTGTTGAAAATACCAAAATTTGGTTAAAAAGTCATCCTTTTTGGTTGAAAATGATCTTTTTTAGATGAATAATCAACTATTTGTTTGAAAATTGATCTTCTTTGTTAAAAATTCATCTTTTTCGATTCAAAGTTGAACTACTTCGTTCAAAATTAATTTTTTTGGTTGAAGATTCTTCATTTTAGTTAATGATTTATTATTTTTGTAAAAATTTATTTATTTGGTTGAAAATTCATTATTTTTGGTTAAAAAATCGTCTTTTCTTGATAGAAAATTAATATTCTTCATTTAAAATAATTCTGTCTAGTTAAAAATTTCATTATTTAGTTGAAAATTCAACTATTTTGTACAATATTTTTTTATTTGTCAAAAAATTCTATGGTTCGCTGAAAATGTAACTATGTTGTTAACATTGCTTTTCTTTCAAAAATTAGTTTTAGTAATTAAAAATTTAACTCCTTTAAAAAAAAGGTTATTTGGAAATTAGTTTTGATAATTGAAAAAAGTGTTCCTTTTTCAGTGGAAAGTTGATCTGTTTAATTAAAAAATTTATTATTTGGTTAAAAATTTAGGCATTTTGTTGAAAAGTTTTTGTTTTGTTTGAAAATGACTATTTTTGTTGAAAATTCAACTGTTCGGTTGAAAGTTTACTTCTTCGTTAAAAATGCAATTCTTAGTTTGTCTAAAAATTCAACTTGTTTGAAATTCGAACTGCTTCGTAAAAGATTCATTACTTTGTTCAAAAATTCATTGTGTAATTCAAAAAGTCAGGTTTATGGTTGGAAATTCAACTTTTTTGTTGTTGAAAAATCGTATTTCTTGTTAAAAAAGTGTGTTTTTTTGTTTGTTTAAAAATTACTTTTTTTAGTGGAAGATTCTGCTTTTTTTTTGTTGAAAAATTTGTATTTTTCGGTAAAGAATTGATATTTTTGATTGAAAATTACTCTTTTTCAGTGTGAAATAATTCTTTTTTTTAATTCATACTTCTTGGTTAAGAATATATATTTTTTTTATGCTGCAGATCATTCTTTTTTAGTGGAAAATTAATCTTTTTGTCTAGAAAATTCCTATTTTTTGATAAAGAAGTAATTTCATCTGTGGAAAATTACTCTTTTGTAGTTTAAAATTAATCGCCTTTTTTTCATTCGTATTTTTTGATAAATAGTTAATTTTTTCGTGGTAAATTACTCTTTTTTAGTGGAAAATCTATATTTTTCTAGAAAATTCTTTTTTTTTTGGTGAAGAATTAATTTTTTGTTATTGAAACTAATTCTTTTGTAGTGAAAAATTAATTTTTTTTTTAAATCGTACTTTTTTCATTTGATATTTTTTGCTTAAATATTACTTTCTTTTTTAGTTAAAAATTGATCTTTTTTCTTCAAAATTAATATCAAAGATGAAGAACTAAGTTTTGGTAGTGAAAATTACTCTTTTTTAGTGGACGTTTTTGTTTTTTTTTTTGTGAAAAATTTGTATTTTTCGGTGAAGTATTAATATTTTGTATTGAAAAGTACACTTTTTCAGTGTCAAATGATTCTTTTTTTTTCAAATTCGTACTTCTTGGTGAAGAATAATTTTTTTATGTTGTATTTTTTTGTTAATAAATTGAATTTTCTTTTTAAATTACTTTCTTAGTTGAAAATTTATCTCTTTTCCTGAAAATTCATATTTTTTGATAAAGAAGTAATTCCTTTTGTTGAAAATTACTCTTTTGTACTGTGAAATTAATTTTTTGTTTGCATCGTGCTTTTTTGAATTTGATTTTTTTGTTTAAAAATTGATTTCTTAGTTGAAATTTTATCTTTTTTTTTGAAAATTTATATTTTTTGATAAAGAAATAATTTCTTGTGTTGAAAATTACTCTTTTGTAATGTGAAATTAATTTTTTTTAAATCGTCCTTTTTTTAATTTGATTTTTTTGTTTAGAAATTACTTTCTTTTAGTTGAAAATTCATCTTTTTTCTTCAAAATTCATATTTTCGGTGAAGAATTAAGTTTTGGTGGTAAAAGTTACTTTTTTTAGTGGAACATTCTTTTTTTTGTTGAAAAATTTGTATTTGTCGGTAAAAAATTATTATTTTTGGTTGAAAATTACTGTTTTTCAGTGTGCAATAATTTTTTTTCAATTCGTACTTCTTGGTGAAGAATAATTTACTTATATTGTCAATAACTTTTTTTAGTGGAAAATTCATCGCTTTTTCTAGAAAATTCGTATTTCTTTGTGAAAAATTAATTTTTCCTATTAAAAAATTATATTTTTTATTAAAAAATTCATTTGTTTCATTTAAAAATTACTTCTTTTGGTTAAAATTTTATCTTCTTTTTTGAAAACTCACATTTGTTCGTAAAGAATAAATTTATTTGGTTAAAAATTACTCTTTTTTAGTCTAAAATTAATCGCCTTTTTTTAATTCGATTTTTTTTCAATAATTACTTTTTTGTTGTTTTAAATCACTCTTTTCTAGTGGAAAATTCATATTTTTTCCTCAAAATTCATATTTTTTGGCAGAAAATTCAGTTTTTGTATTTGTCTAAAAATTCAGCTTTGTTGAAAATCGAACTGTTTCGTTAATAATTTACTATTTTGCTAAAAGATTTATGATTATAGTTGGAAATTCATCTGTTTGATGAGAAATTTAAATATTTTGTTGAAAATTCCTTCTTTCGGTTTGAAATTACTCTTGTTTTTAGTGGAAAATTACTTTTTTCAGTGAAAAATTCATATTTTTCTTGAAAATTAATTTTATGGTGAAAAATTAATTTTTTTGCTTGAAAATTATCCTTTTGTAGAGGAAAATTAAACTATTCTCAAAAACATAATATTTTTCCGTGAAGAATTAATTTTTGTTAGTGACAGTTCATCTTTATTTTTAAATTTGTACTTTTGTAAAGAATTTCTATTTTTGGTCGAAAATTACTCTTGTTATGTGTAAATTTAATATTTTTTGTTTAATTTGTATTTTTCAGTGACGAATTGATTTTTTTGTTTAAAAATTACTTTTTTGAGTTGAAAATTCATACTTTTTTCTGAAAATTCATATTTTTTGTTGAAGAATTAATTTTTATTACTTTCTTGAAAACTATTATTTTTTGGTGAAGAATTAAATTTTTTGATTGAAAATTATTCTTTTTTAGTAGAAAATTAAACTTTAAAAAAATCGTATTTTTTGTTGGAAAATTGATTTTTGTTTGTTTAAAAATTACTTTTTTTCACTGAAAAATTCATATTTTTCTAGAAAATTCGTATTTTGTGGTGAAGAATTAATATTTTTTGCTTGAAAATTAATTTTTTGTAGAGGAAAATTAAACTTATCATTGAAGGATCGTACTTTTGGTTAAAAAACTGATTTTATTATTTGAAAATTACCTCTTTTGGTTGACAATTTATATTTTTCATGTGAATTCATATTTTTTTATAAAGAATTATTTTTTTTTAGAGAAAATTACCTTGTTATTTAATTTGTACTTTTTTGTAAAGAATTGATATTTCCGGTTGAATATTACTCTTCTTTAGTGTAAATTTGATATTTTTTGTTTAATTCCTATTTTTCAGTGAGAATTTTTTTTTTTAAATTACTTTTTTTACGTGTGAATTTATTATTTTTTGTTTAATTCGTCTTTTTCAGTAAATAATTGACTTTTTTGTTAGAAAATGACCTTTTTAGTTGAAAATTTATCTTTTTTCCGTGAAAATTCATATTTTTTGGTAAAGAAATAATTTTTGTTAGTTTGTTAGTTTATTGAAAATTCTAACTTTTTGGTGGAGAATTAAATTTTTCGATTGAAAATTACTCTTCTGTAATGGAAATTTCAACCTTTTGTTTTTTGAAAAATCGTATTTCTTGTTGAAAAATTGATTTTTTTGTTGTTTAAAAATTACTTTTTTTAGTTGAAAATTCGTATTTTGTGGTGAAGAATTAATTTTTTTGCTTGAACATTACTCTTTTGTAGAGGAAAATAAATCTTTTCTTTAAAAGATCGTATTTTGTTCAAAAAATTGATTTTTTTATTTAAAAATCTTTTTTTTTAGTTGACAATTTAAATTTTTTTCTTGAAAATTTACATATTTTCATAAAGAATTAATTTGTAATAGTAAATATTACTTTTTTATTTAAAGTTTGTACTTTTTTGTAAAGAATTAATATTTTTCGTTGGAAATTACTCTTTTTTAGTTTAAATTTAATATTTTTTGTTTAATTCGTATTTTTTTTTTGTAAAGATCTGATTTTTTGTTTAAAAAGTAATTTCTTTCAGTTGAAAATTGATCTTTTCTCTTGAAAATGAATACTCTTTTAAAGAATTAATTTTCGTTAGTCTGTTTGTTTCTTGAAAATTCTCATTTTTTGGTGAAGAATTAATTTTTTTCATTGAATAAGACTCTTTTGTATTAAAAAGTTGAATCCTTTTTTTAAAATCGCATTTCTCGTTGAAAAATGGATTTTTTTTTAAAATACTTTTTTCAGTTCAAAATTTATCTTTTTTCTTCAAAATTCATGTTTCCTTTTTTTTAAAATTTGTATTTTTCGGTAAAGAATTAATATTTTTGGTTGAAAATTATTGTTTTTCAGTGTGAAATAATTTTTTTTCTGAATTCGTACTTCTTGGTAAAGAATAATTTATTTATGTTGTAAATAACTCTTTTTTTGTTGAAAATCACTCTTCTTTAGTGTAAAATTAATCTCTTTTCTTAATTCGTATTTTTTGTTAAAGAATTTTTTTTTTTTGGTAAATTACTTTTATTATTGGTAGAAAATTCAATTTCTGTATTTGTCTAAACATTCAGCTTTGTTGAAAGTCGAACCGCTTGGTTGATAATTTACTATTTTGTTTAACGATTTACTCTCAAAGTTGGAAATTCATCAGTCTTTTTTTCGGCTGAAACTACTCTTCTTGAAAAATTCGTATTTTTTGGAAAAGATTAATTTTTTTGGTTGAAAATTCAACTACTTGGTTTAAACTGAAACTACTTATCCATATCTACTTGCAAGGATCATCATTCATTCATTTTATTCCAAGTATCACTGTTTTTTTTGCATTCCATCTGCTATTCTTTTGGAAAGGAATCTAGCTCCTGAAGACAAAAGGGCAGAAACTGAAAGTCGTGAATGTCGAGTGCAGTGGTAGATTTGGAAATGAACTGACAAAAGGGTCCGGTAGCCGGTCTCCAGACTAAAAGTACACGATGTCCGGTAGGTGGATATAATGGATGAGGCCGGTGTTTCGGGGCAGTTCTCGAATCGAGAGCGTCGATTCGGGGCCCTTATCCGAGGATATCGGGGCCCTAGTTAACCGCTCGCCCCGGCACTAGATCAACGACAGCTTTCGGCTTTTGGCTTTCATGTGTCCGATCAGGGCCAATGTATTGGCTCCACCGGCTTTAGAAGCCGGCCGCCGATCCAGCCTCTAAACTAAACTCTTCTTACAAATAGAAGATTACAAATAGAAGATCTTCCTCCTCCTGATTCCTCGTACTACCGGCTGGCTCTTTCGGCCCTTCGACAGCATCAGAGACGATAAATCGAGCAAAGAGAAAATCGCTAAAAAAAGGACCCATCTCACCCTCGGGATAAAATAGAGGCAGAGGGTGAGGGCTCTAAATAAGAGTTTGCCAAATTCCAATGTCTCTGGCTTTTCTGATTTCGGGGCTTGGTTAGACATCAAAAATAGCATCAGTAGTGGCGTGAATTTAGTTATAAGTTTCTTGACCAGCCTACAATTAGGATTGACTGATGTTCATGATGATGACGATGATAGTCCATGGTGTGTTTCAAAATTGTTAACTAATGTTGACAATTTTCAAACACTGCATGGACCAGTAGAACAGAAGAACAGTAGAACAGTCGGGTCAAGTAACTTAATATCTTCATCATTACTATCATCAATCAATATTTGTAATTTTTTTTAACGATTCTTGAATTTAGTTATAAGTTTCTTCATGAGGCTACAAGTAGGATTGACTGATGTCCTCGATGATGATGATGATGGTCCATGTTGTGTTTGAAAATTGTTAACTAATGTTAACAATTTTCAAAGACCGCATGGACTAGTAGAACTCTTCATTTAAGAAGAATCCGGTCAAGTAACTACATATCTTCATCATTACTATCATCAATCAATTCTTGTAATTTTTTTAAACGATGCGTGAATTTAGTTATAAGTTTCTTGAAGAGGCTAAAATTAGAACTGACTGATGTTCATGATAATGATGATGATCCATGTGGTGTTTAAAAATTGTTAACTAATGTTAAAAATATTGAAACACTGCATGGACCAGCAGAACTCTTTATTCAAAAACAATCCGGTCAAGTAACTTAATATCGTCATCATTACTATCATCAATCAGTGTTTGAAATTTTTTTGAACGATGCTTGAATTTAGTTACAAGTTTCCTGACGAGGCTAAAATTAGAATTGACTGATGCCCATGATGGTGATGATAATGATCCATGCAGTGTTTGAAAATTGTTAACTGATGTTTGAAATTCTCAAGCACCACATGGACTAATAGAATTCTTCATTTAAAAACAATCCAGTCAAGTAACTTAATATCATTACTATCATCAATCAATTTTTGTAATTTTCTAAACGATACATGAAGTTATTTATGAGTTTCTTGATGAGGCTAAAATTGGGATTGACTGATGTTCATGATGATGATGATGATGATGGTCCATGTTGTGTTTGAAAATTGTTAACTGATGTTCACAATTATCAAACATCGCATAGACCAGTAGAACTCTTCATTTAAAAAAAATCGGGTCAAGTAACTTAATATCGTCATCAGTACTATCATCAATCAGTGTTTGAAACTTTTTTAAACGATGCGTGAATTTAGTTATTAGTTTCTTGACGAGGCTAAAATTAGGATTGACTGATGTCCCTGGGTGGTGATGATGATGATCCATGCAGTGTTTGAAAATTGTTAACTGATGTTCAAAATTCTCAAGCACCACATGGACTAATAGAATTCTTTATTTGAAAACAATCCAGTCAAGTAACTTAATATCTTCATCATTACTATCATCAATCAATTTTTGTAATTTTCTAAACGATACATGAAGGTAGTTATAAGTTTCTTGATTAGGCTAAAATTGGGATTGACTGATGTTCGTGATGATGATGATGATGGTCCATGTTGTGTTTGAAAATTGTTAACTGATGTTAAGAATTATCAAACACTGCATGGACCAGTAGAACTCTTCATTTGAAAACAGTCGGGTCAAGTAACTTAATATCTTCATCATTACTATCATCAATCAATATTTGTAATTTTTTTAAACGATGCTTGAATTTAGTTATAAGTTTCTTGACCAGGCTACAATTAGGATTGACTGATGTGCATGATGACGATGATGATGTTGATGGTCAATGAAGTGTTTGAAAATTGTGAACTGATGTCAAAAATTTTTAAACACTGCACGGACCAGTAGAACTCTTCATTCAAAAACAATCTGGTCAAGTAACTTAACAACTTCACCATTACTGTCATCAATCAATGTCTGTCATTTTTCAAACGATGCCACTATTTTGCTACTATTTTGAAAAAATGCCACGAATTCCAATATTTTCTCGTCATTTTCTATTGATAGCACTATTAGATTTCTTAATCAGATTATTGTTCCATGAAGACGATGTATTCAT
Organism: Andricus grossulariae; assembly: GCA_011634705.1. Lineage (NCBI taxonomy): Eukaryota > Metazoa > Arthropoda > Insecta > Hymenoptera > Cynipidae > Andricus > Andricus grossulariae. Next base: position 299,207,592 of record JAABKJ010007545.1, read on the forward strand.
TGTTAAAAATAACTTGGACAAGAAACTTAATATCTACCTAATAAAGATAAAAGATTCGTTTATTTATTCATTGAACAATAACCTGGATATCAAACTTAATATCCTCATCATGATCAACATCAGTCAACAAATTCTTCCATCCTCTTCATTTAAAAATAAACTGGTCAAGTAATCTAATATCCTCATTACGATTACCATCAGCTAACAATTTTAAAACGTCAAGTGAACCAACAGAACCAAAAACTCTACGTATTGTTCATTGAAAGTTAACCTGGTCAAGACACTTATTATCTTCATCATGATTGATATCCGTTCATAAATTCTTGCATCCTCTTTATTAAAAAATAACCTAGTCAAGAAACCTAATATCATCTTCAACATGATTGACATCTGTTAAAAATTTCCTACTTCTTCATTTTAAAGTATTCTGGTCAAGAAACTTTATATCTTCATCATTATTGGCACAGTTAAGAATTTTTACTCATCACATAAACTAGTAGAACGAAAAATTTCTTCATCTTTTTTGAAAAATAACCTGTTGTTGAAATTCTTGTATTCTTTTGAAATCTTTATGAAATTTTTATGAAATCTTTGAAATTTTTATGAGATCTTTGAAATATTTTTGGAATTTTTCTGATATCTTTGGTATTAATTTGAAATCATTGACATATTTAAAATCTTTGTGAAATCCTTTCAAATTTTCCAAAAAAATTTGAAATCGTTGAAATCTTCGAAATGTTTTGAAATCTTTCTTGTATTCTTTTGAATCTTTATGAAACTTTTATGAAATCTTTGAAATTTTTATGAGATCTTTGAAATCTTTATGAAATCTTATTAAATCTTCTAAAAAAATGTGAAGTCTTTAAAATCTTCGAAATGTTTTGAAATCTTTCTTGTATTCTTTTGAAATCTTTATGAAATTTTCATGAAATATTTGAAATTTTTATGAGATCTTTGAAATATTTGTGAAATCTTTCTGATATCTTTGCTATTAATTTGAAATCATTGAAATATTTAAAATCTTTGTGAAATCCTTTTAAATGTTCTAAACAAATTTGCAATCGTTAAAATCTTCGAAATGTTTTGAAATCTTTCTTGTATTCTTTTGATATCTTTATGAAATTTTTATGAAATCTTTGAAATTTTTATGAAATCTTTGTGAAATCTTTTTAAATCTTCTAAAAAAATTTGAAATCGTTAAAATCTTCGAAATGTTTTGAAATCTTTAAAACCTTGTGTACTGCCCCCTTTTTGGAATCTTTGAAATTCTTGTATTCTTTTGAAATCTTTATGAAATTTTTATGAAATCTTTGAAATTTTTATGAGATCTTTGAAATCTTTATGAAATCTTATTAAATCTTCTAAAAAATTTTGAAGTCTTTAAAATCTTCGAAATTTTTTGAATTCTTTCTTCTATTCTTTTGAAATCTTTATGACATTTTTATGAAATCTTTAACATTTTTATGAGATCTTTGAAATATTTTGTGAAATCTTTCTGAAATCTCTTGTATTATTTTGAAATCATTGAAATCTTTAAAATCTTTGTGAAATCTTTTTAAATCTTCTAAAAAAATTTGAAATTTTTTCGAATCTTTAAAATATTTTGAAATCTTTAAAATCCTTCACATTTTTTGAAAGTTTTAAAATATTTGTGAAATGTTCGAAATCTTTTTGTGAAATCTTTGAAATCTTGTGTACACGTCTTTTTCAAATCTTTGAAACCCTTGAAATCTTTATGAAATTTTCGAAATCTTTGGGAAATTTTTGTGAAATCTTTTGAAATCTTCTAAAAATGATTTTCAACCTTTTGAAGTCGTTTAAAATCTTTGAAATGTTCTAAAACCTTTGAAATCTGGTGTGCAGGCCCGGAAAAATGCCCCAAAAAATGCAAAATAGCAGTTTTCTATCAAATTCATGCTAAAGACGGAATTAAAAAAAAAATTCAACATGAATTGTTTTTAGTCGATAAGAGACGAGTCTTAAAGTATATTTTAAATAATTTTAAATCGTTTGAACAATTATTATTTGTTTAAACAATTTTTTCATGTAAATCTTGAAAAGTTATCATCTTCCGGAATGAATCGTACCAAGCTGATGAATACCAAGAGAAGTATTTCTTGTTTACCTTATTTGGTCACTATTAAAACAATTTTTATTTGTTTAAACAATTTTTTCTCCCTAAAATCGTAAAAAGTTATTGTTTTCTGGAAATAATGACACAATTAAAGAATGTTGAAAGCAATATATTTTTGAAGGATGTTTGGTAATTATTTAAAAAAATTTGATTTGTTTAAACAATTTTTACAACTTGTAAAGCGTGAAAAATTCTTACTTTCTGGAATGAATGACCAAATTAAAGGAATTTAAGAGTAATATTCTTTTAATTTTAGGACAAAATATATATATACACTTTTGGAAATATATAGATGCCAATTATTTTCAGTTCACAGATTTTAATTATCTACGGGGGTGATTTAAAAGGAAAAAAACTATATATACTTTAGGAAATATCTACATGTAAATTATTTTCAGCTCACTCTTCCAATTATCTACGGGGGTGATTTAAAAAAAACACTATAATTAGAGCAGTTGATTTTAATTTTTTAAACAAATTATTATTTTTTAAACAATATAGGGTATACGTTCTGAGATAAGGAAATAATGAATATTAAGCGACGTAGTATGAAAGATTCGAAAAATCTAGACTTTTCACGATTTACAGATAAAACATTGTTTAAACAAATGATAATTATTTGAACAAATTAAAATTGTTCAAACAATTGCTGAATATCCTTTAGAAAAAATACTACTCTCAACATCCGTTAATTGTGTCATTAATTCCGAGAAATAATAACTTTTCTCGCTTTACAGAGGGAAAAATTATTTGAACAATTAAAAATTGTTTAAATAATGAGAAAATATCCTTTAAAAACATATTTCTCTCAACATTATTTAATTGTGTAATTATTTCCAGAAAATAATAACTTTTTACGATTTTTTTAGGAAAAAATTGTTTAAACAAATGAAAATTGTTTAAATAATTACCAAATATATTGAAAAAGATCATTGACATCTTGACATTCATCAACTTTGTATAATTTATCCCGAAAGATTCACGAATTACAGGGGAAAAAAATTGTTTAAACAAATAATAATTGTTTAAACAATTAAAATTATTTAAAATTTACTTCAAAACTTGTCACTTATCGATTAAAAATAATTCATGTTGACAAAATTTCAAAAAATACCGTCTTTAGCATGAATTTGATAGAAAACTGCCATTTTGCATTTTTTAGGGCATTTTCCGGGCACAATAAAAGAGGACTTGGAGTGTCAGAATTCAAACTTATTGGATAGAAATTATTCCTTGAATACTCCTTAAGAGGCGAGTATACTTTAATTTACCAAAATTTAACAACGAGTACTTTTTTCAATTTTTTTTTTTAAATCGAGCTTTTCCCATTTAAAACCCCAAGTTAATTTCAAAAGCCCGGGGCCACAGGTTGACGTTAAAAAAAATAAACGAATTTCTATTTCCGGATTTGTTCATAATTTTAGTAAAAAATTAATTTCTTTGGTTGAAAATTTATCTATTGTGTCAAAACTTGTTTTTTTGTTGTAACAAATTAATTTGTTGAACTTGAAAACCCTTATATTTTCGGGTGTCTTTCCGTCCGTCGTACATTTTCAAGGAGAAGAAGTGATGGGAAATTAGTGGTGGAGGAATGAGGGGAGGGGCAGGGAAGGTGAAGAAAAAGGAGGGGGTAACTGGGGGAACGTGGAGGTAGTGGGAGTGAGAGAGAATAGGGAGAATAATTATGTGAAGTAGGGGAAATTGTGGAAGGGGAATTAGGAGAAATGAGTTTAAGTGGGAGCAGTAGGGTAAATGATTATAAATGAGAATGTGTAGGGAAGGGGAAGTGAAGAGCGGAGAAGGGAAGTAGGAGAAGAGTGTTAGTTGAGAAAGCGAAGAGTGGGGGAAGTAGCGGAGGAAGTTAGGGAAGGGAGCGGAGAGTGATGAGTGATGCATGGGGTGGGGAAGTAGGGAAATATAGGAAAAGTAGGGGAATATAGGAGGAGTAGGGGAATATAGGAGGAGTAGGGGAATGTAGAAGCAGTAGGGGAGGAATTTATGGAAGGGAGAGGTTTTATAGGCGCGCGGAGCCTACTTTGACTAAAATTTTGTACTCCTGATACTCCCAGACGGTATCATATTACTGCAGCCATATGGTGCAGTAATATGCTTGGCATGATCTCATTTAGTTTGCCACTGTGTTAGCGATTTCAGGAATTTATTAATTGTTAAAAAAAGATAATGTTGTAAGCACTGGATTCGTGAATTGGCCAACGAGCCAAGAGCCTTTCTGGCACATCTGGGTCAGTATGTTGAGAGGGTTACAGGAAGAAGTACCGTTCTGGTAATAGAAATAGAGAGCGAGGGAGACAACATGGTCCACTTCAATAATTGAGTCTGATTCATTTTTTGACCCGAAATTTAATCAAAATGATATAAAACGCTTTTATACCGATTTCAGGGATCACAGCGCAAAAGGAGATCAAAAAAGGGGAAATAGGGTAATTTTCTCACGAAAAAGGGGAAAATAGGGGAAAGGTTAAACATTTATTTTTACTTGTCGAAAAGAACAAACAACCTTTTTATAAGTAATTTTATATTTTTGAATAATGATTTCATAATAAAATAGTTTAATTGAAAAATTTCGGTTGAAAAATTAATTTTTTAATAAAAAAAAAGGAATTAAAAAAAAACTGGTAAATCTGTAACTAAAGAGATGAATTTTCAAGTGAAATTTGCTAGCCGAAAATGCGAATTCTCTGCACAATAGTTGAATTTTCAACCCGAAAATATGAATCTTCAACCCAATTGTTGAATTTCAAGGAAAATAATAGAATTTTTAACCAAAAATTTAAATTTTTAACTAAAAACGAATTTTTAACAAAGCAGTTTCACTTCTAAGTAGTTGAATTTTCGACCTAAAAAGATGAATTCTCAGTGAAAAATTGAATAGTTGAATTTTTAACTTGAATTATTTTTCAAAAAAATATTTATATCTTCCAGCAATAAAATAAATTTTTAACAGAGTTATTCAACTTTCAACCAATAAGATTGATTTCCTCACAAAAATTTCATTTTTAATCAAGAAAGATGATTTTTCAATCAAAAACTTGAATTTACAACCTAGAAAGATGAATTTTCAACCAAATAGTTGAATTTTCAAAACAGAAAAATAATTATTAACCAAACAGCAGGAACTTTTTACCAAAAAAGATGAAATTTCAACCAAAAGGGAAGAATTTTTACAAAATAGTTTAATTTTTATCCAAATAAGATGAATTTTCAATAAAACGGTAGAATTTTCAAATAAGTAAAAATTAAACTTCAGCCAAAAATAGTTGAATTTCAAACAAAATGATTTAATTCTAAACAAAAAAGTTGAATATTTAATCAAATAGTCGAATTCAAATCTACAAAGGTCAATTAAAAAAAAGTATTAACCGAACAGTATATTTTTTTTACCAAACCAAATAAAATTTCAAGAAAAAGGGACGAATTTTCAAAACAAATTTTGAATTTTCAACCAAATATTTTAATTTTCATCCACAAAAGATAAATTTGTAACCAACTGGTCTGATTTTCAAACAAAAAAGGATGCTTTTCCACAGAATAAATGAATTTTCTATAAAATAGTTAAATTTTTGACAAAATAGTTGAATTTTCAACCTAATAATTGGATTTTCAACTAAAAAAGATAATTTTGCAACTGATAATGAAATCGTTAAATTTTCAGTTAAAAAAAATTATTTTTAACAAAAAAAAACTAATTTTCAATCGAAGAGATAAATTTTAAACTAGAACGTAATGTTTGATATTTCTTCCAAAAGATATACTTTAGTTTTGAATAAAAAACAGTAGAATTCAGCCAAAAAGATTTTAATTTGAAATAAAAAATTATTTAATTCAACCAAAAAAGACGAATATAATAATAATATTATATAAATAATAATAAGAAAATAGTTGAATTCTTAACCAAAACAGATTAATTTTTAACCAGTTACGTTTTTATCCAAATAATAAATAAAATTTCTACCTAAATAATAGAATTTTTAACCCAAAAAGATGAAAATTCAACAAAAGAGATGCATTTTCAACCAATAAAGATAAGGTTTCTACCAAAACGAATTTTCAACAAAATATGTTAAATCTTCAACCAATAAAATATAATGTTAATGAAGTAGTTCAACTTTCGCCCAAAAAAAATGATTTCTCGGTGAAAAATTTAATAGATGAAGTTTTAACTGAAACCGATCAATTTTTAATAAAAAATGGAATATTTCAATTTTCCGTAAACAAAGAAATCATTTTCAACTCAAAAAAACTAATTTTCAACAAAATAGTTCAGCTTTCGCCCAAAAAAGATGATTTCTCGATGAAAAATTTAATAGATGAAGTTTTAACTGAAACCGATCAATTTTTAATAAAAAATGGAATATTTCAATTTTCCGTGAACAAAGAAATCATTTTCAACTAAAAAAAAATAATTTTCAACAAAATAGTTCAACTTTCGCCCAAAAAAAATGATTTCTCGATGAAAAATTTAATAGATGAAGTTTTAACTGAAACTGATTAATTTTTAATAAAAAATGGAATATTTCAATTTTCCGTAAACAAAGAAATCATTTTCAACTCAAAAAAAATAATTTTCAACAAAATAGTTATAGCTTCAACCAATGAAATGAATTTTTAGCAAAGTAGTTCAACTTTCAACCATTTTAACAAAAAAAGAAAAACGCAAATTTTCAACTAAATAGTTAAATTTTCAACAACAAAAAATGACCTTTGAAAAAATAGTTAAATTTTCGTATTGGGTTATATTTTTTCAGTTCGCATTTAATCGAAAAAAACGAGAAAAGAAGGAATTTCCTGGAAATAGAAAGAAAAAAGAGCAATTTTTTTAAAAAGGGGAAAAAGGGGCAACAGTGAAGTGAATATTTCATTATTTTTTTTGCTTAAGAATTCCGTTTTTTTTCTCGGTTAAAAACTTTATTGGTAAGTTTAAAAAATGAATCATTTTTGTAAAAAATTGAAATTTCAAAATTCAACAATTTAGTTAAAAATTCGTTTTCATGGTTTAAATCACCTCTTTTTGGTTTAAAATAAAAATATTTTTTGGCTGATATATCAAATATTACTTCTCTCGTTGAGAATTCTCTTCATTGGTTGTAAATCCTTTTTTTTTTTGGATTAAAAAAATCTTTTCAACTAAATATTTAACTATTCCATTTTGGTTTATTCGACTTAGTTGAAAGTAAAACTCTTTGGTTAAAAATTAATTTTTTTAATTGAAGATTTATCACTTTACTTGAAAATTTAACTATTTTGTTGAAAATTTAACAACTTGGTTGAAAGTTGATCTCTTTCGTTCGAAATGAATTTTTTTCGTTGAAAATTCATAATTTTATTGGAAAATTTATCTCTTTTTTTGAAAGCTTAACGGTTTTATTAAAATTTATTTTTGTTGTTGTTTGAAATAATTTTAAAACCAATCTTTTTGGTTGAAAATTCAAATACTTGATTGAAAGTTGCTTTTCATTGGTAAAAATTAATTTCTTTTATTGAAGATTCCTCATTTTTATTTAAAATTCATTTTTTGTTGTTGTTGAAAATTTAACTATTTTGTTGAGAATTTATCTTTTTGACTTAAAAATTCGTTTTTTTTAAATAGAAAATCTTTATTTGAAAAATCAGCGACTTGGTCGAAAGTTTAACTTTTTTGTTGGAAAGTAATTTTTTTTTTGTAAATGATTTATAATTTTACTTGAAAACTCACCTCTTTGGTTAAAAATTTAACTATTTTGTTAAAAATTCAACTATTTTTGTAAAAATTTAATTATATTGATGAAAATTAGCTTTTTTGGTAGAAAATTAATTTTTTGAACTGAAAATTTAACTATTTGAGTTCAAGATTCATTATTTGAGTTGAAACCTCATCTCATTGGATATAAATTTTATCTAGTTAATTGAAAATTAATAATTTTAGATTAAAAAGTCTAATATTATATTTTTGATTGAGAATTTATATTTTTTGGTTGAAAATTCAACTCTTTTAGTAGAAAATTCACCATTTTGAAGTGAAAATTAAATAATTTGGTAAAAAAAATTTTGTTCGTAAAAACTACAATCTTTTTGGGTTGAAACATCAACTTTTAGATTTTTCATTGAGAATTCATATTTTTTGGACGAAGATTCATCATTTTAATTGAAAATTCATATCCTTGATCGAAAATTGAAATATTTTGTTGATAGTTTTTCTTTTTTTGTTGTTAAAAATTTAGGTATTTTTTTAATATTCAACTTTTTTTGATAAATATTTTTTTTTGTGGTGAAAAATCAATTTTTTTTTTAATGAAAAATTTAACTATTCCAGTTTATGCTCATATTTTAGTTGAAGTTTCATCCCATTGAGAAGAAATTTGATCTCTTTGGTTAAAAATTAATTACTTTTGGTTAAAAAGTCTAATATTATATTTTTGGTTGAGAATTCATCTTTTTTGGTTGAAAATTCATATTTTTTGGTAGAAAATTAATATACAAAAAAAATTAATAGACAAAAGTAGTTCACCCAAAAAGGATCCACAAATTTTTTAGCAATAATTTTTAGATAGAACAAGCAGATTTTCTTTTATTCGGGAAAAACAATATTAAAAATAAAAAAATTAAACTTTTGGAAAAATGACACAAGAGACAAAAAAAATGAAGGCAAAAGTTGTTCAACCAAAAAAATCTATAAAATTGTTTAAACTCTTGTTACAAAAATATATTAAACATGAAAAATTACATTTTTGGAAAAAATACACAAGCTACAATAACATTTTATTTAACAATATTTTTCGCCTAAATTTTATCTACAAATTTAATTAACTTTTTTGTTTAAAAATTCATCATTTTAGTTGAAAATTTGTCTTTCTGGTTGAAAGTAAATTATTTTTGGTTTAAAAAATCAATTGTTTGGTTGAAAATTCTTCTTTTTGATTGAAAATTCAATTAATTATATAATTCAACTTTTTTCTTTTAAATATATATTTGCAAGGTCAAAATTGAACTATTTTGTATAAAATTTATCGTTCTGGCGTTGAAAATTCATTTTTTTTTTAAATTATTTTTTTCTACAACTGGAAATTTAACTATTCCATTTTTGGTTGAAAATTTATCTTTTTTAGTTGAAAATTCTACTACTTGGTTGAAAATTCTTCTATTTATTTAAAAGTTGAACTAAATTGTTTAAAAATTTATTTTCTCTTCTGAAGATTTATATTTTTAGTTAAAAACTGATCTCTTTGCTTGAAAATTGAACTATATGGTTAAGAACAATTTTTTTTTAAATCATCAATCTTCTATGTTGAAAATACTTATTTTTTGTTGCGAATTTAACGAATTGGTTGAAAGTTTTTAGTTAAAAATTAATCTTTTTCAATCGAAAATTCAACTATTTGGTTGAAAATTCTTATATTTTCTTTGTAATTTCATCTTTTTCGTAAAAAGTTAATCTTCTTGGGTGAAAATTCGTCTTCAAATTTCAAAGAAAATATAAGAATTTGCAACCAGGTAGTTAAATTTTCTGTTAACCAATTTTTAAACCAATTAGATAAGTTTTCAACTAAAATTATAAATCTCGAATGAAAAAATAAATTTTTAATATCTTAACAATGTAGTTCAACTTTCAAGTTGAATCACATTGTTTGGACTAAATCAAAGGCGAAGCACGAGATACATGATGAGAATGTGTTCTTTAAAGCCGAAAGAGTTTTAACAAAAGAGAATTCACAATCACCAAATTACAGTTGTCGATGCTTTGACCTTTAATTTTGAAAGGTTTGAAATTGTGGTTTAACTTTCAAGTTGAACTACATTGTTAAAAACTTAAAAATTCATCTTTTTATTGAAGATTCATAATTTTGGTTGAAAAATTATCTCATTGGTTTAAACATTGGTTAACTGAAAATTTAACTATCTGGTTGCAAATTCTTATATTTTCGTTTAAACTTCGTCTTTTTTGGTAGATAGTTAATTCTCTTTGTTGAAAATTCTCCTTTTTATTTGAAAGTTGAACTACATTTGGTAAACTTGAAAATTCATTTTTCTTGTTGAAAACTGGACCATTTGGTTTTACTTCTTTGTTATTTATTGAAAGTTGGATAAAATTTCACTTTTATGATTGAAGATTCATTTAAGTCGAAAATTCGCTTTTTTTTGTTGAAAATTAGGAACTAGGTAAACCTTAAGAATAACACTTTAAGAAATAAAAAAAAGCAGATCAATTATGAAACCTTAACAAAAATTGAATAAATATCCAGTTCAAGAAAAAAGCTTAAAAATAAAAAATATATATATATTTCCGAAGAAATAAGGTGAAGTCATCAATTTTTTCTAAGTACTCCTCTGAGATGGCAGCCAAAGAAAAAACGTTTCACTGCACCTGTACGTAAGGATAACGAGTAATAAAAGTTTATAGCTTTTTCTAGAAGTTCATTGATATCAATGAGAAAAAAGTATGTTATCAGGAACCTATTTCGTTTAAAATTAGATAATAAATTTTTTTATTACATTTTCGATTGAAACAATTAATTTTCAACCAAAAAATACGAATTTTCAACAAACGAGTTGAATTTTCAACCAAGAAAGATTTTTCAAAATAATTTAATTTTTGATTAGAAAATATGAGTTTTCAACAAAATAAGCGAATTTTCAACCTAAGAGGATCAGTTTTATAGCAAAAATTAAAAAGCTTCATTTTTAGTAAAAAAATTCATTTTCAAACAAAAAAATTTCAGCATAATTTATTAACTTTTCAATCAAAGAAATATATTTTTAACGAAAATGATGCATTTTCAATCCAAAAAATAAATTTTTAACCATATAGTTGAATTTTCGACCAAAAAAGACAAAATTTCAACAAAAATAGAATAGTTTAATTTTAAGTTAAAGAAATGATTTATTAAACAAATAAAATAAATTTTCAACGAAACAAATGAATTTCCAACCAAAAAGATTAAATTTCTGTCAACAAAAAAATTCGACAAAAAATGTAATAGTTAAATTTGTATTAAAAAATTAATTTTCAATGAAAAAACTAATTTTTAACAAATAAATGAAATTTTAACCAAAAATAGTAATTTTCTTCCAAATAAAGACAACTTTTCAGCAAAATAGATGCATTTTCAACTAAAAAAGACAAAATTTCAACAAAAAATAGAATAGTTTAATTTTCAGTTAGAGAAATAAGTTTTAAGGAAAATAAAATGAATTTTCTACCAAAAAGATTAAATGTCTATTAAAAAATGGACAAAAAATTTAGTTAAATTTCTCGTTTAAATATTAATTTTCAATAATAAAGCTAATTTTTAACAAAAGAAATAATTTGTTAACCCAAAAAAGAATAATTTTGTACAAAATACATGAATTTTCAACCAAATATTTAAATTTATAATGTAATTTTTAACCTAAAAGTTTAATTTTCAACCAAAAAAGATAATTTTTTACAAAAAAAAGACAAATTTTCATCAGCATAGATGATTTTCCATCCCAAAAAGACAAAATTTCAATAAAACTAGAATAGTTCAATTTTAAGTTAAAGGAATGATTTTTTAACCAAATAAAATAAATTTTCAACTAAACAGTTAAATTTTCAACAAAACAGATTAATTTTCAACCGAAAATATTAAATGTCTGTCAACATAAAAATTCGACAAAAAATTTAACAGTTCAATTTTTAGTTAAAAAAATTAATTTTTAACCAAAGAAATGAAATTTCAACCACAAATACTAATTTTCTTCCAAAAAAAGACAAATTTTCAACCAAACAGATGAATTTTCAACCGAAAAGATTAAATGCTTGTGAAAAATAAAATTCCACAAAAAATGTAATAGTTCAATTTTTAGTTTAAAAAATTAATTTTCAATAAAAAACTAATTTTTGAAGAAAAAAATAGAATTTCAACCAAAAATATTAATTTTCCACCGAAAAAAGACAATATTTCAGCAAAATAGATGAATTTTCAACTAAAAAAGATAAATTTTCAACAAAAAGTGGAATAGTTTAATTTTCAGTTAGAGAAATAAGTTTTAGGGTAAATGAAATAAATGTTCAACAAAATAGTTAAATTTCCAACCAAACCAATGAATTTTCTATCAAACAGATTAAATTTCTATACAAAAATTAACAAAAAATTTAGTTAAATTTCTAGTTAAAAAAATCAATTTTCAATAATAAAAATAATTTTTAACAACAGAAATCATTTTTAACCAAAAAGATTAAATTTCTGTCAAAAAAGAAACATTTTTAACCAGTAAAGGAGTCTCTCCGAAGCAGATACAGGCATCTTCTTCGACAGATTTGGTCATCCAATCTGTCGGCGTTGAACGAGGTATCTGCGACTAACATGCTTGCCGTCCCGGTTCTACTCTACTCGTTTGGGGTGGTTCAATGCCAGAAGAATGAGCTTACGGCCCTTTATATTGCCACACGTAAGATCATGCATATGCATAAGAGCTTGCATATGAATTGATCCGTTCCACGATTATACATCTCACGCCGTCAGGGCGGACGCGGACTTCTGAATCTTCAATGTCCTCATAACAAAATTGTTCTAAGTACAGCTTACACTGTTGCAAATGGCAGAGGTCCTCTCCTAAAAATGGTCAGGAAAGATGAGGTTATTGGCAAAAGAGCGTTCCTTTACAAAGCCGCAAAACAGTTGGGCTATATATGACTATATATGTACTAAGGCTCAAATCTCTCTAGTAAACCAGTGTTCAGGGCAATTTGTTGGTGAATGATCCCAGCAACATCATTATGTCTAAGCGTGTATTCCTGCGAGGCAAGCATCGCAAGGGGATGTACTGGTCAACTCTACAGATGTAGTCGTAGAGTGAGATGTAAGTCCTGGTTTTGAAATATTCGCGCAAGTGCATAACCTGAGAGTCACACAATCGACGAACATCCAAGATCCATATTTCTCCAAGCTTGCGTGGCAGAATTATTCTCTTTACAGCTGTCCTTTCATAATGCATTCGGTGCTCGGACATTTTCACGGGGATGATTCTGTTAAGCCTCTCGAGATCAGTCATGGACCAGGTGACCAACCCAGCGTAGTATGTTAGGAGATAAATGGCATATGTTTTAATTGCCTTTGTGATGTTCTTCGCAATGAGGCCGGACGCCAGAATCAAACTAAGGCGACCAAAAAGAGCAGTCTCAAGTACATTTTACATTGCAGAGTGGAGCGGACGCCTCACCTGCAATATGCCAAGATACCTGTACGATTCTTAATCAGTCATCGTTTCAATCAGAGCGCGTTCGTCCAGTATCAGTGAAGCATTTATCTCTCCAAGGGAATAATGCAGCTTTCTGCATTTGTCCAAGCCCAGAGACATCCTGATGTCATAGAAGAACTACAGGAAGATGGTAAGTAGGCTATTCAGTTTTGACTCTGAGCTTGCATAAAACTTTATGTTGTCCATATACAGGAGGTGAGTGAGTTGAGACTCAGCCACTCCCACCTCAATTTTGAACTCATAGGACGTGTTGTTGAGTCTCCAACTCAATGGGTACAATGCTCAACAAAACCATAGTACACAAATGAATCACCTTGGAAGATTCCTTGTTGAATGGACAAGGACCGAGTAACCTTCATCATCCCAGAACTAAAACATTCAATCCTTGTGCACCATGTGTGCATATCCAGAAATTGGACGAAGCGAGGATAGAGTTTATATGTCTTAAGGATTTCAAGCCAATAACCGTGGGGTATTCAGGGAAATGCCTATTGATAGTTAATGTAGGCCATGTGCAAAATGCGTTGGTGGTGTTTCGCATGCAACACAACCACACTGTCAATCGTCACTTGGTCCTTGCAACCACGGGAGCCTCGAAAGCAATCTTTTTGTTCTTCGGAGAGGACGTTGTTCTCCTCACAATACTTATAGATGGAGTCAGAAATGATAGCCGTAAGACACTTATAGAGGGTCGAGAGGCAGGTGATTGGTCGGTAATCACTGGGACTACCAGCATCTACCTTCTTGGGAATAATATACGTTGCGCCCTCCGTCATAAAAGAGGGCAAGTGATCTGGCTTCTCGAAGATGTTTTAAAGGGCTTCAGCAAGGGCAAGGTGCAGAGCCTCTAGGTATTTATACCATAGGCTGTGTACCCCATTCACGCCCGGCGCTTTTCAGTTCTGAGCCCTCTTTAGGATGCGAGTTACGTCGGAGGCTGAGATGGATAGATTATTATTCATCCCAGGTAACCATGTAACTCTGTCCTTTTCTAGACGGGGCCACGTCGGCTGTAGTTGACTTGACCTATGAGTACCCCAGATGCTTGACCAATATCTGGCTATATACCCGTCCCTAGGTGGTTCACAATAATTTTGAGTTTTGTTTTTCAATCTGCGAGTCCGCGATAGAAACGTTTTTCATCTGCCAAAAAAGTGCTATTGTCATTCCTTCTCGCGATCGCTCTCTTGAATTGTCGCATTCGCGCTGATATGAGCATGACCTCTGTTTAAGTTAGGCAATCACTTCGTCCAGGTTCGTAGATGTGGGCCAGCTCGGGATAAAGACCTGCAAAGAGACGATGTTGTTCGCCCCTGATTGATCCTCCCTGTGCTGTTGCCCGAAAGTGATATCTGATCACGTCTCCATTTATTTCCAGCATCCACTTGATCTTCTTTTTGGCCTGCGCACCCTGGAGTTGCTGGCGGAATACATTCTCAACCTCAGATCTTATTCGGTTGATGGTTCTGCTAGGGAGAAGGTTCCCGTCTATTATCTGACGCCTTTGTTGTTACTGGTCGTCTTGAGATACTGTCCTAATTTCCAGGAAATTTACTACAAAGTTCTGGCGAAAGGCCATCCCGTCAAGGGAAGTTGTGGTCGCTCCCATCTCGTATTCAAATTGGCAGCGCATCAAGTACTCATCATGACGGGTTTGAAAATTGATGCGTTGCCGTGGCATTCTTGTGGAAGTGGTCGACTGGGGGCTCACTACCAAAAGATCCTCCGCAGGCGCAGTCGATGTTCTGTTGCTTACCACTTCTTACTGATGTTCTGGTTAGACAGTAGCCCTTTTGAGTACCCTGGTGAGATCTACATGTCCATCACGTAGCTCGCCGCCACCGGCTTGCATCCTGCCACCCCCAGCGGTGGCAACAGGGGAGCCCTGACGATCCTTGGGAAGCGACCAACGTCGTTTTTTATTCAAAAACCTCTCCATGGATGTCTGTCAAGAGAAACCCTGTCGGTAGCGATGCTACAGCCAACACAGCCGTCAAATTTATGAGAGGAACGGTCAAGCCCAACCCCGACGCCAACTCGAGAACATATTCGGTAGCGTTATTATTATTAATTTTTTTTCAAACTTGTCCTCGGTTTAAAAAGAACCCGGTTTTCGATCATAGCCACGGACGAAGTCAAGTGACTGATGAGATGACGATGTAACTAGTTAATTCAATACGATGTACGAAATCATTTGCGATGATGTAGGTACAAAATTAGGAGCATGGCTTATTTTGCAGTTCGTCTTTTACCGCTGTTATGCTTACACAGCAGCCGCGAGTTTTGGAGGTGGCAACAGTCGCCTCTGAATGCTTCCTTAGAGCTACCATGTATCACTCTATGGGTTTTTGGTCGCTTGCTTCCTGATGGTCCAGGAAGTTTCTTACAATGCGACAGGTGTTTAATAAAACTGCCTTCTGAGCTTCTGTCAGTACCCTACTGACTTCTAAATATTGAAGATGTTCAGTGCATCTTACATGCACATTGCCTGTAGCCGAAATCACAATAGGATGAATAGATGCATGTTTCACATTCCTCCATATTGTCTTTACTTCATGCCTCAACTCGCTAAACTTGTGGATCTTCTACCCTGTGGGTTATTATTATCATTGCTAGTATTTCTAATATTTTCTAGGATTTATGAAGTAAAATAAGGCAATTGAATTTTGAGGTTAGAGCTTCTGCCCAACAGCCTTATTAAATAAGTTTTTTTTCAATAGATGTACCCAATTTTTTCAGAAAGGTTTTGGAAATATTCGATAAATATCGACTTTTTCAATTGATTATTTATTAATTTATTATTTTCAACACTGCACTAAATGTTGATGGTAAGTCACGAAAAAGATAACTTCCTTACCAGCACATAGAAGGATATTATATTATATATTTGAAAAGAATTATAATTATACATTATTATTATTTACTTTTTATTATTGTATTATATTTTACTATTATATTATATATTACCCTAACCGACGAAGATACGCTAATTGCAGATTTTATCCTTATTAGCAATGTCTGACTAGTACGACAGAAGCCAGAGTCTGGCTCAGCATCTGCTCCCTCTAGTCCACCGAAAAACAGAATCTGGTTAATAAAGGAACCAGCTTCTGGTATTTAGTTTAAACTCTAGTAATTAATGTAAAAAAATAGTTAATGAAATTGAAAATCTAGCAATCGGGAACGATTCACAAGTATGCCCGAACATGCAAGCATGCGAAAGCTTATACGACAATAGGTTATGTTTTTAATATTTCAGTGTGTCTTCTGAAATGTTGTGACGTCTCCGCAGTATATTCTCCCAGAAAGAGCTGGAATATAGTGTAAAACTATTACAGAAACCTATTTAGCGTAGAAATGTAGAAGTCGGATAGACTACTGCTGCACGTTCAAGTTCTCTCATATGGGACATCTATGTTTCCAGATATACACAAGAACTCCAATATAAGCCCGACTGATTTAGTTCTTTCTAGAATTGCTGATCCACGCAGTTTCTCAGCGCACAAGCAGTATCAACAATGCGTCGCCACAAGTTGCGAAGCGATAAAAGCGGGCAATACGGAGGAGCAGTCAGCGGGAGCGACAGAAGCGGGAGGAAAATCCAAAAGAAATGGTTCATATGGTCCTAACTGACTACGTTTCCAACGACTGATTTAGTGCCACAGTCTTTGCGAGGCAATACCCGAAACTGGCCTTATATCCGAGTTCTTGTGTGAGCCCTAATAGCACGGAACGTTCCTAAGACGTGTAAAATGTGCACCGTCATTTTTGAGTTTTGAGTACCGCATATACTACACTATAATATGATTTCCATATTATAAACTGACATTGATTTTGACCTATCACTTGCGGTTTACGCGATATTTATTGATAATAATAACAATAACGGTAATTTCGGTTTGGAACGTTCCAGTGGAACTTTCCTGGAATGTTTTCAAGCGGCGGATATTTTACACGTTCCGGGAATGTTCCTGGAACGTTTCGAAGGTTTCTGCGGAACGTTCCGTGCTATTAGGGAGAGAGCAACATTGTACCACATTTTAAGGCCGCACACGGAAAAAATTTATTCGTAAAAAAGTCACGAACTAGTACTAGTCGCTAGTAGCTAGTCACTGCCTAGTAGCTATAGTAGGTCTCGGATATGAGAAAAATTCATCGGATATTGATGTATTTTCGTAAATAATCTGCGAACTTCGAGAAAGAATTGACGAACTCGATTTGAAAATTCTAAAATGGTTCACCACTTTTTTTTTACGTGAGTAATTACAGAAATATTACGAGTGATTAGGAAAAGATTCTCAGAGCACTCACGAGCTTGTCCGACAAATCTGGGAACTGGAAATTAGGTTCGCCTGTACGTGGCCGGCACACACGCTTGCCCAAACGCACGGTGCGTGTGTGCACTCGTATGTGTGCTTCGACCTCGTCGGATGAGTTGCTAGAAGTTTTATAACACCTATTTTGTTTGGCCTCGATGACTGCGCGTGTTTACGCACTCCTGGCTTATGCTTACAAACTGGCGAGTCAGCAGTCTTTGAGGGTTCGAATCTTCTGAGTTGCGAATTAATAAATTAATGTAAATTAAATCACACAAATAAAATTTTTCCTTTTTATATTTCAGACTGAAATTTTCAGGAACTGTTCGTAAAACACTTCGAAATTTATCCATACATTTCTTATAGAAATGAGGATGTAATGGTTCATTTTTTTATCTCGTTTCCGAGACCTAGCTACAAGTTCGTGACTTTTTTACGGATAAATTTTTTCCGTGTAACTGCACGAAAAATGGAGCTGCTGTCGCGTTAAAATCGTGGTTGTGTTGTCCTACTATACCGAAGGCAAAAAATGTCATACATTGCTTTGCATGTAGACGCATTATGGATCTGACGAAAAGCCGAGCCATTTTAAGAGCCTTATATGCAAACTTTGGTCGATTCAGAGTTGTCGGCCCAGCACTTCTCTGAGTTCTGACGAACTTTACTATTTATATTAAGCTGTGATACCTTCTGCTCTTCCGCAAAGGAATCTCGTGATTGTTGATTTGAATCTTCCGTGTAACGTTATTACGTTATTGTAATAGTGACTTTTGAGAATATGAAAAGCATTCCCCTGTATTCGCAAATGTAGTTCCGCTTTAGTACCTCTTTATTTCATTAAGGTTCATCTATTCTTAGTTTTTTGCACTTAGTTATTTCATCATTATTTCCATGGAAAAAACTCAGTGAAATTCTGGTCCGCAGGACAGCCCACTTTTTTGTGGACCTTTGATCAGACGTTGAAGAAAAATTTGCTTAATCAACTGCCATGGCCGACTTTCAGCAGAATACCGCTGCGAAGTACTATGCACTGTAAAAAAAAAAAAGTTGGTGTAAATTTACATCCTACGACGATGGAAATAATTTGATCGGTGTGGCCCATAGTAAATAAGCAGAATTCTGTAAACATACATATTTTTCGTCTCAACCTGCGCCCGCCGTAAAGAAATACATGCAGGACGGAAATTTCCTTTTATAATCGAAAATATATTTCGAGGTTTGGTTCCCCAAAAACTTTTCGTTTATTCAAATTTCAATATTTTTTTCATCTTTGACTTATTCCTAACGTTCCCAGATTGACAAATTTCCCGGACTTTTCTCTGATTTGCAGGTTTTCTCTAACCTGCAGCCACCTTGCTACTATTCACAACTTTTCACAGAGGTGAAAATATTTTAAAGCTATTTTTTGTATTTAAGGAAGAAAACGGAATATAGCCACTTGACAGTCTCAACATTTAAAAATTTATTTTTTCTAGTGAAAGAACAAATTATTTGTACATATTCACTGCAACGCAACTTGACGTGAAAGACAACGTAAACAAGAATGCAAAGGAACGAAATGCGCACCTATTGGTAAGAGGCCGTTCGGGCGTCTCCGGAATTCATTGTTTGGCACAACTTATACTCGAGAGTCCCGAATGGTCCAAATTTACGTTCTGTACATAATTCTATGGCGTTCGTCCGTGCTGACTTACTCCCTCGCGATAGAGAAGCATACATCGTCAAGATTTACATATACTTTCGTAGACCTGAAACTCCAAGTAAATTGATCACCTTTCGTAAACTTACTATGTCCCACGCCAATCGAATAATTTCCATTATCGGACGTAGTAATTTTACAGTCGACTGCAAATAGAACAACTATCGTTCTATTTCCACATTGTTACCTGAAGTGAAATCACACTAGATTGCAAATAAGTACTGTACTATCGTAAATTAATAAGGTTATACATTTTGATTTGAAAATACACTGCCCGTATAATTAATAGCTGATTGTAAATATCACCAAAGCTTTTTTTACAGTGTGGCTGTATACATTATGAGAGTATTTAATTTCGCTCATTTTATGAGCATTTTGCTTCCTCATAGGTATCAAATGAATTTGCTTTCTCATAGAGGGTTGCTTTTTTCTGCAAAAGAAATGGATACTTTTAATATTTTTCAAGCTTGTATTTCTGTCTTACCAAAAATCTTATTTTCAGAAAATCAAAGAGACCCCCAAAATGTCAATTGATGTGTTCTTTTACAATGAACAAGATTTTTACTTACCGTAGTGTTATATTCCAAATTAAAAGAAAGTTTTCTTTATAGAAACAATGTGAATTTGTTTTTCAAACTTTCTAAGTAGCTATTGATCAATCAAGAATGGTCATTACATACCTCCCTCTATAGGGAAGCAAATTTTTTTTGAATTTAATAACAAAAATGAAAGAAAAGAAATTGAGTTTTGAAGTTTTTTCAACAAATGTATGGAATAATTTAAAAATACCTAGGAAATATGAAGCAACTGTATAAAAAAGATATTAAATAGCAAAGAAAATGTTTAAAAATGTATTGAATTTGCTATAAACAAACAAAAGAATTAAAATAGTGTCATGCGAATTAATAAATATTTTTTATTTTATAAACAAATTTTATAAACAATTATCCATATCAGGTATTTATGATGGAATAAATTATGTTTTTTCTACGGATCGACCATATATTACTTGGCAATGAAACCTCAGTATTATATTTTGTCATCCAATAAAAATGAATAATGGTTTAAAGAACCATATCTAACAAGTTCACTCTTTGGGTATTCGGTTACGTATTTATACATAAAATTCAGCTTTTTACCTTGAAATTAACACGCAATTATTTATCAATGACTTCTTGCTATGAATCGATAATATTTGATATTTGTTTGAACAAATTTAATTAACAAATTTGTATTTAAACTATTCAGCATTTGAACATTTTTATTTTAACGTAATAATTTAATTAACGTTGTTGTACATAGTATAAAATATAGGATTTTAACAAGCATTTCACATGTGGGGATATTTTATTATAAAAATCAAACTAATCGTAATTCTAACAAAATATTTTTAAAACCTTTCTAGGTAAAAAAAAAACCCGTGAGCCGTCGTGGGACGCCAGGCAGAAGTGATAACTTCATATGATGTAAATTGAAGTGGGTTTTCTTTGAACTCTTGTATCATATCACATCATATTGTATCATACGATATCATATAGTGTAACAGTGTATCCTATTGCACAATGCTGCATTATATTGTGTCATATTGTATCATATTTATTGTATTACATCATATTGTATTGGTTTGCATCATATTGTATGATACTGTATCATAATCAATTAGAATGTATCATATGGTGCCATATCATACGTTATTGTATCATACTGGATCATATTACATCATATTGCATTATATCGTATCATATTGTGTCATATAGTGTGATACTGTAACATACTGTAGCATATTGTGCCATATGGTGTCATATTGCATTGTATTGCATTATTTTGTACGATACTGTGCCATATTCTATTATATTATATGATATTGTATCACACTGTATTGTATTGCATCATATTGTATTATTTTGTATCATATTGTATAATATTATATCATACTGTATCATACTGTATCATATTGTATCATATTGTATCATATTGATGCGTATTGCATCATATTCCATCATATTATATGGTATCACATTGTATGATATTGTATCATATTGGATGAGTGGAAGAGAAGAGAGAGGGAGAGAACGAGAGAGATGGGCAACAGGGAGAGAAGTGGAAGAAGAGAAGGATAGGCAGAGAAGGAGAGGGATTGAAAGAGTCAGTCAGTGGGAGAAGCAAAGAAGAGATAAAGAAGAGGAAGCGTTACCCGTGAAGCCTTACCCGTATTTTCTCTTAAATCCTATCAGTTTTGCGAGTTCACACGTGCCATAAGAAGTTATCACTTCGAAAATGCGAGGGGCTGGTCACTGAGATTTCACATGACTCCAGGACTTACGAAAATCCCTGCGGCGGTCAGTAGGAATCTCTAACGCCTACTACGGAGTCGCTTGTCCCAGTTAGTCCCAGTTAGTCCCAGTTAGTCTCATTTAGTCACAAGAAGTCTTTCTCGGCTGATGTCGTGTTGCGGAACGGTCAGGGGACCACAGCGGGTGGTGCCTTCCCCTCCATGCTACTACCTACTATCTTTTTCCCCGCTCTTTTACCGCGCACTTACCGCGCGAGTAACTTTTCGGGGGAGTATTGGACTAACTTTTCGAGGGAGTCTCAGACTAACTTTTGGAGGTAGTCTCATGGGAAGTCACAAGAAATTTGGTTGGTTCGAGGGTAGTCTCCTCAAAGTCTTCGTTATTCCGGTGGCAATCATTGTTAGTCTGACTTCTTGATTTCGGAGTGACCAGCCCCTCTCAAAAATTCTTGTGAACAAATTGGCTTTTAGCCCAAACTTTCAAACCGATTTTGCCATATCGATTAACTATTTAAAAACTTGTTACCGCATTTTAACGAAGATTTATGGCATCTCTAAATAGTATATTGTGTAACAAATGCCGACAAGCCGTCGCGTCGGCGAGTATTGCAAATTTCACATGACAAATGATATTTCATATGCAAGGCATTGTTTTTGGTTAAGAAATAGTATAGAATGAAATATCAGCTAAGAACAAAAGACATTTTGGTTTCAGACTAGTAAATCAAAAACCGTCATTCCATCGACAAAAAATTATGCAACTGCCCAAGTAGAAAAATACAATATCAAAAATTCAGTATAAAGTTCCGGTAACTTATCGGTAGTTTGTAGTAATTTATCGTTTCGATTTGGTCCACTTGCACTTCTCACAAGTGCACTCAACTACGTTTCCACACACGCTTCGCTGCTGCGCTAACCTCCAACTCGTGCTTCGAGCCTCCGGCTCATGCTGCAATTGAGCGAGTGGCAATTGGCTGTGTGCAAGTGTATCACATGCTATTCTTTGCAATAACCGTACGAGAAAAATATTTATTAATTTTTCACACTTTTTCACTAAATTTTCGATCCTGCATGGTGGTTTTCAGGCAAATTTGTGTATAACGTTGTTAAAAGAATTTGTAAGAATATTTTTATTTTGCCGGAGAACGGTAAAACTACATCTGAGTATAGAAAAACTTTACTGCCGTGGTGCATACGATACTTTATCTGAAATAGGGAGAATAAGCGCGAATTTATCTGCCCAAGGAGTGCATTAAAATGGCGCTTGATTGTATCTTGTACGCACGCTCGTGGGGCGACGTTATATGTCCAAAATCCACTTTGTAGTTTAACGTAGTTTTATAATTAATTCTTCTCACTCTTTTCTTTCATTTTTCTTTCATGTTTTTTTCACTTCTCACTCACTTCTTCCTCCTTGCTGTTTTGAACGTGCCGCTCATCGCCGTACAATGAAGTTCTATTTTACTGCCGATCCGCGGTCAGGAAGAGAGCGCTTATTCTGTCTATTTCACAGAAATTACTATTTGGATCAAAGAGTGCATGCGCAACAGTGCGGACCCATTAAACAATTCAAAATGACGTCTGAAGATCTGTGGTGAGGGTATCATGAAATATGATGTTGTATCATACTATATCATACTGTATCATATTAAATCAGATTTTAACATATAGTATGAAAGTGTATCATATTATATCACACTGCACCACATTGCATGATATTTTATCGTATTGCATCATATTGTGTCATATTGTATGATATTGTATAATATACGACCATATGACATGATATTGTATCAAATTGTATGGTAGCACATCATATTGTATTATCTTGTACCACATTGTGTCATACATAATATTGCATCATATTGTATCATATTACATTATATTGTATCATATAATGTGATAATGTATTATATTGTATAATATTGTGCCATATGGTATTGTATTGTGTCGTATTGCATCATATTGTATGATACTGTATCATATTTTATCATATTATTTGATATTGTATCACATTGTATGTTATTGCATCATATTTTATTATGTTGTATCATATTGTATCATGCCATATGATAATGTGTCCTACCGTATCATATTGCATGACTTCGTATCATATTTTATCATATAGTGTGATACTATATCATATTGTATTATACTGTATCATATTGTGTCATACTGTAACATATTGTGTCGTAATAAATCATATTGCATGATATTGTATCATATTAAACCATATTGTATGATACCGTATCATATTCCATTATATTATATGATATTGTACCACATTGTGCCGTATTGCAATATAGTGTATGATGTTGCACGTACTTGTATCATATTGTATCATATTATTTTATAATGTATCATATTGTATGATGCAGTTTCATATTTTATCATATTGTGTGATATTGTATGATAT
The DNA here is from genome assembly GCA_011634705.1 of Andricus grossulariae. Taxonomy (NCBI): domain Eukaryota; kingdom Metazoa; phylum Arthropoda; class Insecta; order Hymenoptera; family Cynipidae; genus Andricus; species Andricus grossulariae. The sequence continues at coordinate 299,231,667 of JAABKJ010007545.1, forward strand.
TGTATCATATATAATAATCATCGGAAAGAAAATAGAAAATGTTGGAGTCTACTTTGCTAGATAAGCAGATTATACCAATTTATATTTGTGAATTGATTTTAGGACTTAGTCACACTATTCATGCACATATTTACTTTAAGTCACTTTTTGGATTAGAAATGAGTCTTGCTGCAAAAAACATCAAATTAAAAATTACTGCTTCGCACTCACGAGATGTTCTCTGGAAATCTACTTTTCGTCAACTTCGCATTCAAAATACATTGCTTTCGAATAATTTTCAACTCGACGTTTTTTGTAGTTCCATTTCTCTGCTTTTTTCGGTTTAAATAGGTCACTTTTTTCAAATAAATTAGACTGTGGCGGCCCTTAGAATAATAAATTACAAATTCAGGCCACGGGCTCAACACACTATTGACACTATTTGAAACTTTTTCTCAAGCGATGAATGTTAAACTAAATATTAAAATTTTCACTTAAAAAGATGAATTTTCAAACAAGAAGATCAATTTTATATCAGAGAAGAAGAATCTCGAATAAAATATGTACAGAAGTTTCATACAAAATATTTGAATTTTCAACTAAAAAGATGAATTTTTAAACAAAAAAGACGACTAATTTTTAGTTTAAATTATTCGCTTTTAATTTTTTTACATAAATAGTTGAATCTAAAGCCAAAAAGATCAATTTTTAAGCACAAGTGGAGAAGTTAAATGTTAAACTTTAATATTTTTAGACATGGAAGATATTATTTACATTTTAAAACGACAATTAAACAATGATAACGAGGAAGAGTTTAATAAAAAATTAAAATATCAGATGAAAACAATGCTTTATAAAAATAGATATAAAAAGCGCCGTAAGAGGCCTTCCATAAACCACGTGGTTTTTATAGGGGGGCTGAGTGTTCGACGAAAGGCCACTTTGGTCTACATGGGGAGAGGAGGAGGGTCCGAGCCTGAACCACGTGGTTTTCCACTTAGATGTTAAAAAAACAACGCATGGCTAGAAAACAGAAAAATGTTGACTGAAAACAATAATAAGTCGAAAAATATTGAAGCAGAAAATAAATCAATTTTAACCCAAATAGTTAATTCTTAAACCAGAAAGATGAATTCTTTACAACAATAAAAAAATGAATTTTCAACAAAATACATAAATTGTCAACTACGGGATTTCCATAATCCACGTAGAACTCTGGGGGGGGGGTCTGTCGAGAATGCCACGGTGGACTACATGGGGGAAGGGAGGGGTCAAAAAGTTGACAAAATTAGGCCTCGTGGTTTATGGAAGCCCCCTAAGTCCGGCAACGTAAGCGAAATACGTTGTGCAACGTTTTTGTACATTCATTCTTTGTCCATAGAAAGAATCCATGTAAAATTAGACATGTTCTACAAGTACAGTCGCAGAATATATCCGGGAGAAAAATTTTTTTTTTAATTAATAATGCGAAACGTTAAAAAAAATTATTCTAACAGAAATTAAAAACAGACTGTAACGCTTATAAAGGCCTAGAAAGTTCTATCTACAGGATAATTTTCTTCTTATAATAAAAGAATTAATTTATTTTTACGTAAACAAAAGCAGATACGATAAGAATGTTCACACAAAAATGGTCACACAAAAATGTTCATGTATAAAAAAGGTATACTAAAATACATTTTACTTTTCCGTAATAACGTGCATCATTTATGATGAAAATTAGAAAATTAATTTTACATGAAAAAAATTCACTACATCTGTCAATGCATATTAAAATATTAGTGGCGAATGGATTACTATAGAGTATAAAAGGCAATAATTGCCGAGAAAATAGACAACTTAAAAATTTGTTATCATATTTCTTAAAAACTGAAGTATTGGTAATTACTGCCATTATTCTATGTATCATTCATTTTTTTCGATTTTGTAAAACTCATATAATAATAAAAATTAATATTATTCGTAGTATTTATCATTACTCCTTTAGCTTTAACAGAGAAACAAATGAAAAGGAGTTCCTTATTGGAGGCTACGTACATCATCCTGTGGTGCCTTCTAATTATTTTGTACAAATCTTTTGTAACAGTAATTAAATATAAATAACATAGAAGAAAAAAGTATTTGGTTTATTCTTTTTCATAACAAAAATTAATAGGCGCGCGCCTTGGCGAGTGCAAGACTACTAGTATCTTTAGTGGCTGTTTTGGATGTAAACATGTGACGTGTTGCTGGTTGCAAGCAGACGATTTCAAATGGCCTAGGCCTTCGAAGTAAAAATTGAGAATTACCCTTACAACGTGGTTAAACACAGAAAAATACCCGAGATGTCAGGGTAAATATTACCCACCTTGAGTTGCAGGTAACCTTTACGCTTAAATCCGGGTGAAGATTACACTTAATTATTTCTGTGAATATATTAAATTTTTTTTAACAATTCCATGTTCATTAGAGGATTCTAATAAGTATATAACCATTGGAGATAATATTTTCAAAATTAAGAAATGATATGCCAATACAATAAATCTTCATTTTTCTGTTATATATTTATAAGAATAAAATTGTCTTTTTTTACGTCTGGGAAAATGTATAGTTTATAAATTTAGGTAAGAACCTAATAAATACGACATCTTTCAGAGTAATAGTTAAAATTTATTTGAAAAAAATTCGAATCGATTACGTTCCGGAAACACAGCTGGTTTCCCTCGTCAGATCTTAAAACAGTTTTGAAAAGATTCCGTGTATTTTTCTTTATGTGTGAGTTCCATGTTTTCTAGAAAAATATATAAAACTTTATAGGTGGCGCTGTAGAAAGATATGTATTTTTTAATTATGTAATGAAACTATTGTTTAAACTATGGTAAAAGACAATACATGTTTGTTGAAGACGGAGCAGGTTTTTGGACCAAAGTTTTTGGTTTTTATTTTGTTTTGAATCAACGAAAACTTTGGCTAACATCAACAAAATATGACTCATTAACAAATGTTTTTGGTAAACAAAATATTTTGTTGATAACAAATTACTCATATATAGGTTATCCTAAACAAATGTTGTTAATTGAACCAAATATCTTTCCGAGTCTACATCCTAATTAAGTAATGTGAAGAGTCAACGTATTTGTTGAAATAGAATTTTAATTTTCAAACCAAATCGTCTTTTTAAAAAAAACAAAACAATTTATCCTTTTTCAATCTTTTGTCATAATACTATATAGGAGCAGTAAACATAATGACACTCATTGGTGTATAATAAATCTCATTTTAATGCGCTTAGGCGCCTCTAAGCCCAACCTAAAAATACCAGTTACACATCCATGTCATCGCAAATATCTTAAAAGATCGCTCAGTCTCTTATTAAGATTTTACCATTCATTCTGAGCAGTCATTCGGAAACTCAAGACTATTAAATTAGTCTGTCCATAACCGTTGATACCTGGCTATATCTGCTGATACTTGTGTGGGAGATGGTATGCGTATTATATTACTGAGAGCGTCACTTCTCTCTCCTGAGAGATATATAAAGTACCATTAATAATATTATGTGCGTTCACGTCAATAAGTCTGAGCGAATGCGCCAGGTTTATTAAATCGACGTCGCACCATTGCGATTTACAAGGCTATAAGAAAAGCTATCCGCAGGCAACCGGAAGATATCAAGCGCTCTTAGCTGATGGAACTCAAGCTTCTACATCTACACACACACACACACATATATAAGCTTACTATGTGGCAAAAGATATGCGTATGCGAATGACCTGGATCCTCAACTACTCGCGAAATAGGTTTCTTTACTTGTAAAAAATGCATGTTTCCGAGATGTAATTAGCGTTTCTCGGATCCTTGACGATTATAAACAAATCATAATGATTCAAGTACAGTTGGTATAATTAATTGAAAGAGGGAAATTGAAAAGTAAATTTAATTGAGTAATAAAGTCGCTGAACGTCTTTATAGCTTTACTGAAGCGTGAAAATTAATAGGGAAACTTAAATTGTTGCAGTATCAGAGTGTCGAGATTGTGGCTTTTGAACGAGTTGTAGAGTTCTCTTTTGTGCAGATATGGCCAGTGACTTAGTAGCTTATTTGTTCGTTTAATTCTCAGTCTTTTCAAATATTTATTTTCATTAAAATGTACTCCTTGCTTTAAGCTATTAAAAATGTATCAGTTTCTTAGACAATAGCTGATGAAAGTAACAAGACTTCAATAGTAATGAAAATCATAATAGAATATTTGTAAGCATCCTTCACATGCAAGGTGATGTACAAAAAATACATTCAAATATTCATTCGGTTCCCTCCCAAGATCAACTATACCATTTGTTTTTAAATATGTCTTATGTGGAGATTACACAGGAAATAATTAAAGTTTAGAGGTTGAGAAATGGTTTTCGTAACAAATTTTTGGGAAAAAGTATACTCAATTGCTTGAAATCATTAAACATATTGAAGCTAGTATCACGAAAAATGAGCTAAAAAAGTAGAAAAATTTATGTCAAAATGTGTGGGTTAATAATGACTTCCTAAATAATAGAATTCCACAAATCTAATTGAATGAAAAGCTAAATGATGTTTACGATACATAGCAAGCTGATACCTCTGTAATTATTGCAGTTGCTTTTATCTCAGTTTCTTTTTCCGTTAACTTGGAACTTGCCCCATCTCGATACATAAGTTTATCAACTCGCACAGCCTCTAAGGAATATATTTGCTACCGTTAAATAAGGCCTAAAAATTTACCTCAATTTGTCAAAAGATATCTCTGTTTTCTTGAAATATAGCCTAAAGGCTATTTTGAAATTAAAAATTTTTAGAAATGTGTGATTTTTTGGATCATTACTTTTCCTACCTTGAAAATGTAATAATCTGATTTTCCGGTCTATCACTGGCCATAGTCCGAAAGTATAAACGATTTTTAAAAAATTACAAAATTTATTTCATTTATATTATTTTATTATTTATTTAAAAAATGGGTTTACGATTTACAATTGAAATTTTTCTCAACACTGGAATTCAAAATGTTCTGAAATATATAAATAAAATTTTAGAAGAAAAGAAAGTTAAGTTCAGAGTTAAATATTAATTTTTTTGGCTGAAAATTACTTTTAAAATAAAATTTAACTGTTTCAGTTAGAGATTCATCATTTTAGTTGAAAATTTATCTCTTCGGTTAAAAATCTACTTATTATTGGTTAGGAACCCATGATCTGGCTTGAAATTTCAACTATTACATTTTTCATTGAGAATTCATACTTTTTGGTTAAAGGGGAACTACGTTACTATTTTGTTGTAATTTTTTTTTTTTTTTTTTGGCTATGAATTAATTTTATTCACTGAAAATTGAACTATGCCATTTTTTTAAATTTATCTTTTTCAACTAAAAATTTGAATATTCCACTTTTGGTTGAAAAATTATATATTTTAGTTGAAGATTCAACTGTTTACTTTGTCTTGTTTGGTAGAAAATTGATATTTTTGCTTAAAAAAATTATCTTTTTTACATGAAAATTCATCTCTTTGGTTCAGAATTGACTATTACGCTGAAAATTCCTTGCTTCGTTAAACATCAGTTTCTACTGAAAATTTATTTATTCCATTTTTGGTTAAAAATGTATATTTTTTGGTGGAAAATTGAACTGTTCAGTTTGAAAATTCATCTTTCGTAGATGAAGATTCAACTATTTGTTTGAAAATTCATGTATTTTTCTGCAAACTCATCGTTTTGGTGGAAAATTCAGCTTCTTGTTTCAGAATTCATTCCTTTTACTTGCAAATTTAACTATTTCCTTGAAAATTATTGTGTTGATGTTGAAATTGTTGTTTTATCGAAAAATTGAACTATTCCATTTTTGGTTAAAAGTTTATCTTTTTTAGTTGAAAATTGAACTATTCGTTGAAAATTCATGTATTTTGTTGAAAACTCAGCATCTTCTGAAACATTTTCTATTGGTCTTAGAAAGTTGCAAATATTCTAGAACTAGGATTCGTAACTAGGTAAATCTAAAGAAATAACTTTAGAAAGGAAAAAAATAAATTTCCAGAGTATCGTTTGTTACTTTTTATTGCAAAAGTAACTAAGAAAAAGTTCCCAGGCAGAAAAATTATGTATAGTTTATGCATAGTGTGAAGTATATTATATATAATATTCATTTGTTTTATGTATTTTTTGTATAAAATAAATGATTATATATAATACTTCACACTATATATAAACTATATATAATTTTTCCGCCTGGGTTACACATTAAATCGGCAATGATAAGGATAACAAGTTACGTTTTTCTTGATGTAACGGTACCGATTACTAGTTCCTTTTAAAAATTTACTTACCCATCACTGATCAGTTTACATAAATATTGTAAACATATGAATAAAAGAATTGCAGAACTATATAATAGTATTTATTCGGTACTGGTAGGTCCACAAAATCGCAAGTCGCCGCCCGTTTTAGCTTATAAACCGGGAACCACTTATAAACAATGAAAATTATCAAACTTTATGATAATTATATAATCTTTGTCATTTTTGGCAAGATTGGTGCATTTGCGAAAAGCATTCAAAAAATGGATTTTAACATCTTTTAAACACAAATACATACGTACAGAAGCGTATTCGAATGCCATATGAGTAAACGAGGCAACGGCGTAAAAAGTGAGCTCGAGGGTTCACAGTGACTGCAGCGCTCATCTAGAAGGAATCCTAGGTAGGTTATCGCTCGCGAGGTTGAACAACGTAGCAATTATCAGCCATTCCTCGCAAATAGCTGATGGTTAGTGATAATTATTTGCCGAGAACGCCACGCCATTGGGGCAGCATCGCTCACTGACTATCTATATACCGGGTGCGATCGACGAATTTTCCCAAGCTTTAAAAGTTTAAACTCATCTACAGATTTATTTCGTTACGATCATAGTACCATAAATCAGAAGGATATAGTCATCCTCATGCTATTAAGAAGGTTTACGTCGAAACCCGTTGAGTTGCTGCTCATTGAGAAAAACATAGAGAAAGGGGCCTTTTTCTCAAATTAATCAAGATTGATCATATGAGATATTATTAATTGGATACACGATCTTTAGGCAATAGCTGTTTATTAAAGTTCTTAAAAATCACTTTCTATTTGGTATCATTCAAATATTAACATATATTTTTACATTCTCATGAATGAGAAGGTATTGGTTTTATGTGAACAATGAGTTTTGCGGGTTGCATCAAGTGTCGACGTTTTGAGACTCCCTGAGTTGTCGTTGTGTAGTCTCTAAACACGGTAATATATCAAGTAATAATCTTCTTGGATTGCCCCTTGGCACACTTCATGTGGGTGTAAAAAGGAAGTATGAGTTTCTTATCCAGCCATTTTCGATAAACATTCAAAAAGTTCGAGAATTTTGCATTTTTTTTCATAAAAAGAAAATTTTTAGAGTTATAGCATTTAAATATTTTTTTAAATCAATCGTAAATATCAATTTTAAGCCAAACCACCCACGTTATAAAAAAAAGTCTAGAGACGAAAAACGTTGATTTTTGAAAGCCCTACAAGATTATTATAACTTTTTAAATTTTCTTGAAAAAACGAAAATTCAAATTTTATTAGCACAAAAAATAATTAAAAATTCCATTTTGAGGTCGAATTCTGCAACATACGAAGAAAGATGAACAGACCAAAAATATCTACAAATTTTTTATTAATCGCTATTTAATAGGACGCGTAGTTTTTGTTTTATTCGTAAAAAAAAAACAATATCGAAAATAAAAAAATTAAAGTTTTGGACAAACAACACAAGCTAAGAAAAAAATTCATAGACAAAAGTTGTTCACCCCAAAAAGAGATACAAATTTGTTATCAATAATTTTTCAATAGGACGCGTTGTTTTTGTTTCAATCGTAAAAAATAACTTCAATAATAAAAAATTAACCTTTTGGATAAACGACACAAGCGAGGAAAAAACTGAAGGGTCAAAAGTTGATCATCCATAAAGGAACTACAAATTTATCCTTGATTATTTGTTTAAAGAACGGATAGTTTTCGTTTTAATTGTAGAAAATAACATAAACAATAAGAAAATTAAATATTTGGAAAAACAACACAGGATATGGAATAAATTATTAAACAAAAGTTGTTCACCCAAAAAAGATCTACAAATTTGTTATAAATGATTTTTTAATAGAATGCGTATTTTTTGTTCAAATCGTAAAAAATAACCATAAAAATAAACAAATTAAGTTTTTGGAAAAACGACACAAGGTGCAATAAAATTTTCATTAAAAAAAAATTTTGTTTTATAAGATGCGCACATTTTTTAATTAGAAAAACGAGACAATGAAAAAAGATCTGTTTCGACATCAATGCATACCATCAATTATAATAATATAAATTTATTGAAATGATACGTTTTTTAGGGTAGCTGCAAATACGAATTAGTGCAAAATCAGGAACAAATATTGAAGTAATAATGAAAAATAAAATTTGCCTATTATTTTGGAATATCTGAACCTAGGCGGAAAAGTCGGACTTATGCCGGATCTTTCGAACGGCATAGTACCGCGCCATTTGCAAACGAGGAGAAATGCCAGTGCTGATAAACTGTACCGTGCCGAGCGTTGGCGTGGTACTGGTTCAGTACTGCCCCAGTACTGAATCCAAGTGCTGGCTGGAAGCCGACTTAGGAGTTTTTCTGAGTGTTGGCGCAGTACTGGTTTAGTTCTGGCTCAGTACTGAGTTCAGGTGCTGGCTGGAAGCCGAATTAAGGAGTTTTTCCGAGCGTTGGCGCAGTACTGGTTCAGTACTGCCCCGCAGTATTAAGCTCAAATGCTGGAATTTTGTTCATGTGAACGTTCAGAACTTCAGTATATATATATATATATATATACATATATTTATATTTTAGGTAATTTCAGGTACAGGCATAATGCCATTTCCAGTACCGCCCCAGTACCGACAGAGAACTCGCAGCCGAGTCACATTTTGTACTAAAGCCAATACCGCGCCAGTACTGATATCCGACCGGCGGTACTGGCGCGGTACCAAGTCAGTTGTAATTTCCACTTGGGTATTTGAAAAAATTAAACACGTTTAGACTATGACATGAATCTGTCCATGCGAAATAATATTATAAAGTTACGGTCTTTAGTACATAATAAATTATCACACCAAGGTATCAAAATTGTTTTAAATACTGCTAGTTTAAAAGTGTGAAACATTGTGTGCAATTCAAGGATGTGAAAAAGTAGCCGTTATTATATAGATGTTCGTGGTGCAAAAAATCCTCGTGTTTCAAACATTTCTTCGAAGAGCATCATTAATGTACCACATACAATGAATAGCCAAGTCAGGTAATGGTTGCTGGTCTTATAAATCTATTTTCTATAATAATTTCTTCCTAATTCATATTTTTCTAATAGTTAAAGATATTTTGCAGCCTAATTTATTTAAAATATACATACACTCGAATTGAATTTGAAATAAATGCTTTCCAATGAAGGTGTCCTTCTAAAAATGATGTAATATAAGTTCCTTTGTTTTATGGAAATAACGTACGAACAGTAAACTACACTCATTGTGATTTTGTGTAATAAAAGATAATTCGGTGTCCTTCACCCCCTAAACATTTTTCGGCAAATTTTAGAAAATCACTTTTTTTATCTCTCATTGTGAGGAAATTTTTCTACTCGGTTTTGTTCGCAAAAGCTACTTTATTTTATAGAAGCGTAATAAAATGTAATTTAGAGTGGTCACCCCCCATATGCAAAAAAAAACGTAAACTTTATCTAATTATCGCAAACAACGTATATTTTTCCGAATTCTTTTGTCCTGAATTTGCTGCATTTTGGCAATTTTCAGAGTAATGAGAAATAATTTTGAGCTAGTTCACCCCCGTAAAACTTTTTTGACAAATTTGAGAAAATCCGATTTTTTATCTCTCCTTGTGAGGAAATTTTTCTAACTGGTTTTGTTCGGAAAAGCAACTTTATTTTAGGGAAACATAAGGAAATTTAATTCAGGGTGGTTACCCCCTAGAAAATTATTTTTCGTGAAAATATAAAAACACGGAAACTTTATTTAATTATCGCAAGCAACATGTATTTTTTCCAAATTTTTTGTTCTACGTAATTGTTTCTTTGTCCTACATAACAAATAGGGCAAAGAAAAAAATTGCCCAACACATGGTCTGTAGGCTTTGACAAAGTAAACAATTTTTTATGAATTTCTAATTTATGTAAATTATTTGTAATAAAATACCATATCAATAATAAATCACCATGCTTTTCGTTTAAAATTATTTTTCCCGTCAACAAACTAAAACGCTGAAGTATTTATTTAAATAAATTATTTATAACAATTATGTTGATTATTTTGAAAATTCTTTGTATTCTGAAAGTGCCCCTGCATCGATTCAAGATATTTTGCAATACTTGGCACTTGTTTCTGAATAAAAAAATATTAAATGTGCAAAATTACCCTTTTTCTCCCACTTTGCGTTAAATAAATAAACATAAACAGAACGGAATAAAAAAATCTTAGCGGCGCGTCTGGTGGATCTCGCGCTTCGTGCTCGATAATATATGTATCTCGCGATTCGCGCCCGATAATATATTTACCTCGCGCTACGCACTCGGTCCTTGTACTTCCCACGCATTTGTCTTCTGTTAAAGCTCCTTCCCGTGTACAAAAATTTCGTGGCAGTTTCGAATCATGCTAAAGCCAGTACACTTTTTCTGAAGCCTATCTATTCACGGAATACTAGCCTGGCGCTACACGGGTTCTGTATAGTTTTGCTATGTGTTTGATTCAAACCTTTCCTGCCGTCTAGTCACAATCTTGGCGCTATCTAGGAGGTCGTTACGAATTTGAATATATGAAGACTGTCCATATTTTAGCTAGTTTCTAGACAGAATGACGGTTTGGAGTTGAACAAAAATTACAGAAGTGAATTCAGGAAATTATAATTTGGGAATATAAGATTTAGGAAATTACAATACATAATTGCATTAATGCTCAAGTAATAATTAAATATACTGTATTACATGTTTACGAAAATGAACAATAATTTATTGAACGTGATTGAAATCTTAATATACAAAACAGATTTGTCGATCTTGTTTTGGTAAACAACTTTTGTCTATTCTTTTTTTTCGTACTTTCTGTCGTTTTTCCAAAAAATTCAATTTTTTTTCAATGTTATTTTCAACGAATAAAATAGAAACTACAGTTCCTATCATAAAATAATTTGAAATTAATTTTGCTCCCTTTTTAGGGTGAACCATTTTTGTCTGAATATTTTTTTTATTCCCTTGTGTCGTTTTTCCAACATATTAAATTTTTTTCAATACTAGTTTTTACGATTAAGACCAAAAGTACTTTTCCTATTGAAAAAAAATGTATAAAAAATTTGTCGATCCGTTTTTTGTAAACAGCTTCTGCATATTAATTTTTTTTTTGTATTTTGTGTTGTTAATTCCAAAATTTTTATTAAAAAAAAATGCTTATTTCACTATTAAAACAAAAAATACGCGTCTCATCAAAAAATAATTTATAACAAATTTGCAGATCTTTTTTGGATGAGTAGTTTTTGTCTGTTAACTTTTTTTGTATTTCATTTCGCTTTTCCAAAAAAAAAAGATATATATTTTTTATTTTTAATGTCACTTTTTACAACTAAAACAAAAAATATGCGTCTTATCAAAAAAATAGTTTCAACAAAATTTGTTCATATTTTTTCTAAGCACAATTTGGCTTTCAATATTTTTTTCATATCTCGTGTAGTTTTGCTGAAAAATGGAATCTTTGATTTTTATATTCTCATCCTGAGAAGGTGTGAGATTTGTGTAACATTTGACCCCCCCGGTTTTTGTCAAATTTCCACGTTTTGAGACCTCCTGAACCCAAAAAACAGGTTTTTACGAATGTGTCTGTATGTCTGTATGTATGTATGTATGTATGTATGTATGTCTCTAATATTTATAGTTTAGATAGAAAAGTTGATGCTTATTAATAAAAAGTTTACAACTATATGCTTTAATGTAAGATGAAAAAATAGCCGAACTCTGCATTTTTTATGAAAATTTTAAAAATAATTTATCATTATTGTAAATTTACAAAGTATCGTAGAAAAGAGTTATTGGAAATACATTCTTTGTTGCTTCTGTGAAAAAATTGAGCCTATTCCTTGAAAAATGGACAAACTCTTCATTTGTTTCTGAAAATTGTTTAAATAATCAATAAATCTTGGGAATTTGTGAACCATCACAGAAAAAAGTCATCGGAAAGATATTCTTAGTTAAATCTGTAAAACAATTGAGCTATTCGTTGAAAAGTAGCCAAACTCTGAATTCTGAATTGTGAATCAACTAAGAATATCTTTCCGATGACTCTTTTGTTTGGTTTTTGGTGAATTCCCAACAATTATTAATTATTTAAACAATTTTAATAAACAAATTCAGATTTCGGCTATTTTAAAACGAACCAGAACCTCATACGCGCGCGGAGCGCGCATTCATATATTTATTTTCGTATAAAAATGAATTTGTTTACAATTTCCAAATGGTTTTGATTCTAATATTTATAGTTTAGATAGAAAAGTTGTACTTATTATTGAAAAGTTTACAACTGCATATATGCTTTTATGTAAGCTAACAAATAGCCAAACTCTGAATTTTTCATGAAAATTGTTTAAATAATCAATAAATCTTGGAAATTTGCTAAGCATAGAAAAAAGTCATCGGAAAGATATTTTTATTTAATTCTGTAAAAAAATTGAGCCTATTCGTAGAAAATAGCCAAACTCTCAATCAGTTCCTTAAAATTATTTAAATAATTAGATGTTTTCTAAATTAAAAGAAGGTTTTTTAAGATGAAGTGCTGTATAGAAATAAATAAAACAATATTTTGATGTAACACTGAATGCTTTTCAAATATTTTTTTTAGTCACACAAATATTGAAATTACCTAAAAGAATAGAAGTATCATCAATTGTTTTTTAAACCTATATAAATTTTATAATATTTTTGAGAAAATCAGGAAAGATTTTTGAATATTTCAGATGTCAGAAAATAATCTAAAGAAACATTTTGCTTTAAAATCTTCTACTCCTTTTCGAAATTCGAGGAAATCTTTTGAAATTTCTTGAAATCTTTTTCAATTTTCTCTTGAAGATCATTTTGGAAAATAAAAAATCATAAAACATGTTTCCATAAATCTTAAAAAAAATATTTTTTTAATGCTTTCAAAATTGTTAAACTTTCTAAATTTTTTTTAAATTCAAATTTTTCGTGAACATTTTGTTTAAATTCTGCAAACGTACAAAAATTGTCTTAAAATCTTTCAGATTCTTCTTTGAGAGTTTTAGAAAATCTTTTGAAAAGTTTTGAAACCTACTTCAATTTTCTCTGAAGTTCATTATTCAAAATAAAAGATCATGAAAATTTTTTCCAGAAATCGTAAGAAAATTCTTTTTTCAATGCATTCAAAATTGCTAAACCTTCTAATATTTTTAAATTATTCATTTTTTTTTTAAATTCTGCTAAATTGAAAAAAATTTGTCTTAAAATCTTTCAGATTCTTGTTTGACAATTTTAGAAATATTTTGAAATGTTTTGAAATCTTTTTAAATATTCTCTTAAAATTAATTTTTGAAAATAAAAAAGCATTTTAATTTTTCCTAGAAGCCTAAAGAATTTTTGAAACGTTTCAAAACTTAAGTACATATCTCTTAAATTTACTCAAATTTGTTCTAAAATTATGTATTATGGCAAAATTTTGCTTTAAAATCTTATACACTCTTTTTCAAAATTTTAGGAAGGAATTTAAAAGCAAAATTGAGTTTATCTACAGTTTTTATAAATTTAAACTTTTCTCAGAAATTAAAAAAAATTTAAACTCAAAATATTTCAAAACTATTAAAAAGCTTCTAATTTTGTTCGAATTCTTCAAAATAAGTTTTTCCCATAATTTAATTTTTCTCATTTCTTTGAAAATGTCAAAAAGTTTAGAAATTATAGTGTGGTAGCAAAATGTTAAGAATAGAATTACTTCTCAACTACTCGTTGAAAAATGGCCATGTTCCTATTTTTTTTTATGAAAATTCTTTAAATAATTAATAATTCTTGTAGGAAAAAGTAATCAGAAAGATATTCTTATTTAAATTCTGCAAAAAAATTGAGCATATTCGTTGAAAATAGCCAACATCTGAATTTGTTTATGTAAATTGTCTAAATATTTAATAATTATTGTAAAGTTGCAAAGTATCGTAGAAAAAAGTTATTGAAAATACATTTTTTGTTTATTTCTTAAACAAATTGAGCCGGATATTCATCATGTTCATAGTATTATATTCGTTACTAGACGATAAAAAAATTATTAACATTTAAAAAATATTGTTGTCAATTTTTAGTAAAATAATGGTGTTGCTTTACCTTCTTATGGGGGAAAAATATAATAATAATAATAATAATAGATCTTTATTAAGATGCCAACAAAATATACAAAGTATTCAGAATAATGTAATTAATTAATTAATAATATAATTTGACGTTACTTAAACTTTTTTCAGTTTTTTTTTCGAAATAACATTTGAATTATTTTTATATTATAAAAAATTGCAAAAATGAATTCATCCAGGGACCTTTTTTATTTTATTTTAATTTAGATAGCTTTTAAACACATTAAAATTGTAAAAACGTTAAAAAATGAATTAATTCCGATATCATTTTTTAAAAATGAAACATGACATTTTAAACAATTTTCGTAAACTTCGAAAATTGAAAAAAATGAATTCACTCTGGGCTCATTTCTTTACAAAAATTTTCTAATTGGGATTACTGCACCTACTTATGAAAAACATATTTCATAGACAATACAAAATTATGAACATTTATAAATTATTTTCGTTTTTTTTTAAATAATATTTTCGACGACTATCTTTTTATTCCAAATGAAACTATTTACGCAATCTTAAATTTTTTTAAATATATTCATCTTGGGCTATTCTTTTTAAAGAAAATATTATAATTTGATTTATTTTCACAATATAAAAAAGTTAAAGAAATGAAAAAATGTGTTGATTCTCAGCTCATTTATTTTTAAGGAAAACGTTATAGTTGAAGTTATTTTTGCAAATCTACAAAAGTAAAACAATGTATTCATCTTCAAAAATTAAACATATTTATCATCCTTTTTCATTTATATAGCTTTCAATCAAATAGAAAAATTACAATTAAAACTATTTTTGTAATCGCAAAAAATGGTAAAAATAAATTTATCGTGAGCTCATTCTTTTTTAAATTTAAACAACATTCAACTCAAATTTAACTGAGAAATAATACAAATTAATGCTCTATAAATGCTTAAATTTGTTTTACTTCTCTTCGAAAATCATTTGGATTTTTCAAAAATTATTATTAATAGACAATAGAAAATAATTTTTAATTTAATAAAATTTTTTTAATTTAATTTTTATTATTTTTTTAATAACATTTTCGACGTCTATCATTTCCTTCAAATTGAAACTATTTATGCAATCTTAATTTTTTTTAAATATATTCATCCTGGGCTATTCTTTTTAAAGAAATTATTATAATTTGATTTATTTTCACAATTTAAAAACGTTAAAGAAATGAAAAAATGTGTTCATTCTTAGCTCATTTATTTTTAAAGAAAACGTTATAATTGAAGTTATTTTTGCAAATTTACAAAATTAAAACAATATTTTTATTCTTAGCTCATTTTGCTTATCTTGACTTTTCTTAGATAGCTTCCAATAAAATAAATTATGTGAAAATTATTGAAAAAAAGTTATTAAAAATTATTTGAACTACATTTGCAATCATATCAAATTGAAAAACTGTATTCCTAGTTGGCTACTTAAAAAAAAAAGAAAAAAAAATACAATTTGCAGTATTTCTACAATCTTCAAAAATTAAACAAATACATTTATCCTGGGTTTATCTTTTTTCATTTATATAGCTTTTAACCAAATAAAATCAAAAATTACAATTAAAACTGTTTTTATAATCGCAAAAAATTGTAAAAATAAATTTATCCTGAGCTCATTCTTTTTTTAATTTAAATAACATTCAACTCAAATTTAACTTATAAATAATACAAATTAATTATCTATAAATGCTTAAATTTGTTTTACTTTTCGAACGTTATTTGGATTAAAGAAATTATTATCAATAGACAATACAAAATTATGAACATTTATAAATTATTTTTATTCTTTTTTCAGTTGTATTTTCGGCGACTGTGACTTCCTTCAAAATATTTGTAAGCACTATTCATGATTTTTTTAATTGGAATCATTTTTGAAAATTTACATTGGATAAGAGAAGAAGGAAAAAAAAAAGAAGAAAAGTGGACAAGATTTATCGTTAAATTTGATTTATAATGGAGCGTCATTTATTGCATAATATTGAAGGAAATGAAACAACTGAAAGAAAGGAAATATTTAATATACCATCAATTATTAAAGAAGAGATAGACATCAATTCTGAAATATATGAGAAATCAAATGAAATTTTATGCTCAAATGATAATGACAATTCAATTCCATTTTGTAATATTTTACTGAGTAAATTTCTCGATCTTACTCCTGAAAATGAGTTAACACCTACCAAAAATAAACTTGGTACCAGAACTGCGGCTGAAAAAAGTAAAAGATTGGCTGAGAAACAGAAGCGTTATAGAGAAAGACAAAAATTGGAAAACGATGAATTATATTTGGCTAATCAACGTAAAAAAAGGACTGAGGCGCAGAGGCAGAGACGTTATAGAGAAAGACTAAAATTGAAAACAAATGAGTTGCAGGATAGGGAGAAAGAAGTGGATATTGAGGTTGCATTTTATAGACGTAGAAAAAATGTTGAAAATTATAAGCGTTATGTGGAAAGAAAGAAATTACAAAACTCGGGAAAATTCCTTTCGGCTGATCAACTTAAAAAAAAAGCTGAGGCGCAGAAGCGTTATAGACAAAGACTAAAAATGAAAAAAGATGAATTGCAGAATGAAAGAATGGAAATATGGAAGAAAGAAGTGGACATTGAAGTTGTAATTAATAAACGTGAAATACATACTGAGGAGCAGAAGAGTTAAAGAGAAAGAAAATATAAAAACAATTAATTATGTGTGTAATGAACGTAAAAAAACAAGCTTATACGCAGAAGCATTATAGAAAGGGTATGTTGAAAGTATATAATTTAAATATAATTATTGAAATTATTCATAAATATTATCTTTAAGTAGATAAATTATTTGGCAGAATTCTGAAATAGAGAATTGTTTCAATTGAATATTTAATAACTATTCATGATTTTTTTATTTAATGATTACAGGACTCGGTGAAGGATTCATCTTTTTTGGTTGTCTTTTTGACTCGAAAATTCAGCAGTGTGATTCTTTTTTTTTCTTAATTGACTAAAGAAATTTTTTGGTAGAAAATTCATCTCTTTCTGTAGAAATTTCAACTTTTTTGGTTAAAAATGAAACTGTCTGGGTAAAAATTAATCCTTTTCGGTTAAAACTTAACTTTTTTTGTTGAAAATTCACCTGTTTTGTAGAAAAATTGTATTTTCGACTCGAGAGTTCAACAATTTGGTAGAAAATTTAACTACTTGGTTTAAAATTGATGTATTTTGTTGTAAATTAGTCTTCTTGGTATAAAATATTCTTGATTAATAATTGATGTATTTTTTTTGAAATTTCGTCTTTTTTAGTGGAAAAATAATCTTCTGTGATAAAAATTAGTCTTTTTGTTGTTGCTAAAAATCAATTTTTTAACTGAAAATTTAACTATAATGTTGAACATTCATTGGATTGGTTAAAAATGAACTTTTTTGTAGAAATTTCATATTGTCGATTTGAAAATTCAACTGTTTTTCAGAAAATTCTACTAACAAATTGTTGGACTTTCAAGGAATAATTTTTACCCAGAAATTTGCATTTTTAACCAAAAAAGGTGAAATTTCTACAGAAAGGGATGAATTTCCTGCCAAAAAAATTTACTTTGTCAAGTAAGAAAAAAAATCAATCAAATTATTGAATTTTCAAGTCAAAAAGAAAACCAGTAAAGATAAATTCTTAACCGAGTCCGAGGTCTGTAATCATTAAATAAAAAAATCATGAAAAATCATTAATAGTAATTGCATAATAAATTAAAATAATTATTAATACAAATTACAAGAAATTATCTACTTTAAATTAAAGGACAATTTTTTAGTAAATGGCTAAATCGTAAACGCAGCTATTTTACGTTGTAATATTTTGTAAATACCAAAAAAAAATGCATTCAGTAACTTTGCGGTTCATTATTTTACTTGAAAATTCATCCCTTTGTTTGAAAATTTAACTTTTTTGTTGAAAATTATTTTTTTTTTTTGAAAATTGAATTGTTTCATTTTTTTGTGGAAAATTTATCCTTTATAAGTTAAAAAAAAATAACTATTTGGTAGAAAAGATATGCATATTGTTGAAAATTGATCTTTTTGGTTAGAAGATTAATCTTGTTTGTTAAAAATTAAATAAAAATTATTTGGTTGAAAATTTGTATTTTATGGGTCAATTTAACTGCTTTAAAATTCATTTTTATTTGTTCAAGACTAATTTTTTTAACTGAACATTTGACAATTACATTTTTGGTTCAAAAAATATATTTTTTAGTTGGAATTTCATCTCTCTTGATTAAAAATTACTTTTTTTTAGAAAATTCATCTTTACAGGTTTAAAATTCAACTATTTTGTTAGATCTCTTGGTTAAAAATTCATATTTCTTTTTTATTTAAAATTTAAATCTTGCTTAATTGAAATACGAAATATTAAATCTTTCGTTGAGAATTCATCTTTTTTTGTTTGAGAACTGAACTATACTGGTTTAAAAATTCGACAATTTTTTTTAAGGGGTTAAAAATTCTACTACATATAGTTTACTATCTCCAAATAGTTCCTTACTTATTTTAAATAAAATATTTTTTATTTGCTTTCATGAATAAAAAAAGAAAAGATGTCTGATGAACAATTAAAGAGGAGGGTTACAGAAAACCAAAATCAAAAAGGAAAGAACCTAATAAACAGTTGTCTAATGCAAGTCCAAAGTAAGTTATACAAATTCTTTTAAATTATCTGATATCAATTTCACATGTATTTGCATAAACATATTTTTTTTCTTCATATTTATGTTACAGGAAAATGCAGAAACAGACGAAAACAGAAAAGGCGAACTGTGAAGAAGGAAATAACGAAAAAACAATTATTTTCAACACGAATTTCATTGTAGTTAGCAACAATTTTCATCATTGCGTCAATTTTAATACTTAATTATTGAATTACAAAACTTACTTTATAAAATCAAAAGTTCATGTTTAAAATATCGACACATTTTATAAGAAAGGAATTTCATTATTTTTATACCATACTTAAAATATAGATATTTTGATACAAGTTTTTTGAAATAAAAATCTGTAAATTGAATGCATAGACTATTTTTAATTTTTACCTGTGGATTCAAAATTCGGATGTTTTTAGTTTAAAATTAAATTTTTTTTTGCTTGAAATATATGAATTATTACATTGTTCATTTAGAATTCATCTTATTCAGTTTTGTTTGCAAGTCCACCTTTTTTTTTTTGTTAAAAGTTTATTTATTTGGTTAAAATTAATTTTGTTTTTGAGGATTCATCATTTTAGGTAAAATCAATTACTTTAGTTGAAAATTTAAATATTGTGTTGAAAAATCTTTTTTAATGTTGAAAATTAAGATTTTCGTTGAAAATTCAACTGTTTTGTAAAAAATTCGTCTTTTCGGCATCGAAATTCAACATTTTGGATTAAAATTTGTTTTGTTGAAAATTTAACTATTTTGTACAAAATTCTTTTTTTTTTGGGGGGTTTAAAATTAATTTTTTTAATTGAAAATTCAACTATTCCGTGTTAAGTTGAAAATTTTTCTGCTTTAGTTAAAACATAGTTCAAAATTAATCAAAAATTGAGTTAAAAAATTAAAAAAAGTAACAAATATTTGGTTGAATATCGAACTATTTTGTTGCAAATTTTTTTGTTATCGTTAATAATTAAATAAAATCAATTTTTTTAAACTGGAAATATAAAAAATCAATTTTGGTTTGAAAATTGATCTTTTTTAGCTAAAACTTTGTACATATTTTCTCACAAAATTCACATTTTTTTGGTAGAAAATTAAACTTTTTGGATGAATATTTATCTTTTTGGTCGGAAATTCAACTATTTTGTTGAAAATTTGTGTTTTAAATTGAAAATTAATTTTTTTAAACTGCAAATGTAACCTTTCCATTTTTGGTTGAAAATCCTTATTTTTCGTTAAAAATTTAACTATTAGATTGAAAATTCAAGCATTTGGTTAAAAATTCATTTTTTTTTTCGTAGAAAATTTATCTTTTGGGTTGAATGAAATCTCATTTCTGTGGCTGAAAATTCGTTTTTTCTTTAGTTGAAAATGAATTATTTTAATGCAAAATTGAATATTCCATTTTTTGTTTAATTCAACTATTTGGTTGAAAATTCATGTATTTTGTTACAAAATTCATCTTTTTGGTCGAAAATTCAACAGTTTGATTAAAATTTCATCTTCTTGGTTGAAATTTCATCCGTTCAATTAAAATTAATTTTTTTAAATTAAAATTTAACTTTTATATTTAAAATTGAAAATTGATCTATTTGGTTTAAAACAAAATTATTTTATTCAAAATTAATTTTTCAAGTTGGAAATGTAACTATTATATTGTATATTAAAAATCCTTTTTTTTAATTCAACTATTTGGTTGAATATTCATGTATTTTGCTAAAAATTAATCTTTTTGTTGGAAAATTTATTTATCTAGATCAAAATTTAACTATTTTGTTGGAAATTAGTTATTTTTTTGATTGTTGAAAATGCATGTATTGTATAATAATAATTTGTCATTTTGTGTCGAAAATTCATCTATCTGGTTGACATTTTTTTTGTGGTTAAACCTTTTTTTCCAACTGAAATTATAAAAATTCCATTTTTAGTTGAAAAGTGATCTTTTTCAGTTGGAAATTTAGGTATCTTGTTACAAAATTAATTTTCTATCGTAGAAACTTAATTCCTCTTGGTTGAAATTACATCTGTTTGATTAAAATTAATATTTTTGACTGAAAATTTTAGTACTATATTTTAAGTTGAAAATTGATGTTTTTTTTTTAGTTTTTTAATTCATGTATTTGGTTGAAAATTTGTCTTCTTTTGTAGAACAGTAATCTCATCAGATGAAAATTCATCCTTTTGCTGAAAATTGATGTCTGGATGAAAATTTAACTATTTTTGTGATTTTTTTTTAATTTATCTATTTTCGTTGAAAATTCCTGTATTATGTTACAAAATTCACTTTTTTTGTCTAAAATCCAATTATTTGGTAAAAAATTCATATTTTTGGAATTTATCTTTTTTGGTTGAAAATTAATTTTGTCAACTGAAAATTTATTTATTATATTTGAAGTAGAAAAATTATCTTTTTTAGTTGAAAATTCAACTATTTGGTTAAAAATTGTGGTTAAAAATTTGTTTTAATTTGGTTTAAAATAAACTATTTCGATGAAAATTATTTTTTTCCGTTAATAATTGATTAACTGAAAATCTAACTTGACCGTTTTCGGTTAAAAATTCCCCTATGTTAATTAAAAAGTGAACCATTTGAATGAAAATTCAGGTATTTTATAGAAAACTCGTCTCTTTTGGTTGAAAATTAATCTTGATGATTAACAATTAATCTTTTTGGTTGAAAAATCATTTTTCGGTTACAATTTATCTGACTTTTTAACAATTCGATTTTCTTTTTTTTGTTGAAAATTGATCTTTTTAGTTTAAAATTCAACAATAAAATTTTTTCATAAAAATAATTGCCCATATTAAATTATATAACCTTCAAGTAAATAATCAATTTATGTTAATTAATTGAAAAAAAAATTTAATTCAATCTTTATTTAATTTAAAGTTTTTAACAAAATTAATCGACCAATAATTAATTAAACTGTTTACGACATAAAAAGCTTGAAACTATTATTTTCATTGAAACATTCAAATAATTTTTACTTTATATTTTTTTATGAAATTTCATTTCTGAAAATTTGAATTATTAATAACATTTCTATACTAACTTTCGAAAAAATTTAAAAATAGTATTTAGATATAATTTTGAAATTTAAATTCTCTCATTTAAGTATTAATCTGTAATTCTCGTTGAAACTTCTAACTAAAAAAGGTAAATTTTCTACTAAAAGAGAATGAATTTTCAACTAAAAAAATTAATTTTCAACCAAAAATGGAACAGTGAAATTTTCAGATAAAGAAAATTGAATTTCCAACAATATAGTTCAATTTGTAACAAACGATGTGAATCTTCAAATAAAAAATTAAACATTTTCAACAAAAAATGGAATATTTAAATTTTCTGTTAAAAAAATTAAATTTTAACAACAAAAAAAGCGAATTTTTCAATACAATAGTTGAATTTTCAGCCATAGAGATGAATTTTCAACTAAATTATTGGATCTCCAACCAAAAAAATTAATTTTCAACAAAGTAGTATAACTTTGAACCAAAAAAGATTAATTTTCAATGAAAAATTTAATAGCTGATATTCAAACAAAAAAATACGAATTTGAAATTAAATACTTAATTTTTAAGTTCAAAAATTAATTTTCAACAACAAAATTTTTTAAAATAAAATAGTTAAATTTTAGATTAATTTTCTACTAAAAAGTCGAGTCTACAACTAAAAAATTAATTTTGAAAAAAAAAATATTTTTAACAAAGTAGTTGAAATTTAAAAAAAAATATATTAAAAATGTTATCCAAAGAAAAGAATTATTAACCAAAATAAATCAATTTACAAAGAAGAAGAATTTTCTAGAAAAAAGTCCATTTTCAAACACATAGTTGAATTTTCAACTAAAAAAATCAATTTTTAAAAAAAAGAAGAACGAATTGTTTAAAAATCAGTTAAATTTTCAACCGAAAAATGATTTTTCAAGCAAAAAGATTAATTGTCAAGCATCAGAATTTTCATCCAAATGGTTCATTTTTAAACTAAAAGAGGCGAATTTTTAACCGAAAATGGTCAATTTAAATTTTCAGTTAATCAATTTTTAACGAAAAAAACTGATTTTCATCAAAGTAGTTTATTTTAAACTAAATTAAAACAAATTTTCAACCAACATTTTTAACCAAATAGTTAAATTTTCAACTAAAAAAGATAAATTTTCAACTTCAAATATAATAAATAAATTTTCATTTAATCAAAATTAATTTTCAACCAAATAAAAAAAAAGTATAAAAATAGCTGATTTTACGGCCAAACCGATAAATTTTCAACCAAGAAGGTTACATTTCTACAAAAAATAAGAATTTTTAACTTAATACCGGCATTTTCCACATGAAAAAAAAAAAATAATTTTCAACAAAAAATGGAGCCCTTCACAGAAAATCCGCGGCGTGCTCCAACTCATCAATGGTACCATAGCTTGTGGTTAATTCCGCAAACCTCCTTTTGAGTTCCTCTTTATACGAGTCCCAAAGTGTATTTCTGGGGTTTCTGATCTTGGAAACCACCTGTTTTCCTAGGGTCAATCGAAACACGATATACTCGTGGTCCGAGCGAGACTCCTCACCGGAGACTCTCCATTGGGCTACCCTGCTCCTCAGTACACCAGAACATAGAGTCAAATCGAGAACCTCACTCCTGTTCTTAGTCTGGAATGTGGGAGTGTCACCCCAATTCAGAATCTTTTCGCACACAGTCTGCTCAAATAAGGTCCTTTAGGCACCATTTAGAAGCATGAAAAGTTCAACTTTTGAGGTGGGTTTTGCAAAAATTAATTTTTACAATTTGATTAATTTAATAGAGAATAAAAATTGTTTGAATTCGGGAATTTTCTAGTTCTGTTATTTTATAATTCGGAAATTTTCTGTTAGGAATTTTATTATTCGGGAATTTTCAAATTCGGTAGTATTATAAACTGTCGGAAATGTCATTATTCAGAAATTTTCCAATTCGGTAGTATTATAAACTATTAATAAATAAATTTTTCAGGCGTTCCTGGCAATTTTGGAATGAGGAATTTTATTTCTAAAAAATGAAATTTGAATTGTGAATGGTTCTTTAGTAATATAGGCAACAATATTCCGTTCTTAACATTTTGACCATGGTTTAAAAATAATAAAAGGATTCTATTCAAAACCATGAATTTAGTCAATCTAAATTTCCAAATATAATTATGTTCTCAACATTTTGCTAGCAGACTATAATTTGTTAACTTTTTCACAAATTCAAATAAATGAGAAAAATGAAATCATGGACAAAAACTTAGAATATCTTAGATTAACAAATGCATAGACTGTATAGGTAATGATAAAAAAATGGTTCGGTATCGGTAACCAAATAATTACAGGTAGAACCGACAAATTTTTAATAAAATGTAGATTTTTGGAGATTTTGAAATAAAATGTTGAAGCTTTCTAAGGATTTTGAAGGTTTTAAAATAATGAATCTTTTTCCTAAGATTCCAGGAAAAATTAAATTAATTTTTTGTTTGAAAAATTAATTTAAAGAAAATATTTAAAAAGATTTTAAATGGTCTCCTGAAATTTCGAAAAAGAATGTAAAAGATTTCAAAGCGAATTTTTTCAATCTTGCAAGATTACAAAAAATTTAAAAAAATTTTGAATAAGTTTAAAAGATATTTAAAGTTTTGAAAGGATACAAAAATAATTTTATTCCAAACAAAAGTGAGATTTTTAAAGATTTCGAACACAAAACTTAGAAGCTTTTTCAGAATTCTGAAAGGTTTCAAGGGAATAAAAAACATTATTTTAGTTGAAAATTCGTATTTTTGGATAAAAATCCGTCTTTTTGGTTGAAAATTCAACTATTTGGTTGAAAATAAACTATTTGGTTGAAAATAAACTATTTTGTTTGAAATTTTTTTCACGAATTTACCGGTCTTTAATTTAAAATAACATTTATTTGGACGTAAATATCAAATATTACATATTTTGTTGAGAATTCATCATGTTTCATTGAAAAATTTACCTATTTGGTGTGAGGTTAACTTTTATGTGAAAAATGTTATTGGACATATCTGTAAGTTTTAAATAGTTATTTGGGATTGTGCATTCAAGAGAAAAATAAAATTTTCATGAGATTCCTAGGAAAATTGAAAATTATATTGTTTACTTTGAAAAATTAATTTAAAGAGAGAATGGAGAAAGATTGGCAAAATTGTCGAAAAAATACATATCTGGAAGACTTTAACGGAATTATTTTAATTTTGCAGGATTTAAAAGAAGAGGAAAAGTTATAAACATTTGAAAAGATATTTAGAAGTTTGAACAAAATTTCAAAAATAATTTTAATTTGAGAAGATTTCAAAAAATGTATAGCAAAATGTAACTTTGAATATTTTCAACAAAAAATTTATAAGTTTTTTTAAAGATTTCTGCAGGTTTCAAAATAATACATTTTTTTTTGATTATTTCTCGGAAAATTTAAAATGTCAAAAAAGAATCTGGACGATTTTAAAGCAATTTGTTTAATTTTGTAAGAATTATGAAAAAATGAATAATCTTAAAAGACATTTAGAAGTTGAAAAAAAATTCAAAAAAAATTTTAAATTAAAAACTATTTCAAAATTTTGTTTAAATATATAGATTTTTCAAGATTTAAAATTAAAATTTTTAAGCTTTTTAGGGGTTTTGAAAGGTTTAAAACAATAGAAAATATTTTTTGTTTAGATTCTTAGGAAAAATTGAAATGATATTTGCTTTTTCAAATGTATTTTAAGAGAATATTTAAAAAGATTTTAAAACATCTCAAAAGATTTTCAACATTGTTGAAAAAGAAATCTCCAAGATTTTAAGCCAATTTTTTTTTTAAATTTGCAGCATTTTAAAATTTTGGTAAGAAAATTGTGAATTATTTCAAAAGATATTTAGAAATTTATAAACGCTTTAAAAATAATTAAAATTTTTAAAATATTTAAGAAAATTAAGAACTAAATGTAGATTTATGAAGATTTCAAAATACAATTTTTGAGATTTTTAAGGATTTTGAAGGGTTTCAAGATAATAAACTAATTTTCTTAAGATTCATGGGACGACTGAAATGTTTAAATAATAAATAAATATTAAAATAAAAAATATGTTATGTTCATCAAATAAAAGTAATTTACTTTATTATTTTATTATTTAGAAATTTGTTTATTTTTTACATTCGCGAATTTCCCTGAGTTGGCAATTTAACAATTTCAAATATTTTATAATGTTTTTTTTAAGTTTGAAAGATTATTCCAGACTTTAGGAATAATTCGAGTCAGCTCAAAAGATATTTAGGAATATTTTAATTTTTGAAAAGTTTACAAATATTTTAAAACGTTGAAAGGTTTACTAAAATTTATAAAATATTTATAAATTTCTTTAAATTCCTGCAAAATGAAAAATTTCCATACAAAATTTCTAGATTCTTTTCTGAAATATTTGAGATCTTCATAAATCTTTTTGAATTTTCTCAGGAATCTTAGGAATATTATATTTATATAACCCTAAAAACAAACGATAATACTTTCCTAAAATCTAATTTAAGCTCGAACTTAAGTATTCAAAAACTTTGAACAAATAAATAGGTATTTGAAATTTCTATTTTGAATTAAAAATTATTTTTCCCTTCAAATCAAAAAATTACACGCGCGCACGTATCGCGCTATTGATTACGCTACGGGTGATCCAAATTTAAACCTGTAAGAATTTGACTTTTGATTTTTGGTGATCAATCCCTTCAATTTGTTCGTTTTCCACCAAAAAAATTCCATACATTTTTGTTTAATCGGTCATTGAACAAATAAGTACTTGTTATCAACGTTCTCTAAATTAAAGCTTAGTTACCTCTTAAGGAATGTTTTAAGAATAATTTTATACCGATAAATTTAAATGTTGACCCCCCAAATCCCCTTGTACTATGCCCGGAAAGAGTCCAAAAAATGCAAAGTAGCAGTTTTATGAAAAATTCATGTTAAAGACGATATTTTTCGAACTATTTCAACAAAAATTATTTTTATTTGATAAGCGAAAAGCTTCAAAGTATTTTATAACTAATTTTTAATTGTTTGAACAATTTCTTTTCGCCTCTAAATATAAGGTTGGTGAGTTTCAAGAATAATATTTCTTATTTAGGATATTTGGTGATTATTTAAATAATTTTTATTGTTCAAACAAATTTTCCCCTGTAAATCGTAAAAAGTTATTATGTTATGAAATTAGTGACACAATTAACTAATGTTGAGACTAATGCATTTGTAACTGTATTTAGCAATTATTTAAACCATTTTCATTTATTTAAACTTTTATTTTTCCTTGTATATTATAAAAAGTTACTACGTTCTGGAATCAATAACAAAGTTAATGAATGCTATAAGTGATGTTTTCTATGAAAGACAGTTTACAATTATTTTAACAATTTTCATTTCTTTAAGCAATGTTTTTCCCTGTAAATCTTGAAAAATTACTATTTTATAGAATTAATCATGCAGTTAATGAATTCTAAGAGTGATATTTATTGTGGAAGAAAGTTGTTCAATTATTAAAAAAATTAATAATTATTCACTTGCGTTTTTTCATAGAAAATTTGGAGAAAATGCTTTTTTTTTTAAATTTATTACTCTGTGTCGCTTATTATTCAGTATTTTCTTAATTCAGAACTTATACTTTAATTGTTTAAACTATAATCATTTCTTTAAACTAGAACTTTCTCCAACTTTCCTGTGAGAAGAAGCAAGTAATATTATTTGTTTAAATAATTGCAAATTGTCTTTCACAGAAAATGTCACTCTTAATATTCACTACCTACGGCATTAATTTCAGAAAATAATGACTTTTCACAAATGATGACATTTTTTTTAAACAAATGGAAATTTTTTGAACAATTGCCAAATATCTTAAACAAAAATATACTACTTTTAACATTTGTTAATTCTGTTATTCATTCCAGAAAAAATTTTGTTTGCTATTAACAGGGGAAAAATTGTTTAAACAAATGAAAATTGTTTGAGTAATTATCAAATATGTTGAGCAAGAAATACTATCCTTGAAATTCATCAACTGTATCATTTATATCTAAAAGTAAGAACTTTTTACGATTTATAAGAAAAACATTCTTTAAGGAAATAAATTTTTAACCAATTGAAAATAAAGTAAAAATGACTAAGAAAAAATTCAAAAAAATGCCACCTTTAGCATGAATTTGACATAATACTGATATTTTGCATTTTTTGGTGCATTTTCCGGGCACAATACAATTGGATAGGCGGGGGGGGGGATGAAAAGTTATGAGGTGGAAATTGTTTGTTCAACATTCCTTAAAAGGTGACCAAACTTTAATTTACAAAAAGTTAAGAAGAAGTACTTCTTTCAATTTTTTCGAAAATAGAGAATTTGCCATTTCAATTAAAAAAAAATAGAGATTTTCTTTTTTCGAAAAACAAACAAATTGGGGGGGGGGGGGGTTGATCATCAAAATTCGAAAGTCGAATTTTTGGATCACCCTAATGAGAATTAAAATGGTCAAAGTTAAAATTTGTAACCCTCGAATTGAATTAAATCGATTAGAATCGAATATCGATCTACAATGAGAGGCGTCACAGTCAATGTTCTTTCTTGAAATCATAACCGTCGCGTTATGTTCCGTGATTTCAGGTCGGAAATACAGACAGGTTTCGACGGGTTGAACCCAATTTCGACCGGAAGTTAGTGCCGGCAATACTGGTGATCGAAATTTCACAAAAAGTTCGGAAAATTTAGGTGAATTTATGGTGATTTGCTACATTCGGGTTCCGAGGTTTTACCGGCTGCTTTCGTTATGGCGTTCGCTGTGAAAGTTGACGGCTTGTTACGTGGTTTTTGTTTAAAAATTGGACAAATTTCGGGCTTTAAGTGATAAATTCGAGACTCCAAAGAATTCTGAACACATTTTCTAGCGTATGACGCGTTCTTACGTAAGTGACAATATTCCAAGTGTTTTCATTCGGTGATTTCGTCCAACTAAATTCGGGCGGGAAACTGAATTCTGTGAGTTTGGACTAAGAACGATCCTCTCTAATACTGATATTATAGACTTTTTGCGGATGTCAGTAGTAGTTTTTTGCTGTGCGAATTTGGTAAGTTTACATTTCTGTCTTGTTTTCTATAAAGTAATGAAAATATTATAACATTTTGAGGTATAGGTTAGGATAAGGAAGTTGTTTATATACGAGGAAATGGACGAACATTTTGTTGTGATTTTCGAACGAAATTATTGTTGACTTCTATTCTTCCCACATAGCACACTTCCCGAAAAACCTGGTCTTTGCTCGACACTTATTCGAGGTAGCCGAAAGAAGAAAAAACAGGTCTGACCTAGGTTAAAACATAGGTTCATGTCCGGCAAAATGTTTTTATTAAAAAAGTGTGTATCTCGGGACGCACGGTAGAAGTGAAATTTCGAAAGAATGTTTAAGTTTAATGAATTCAAGGAACTCACGGAATTCAATGAATACACGAAATTCACGGAATTTAAGGAATTCATGCAATTTAAGGAATTCACGGAATTCAAGAAATTCACGGAATTCAAGGAATTCAAGGAATTTAATGAATTCATGGCATTCACGGAATTCCTTGAATTCAATGAATTCACAGAATTCAATGAATTCACAGAATTCAACGAATTCACAGAATTCAACGAATTCACGGAATTCAATGAATTCACGGAATTCATGAAATCCAATGACTTCACAGAATTTGATGAATTCAATTAACTCACGGAACTCAATGAATTCACGGAATTCATAGAATTCAAAGAATTTACTGAATTCATGGAATTCAAGAAATGCAATGAATTCACGGAATTCAAGAAACTTAATGAATTCATGGAATTCACAGAATACACTCAAGGAATTGACGCAATGCATGAAATTCAACGAATTCAAGAAATTCGACGATTTCACGGAATTCAATGAATTCACGGAATTCCCAGAATTCAAGGAATTCAATGAATTCGCGGAATTTCCGGAATTCCCAGAATTGAAGGAATTCAATGAATTCACAGAATTCAAGGAATTGACGGAATTCGATGAATTCAAGGAATTCAATGAATTCAAGAAATTCAATGAATTCAAGGACTTCACAGAATTCAAGAAATTCAATGTATTCGCTGAATTCAGTGAATTCAATGAATTCAAGGAATTCATGGAATGCACAGAATTCAAAGAATTCATGTAATTCGCAGAATTCAAAGAATACATGGAATTCATAGAATTCAAGGATTTCAAGGTTTTAAATTACCAATCTTTTTATTACTATATTAAAAATGAGATTTCGAACAAATCCTTTTAACATAACATGCATTTGATTTTTTTAAATTTTGTATGTAAAAAGTATTTTTTTGGAATAAGTGTTGGTTATCTAGTTCTATATTGCAACTATTCAAATTTAAGAATCTAGTGGAAAATTGATAATTTTATAAAATTTCGTAAAAATGTAATAAAATCACGATAAAAAGTGACAAATGATTTTCTTCATTTTGTCAGATTCCCCCCCCCCCCTAATTTTTGCGAAACAATAAACAATGAAACCTGGATTCATACACGGTGTCGGGCATTACTTGCGGTGGCCTTGATCGTAACTCCAAGGAATCCAAGCGTAAACAGTCAGGGCTGTATGAACCATTTCTGTTGGATTTGAACGCATGCTAACAGCTGGCGCAACTAACGAGCTGAAGGTACTGTCTGCTTAGCTGCTATACTACTGTTGATCACGCATGACTGAGCGCTGCCTCTTTTTTCGGTCCCACGGTCCTCGCATCTCCAAAATGCCGAGGATTGAAATTCTAGGAACGCCGTAAACCCAGGTTTTTGAAATCCAGAGTTCAGTGTAATATTTCAGACTTCAAAAACAGCGAGCCGATGCAATGACAAGCATAATTCGTGGTCAAAAAAAGCGGTGGGGATGAAGGGGCCCCAACGACCGCCTCTTGTGAGATCCAATGCACGCTAATGGGCAATAATTGCGCAACCGCGATTAGAGATCTCCCCGAAGAATGATCGAACTGGAAAAAGTTGTTGTGCGTTACCCGTTTGGGCATTATTACGCAATCTGAGAGAAATTTGACGCGACTGGAAGTTAAGGCAGCTCTGATTTATATTCTTGATTATTCATTTTTCTTGCGACAAGTCGCACCTAATGCGCTGCCTAGGGGTTTAGTTCAGAATTAGGATTCGCGGAACTGACAGTATTAGTTCCGAACTAAGGCACTTGGCAGCGTATTAGGTGCGACTTCTTCTCGTAAGAGAAATAAAATCGGCAAAGAATAAAAGTCAGAGCTAACTTGTGACCCCGAATTAAGCTTGCCATTGCATCCGCTTGCTGTGTTTTCAAGTCTGAAATATTACTTAATATTTGGGATGTTTTTAAAATTCTTGATAGCTGCGCTATCAAGGAATAATAAATAATTTAATTATTTATTGTTTCTCACAAATTAGGAAATTAAAATGGAAAAATAAAATACAATGATTTGTCACTTTTTAACCTGATTTTTCGAAATTTTCATGAATTTTTATAAAATGACCGATGTTTTAACCTATGTCTAAGCATAGGTACAACCCTAGGACAGACCTGGTTTTTTCGTCCGGCCACTTGGACTAAGTTCCAAAAAAAAAAAAGGTTTTTTCAGGAAGTGTGCTACGTGGGCTCACCAATACTTTATCTTCCCAAAAATTTTAACCAGTTTTCTTCAATTAATATTTCTTCATAGATATTAACTTGAATCTTCATTTGAAAAATTATTCTATCGGGTTGTCCAAAATTTCAATGTGGGGAATTATACCATTTAATAGATTGGTCGCTGCACAGTGGACCGGCATAGGAATTTACTGTTTATAATCAACCATAGGTCGTATTTCTTAACCGATTCAAAAGTTTTGTTTATAAATGCTCAACATTAAATTCTTAAATGCACTGTTGTTGACGATTTGTTAATTTTTTCCTCAGCACCAATACAAATAAAATGACAAAATTGGCACAAAAATAATTCTATTATTATTAAACTCAACTATTATAAACAATTTTTATATAAAAATTCTTACTAATGTGTTTTCTTCTCATAGAAAAAATTGTTTGTTTCGCACTTAGGGGCCGTGCATAAATTACGTAGTCATTTGGGGGGGGGGGGTCTTAACGTTTTTTCTATGCTGTCTTATATGGGGGCGGGGGTACGTAGTCAAAATCATTTCTTACGTAACATATTTTCACGACCGTGAATCACTAGAAAAGAAGTTTAACAATTTGGTAGAAGATTCAAATATTTAGTCGAAAGACTTTATTAAAAATTCATTTTTTAAGTTCAAGATACATCATTTCAGTTACACATTTTTTTTTTGCTCGAAAATTGTACTATTTTTTTGAAAATTTGTTGTTTTTTGGTTGTTGAAAATTTAACTATTCCATTTTCTGTCAAAAATGGATCTTTTTTCGTAGAATATTCATCTATTTGGTAGAAAATTCGTTTTTTTTTGTAGAAAGTTAATCGCCTTGGTTCAAAATTCAACTACATATTTGGTTGAAAATGTATGCACTTTGTCGAAAACTCATATTTTTTAGTTGAAATTTAATTCTTTTGGTTAAAAATGCAGCGTTTTGTCTGAAAACTAATTTGTTTTAGTTAAGGATTAAACTGGTTTGTTGAAAATGGGTCTTTCTGATTGAAAACTGATGTTTTTTAGTTAAAAAATTTAACCATTTGGTTGATCATTTATATATTTTGTTCAAAATTATTTTTGTTATTGTAGAAAATCAATTTTTTTCTTAAAAATACAACTCATTCGTTAAAAATTTAACGGTTTTTGATTTATAATAAAAATATTTTTTAGTTCAAATATTAACTATTGAATTTCTTGTTGAAAATTAATTTTTTATAATAAAAAATTACCTATTGCATTTTTTGTTAAAAATTTATATTTTGGTTTAAAAATTCGACTTTTTGGTTGAAAATGAACTTCTTTGTTGAAAATTTAATCACTTGTAGATTTTTCGTTGTTGTTGAAAATGAATCTTTTGTAATAAAAATTAAATTATTGCATTTTTTGTTAAAAATTGATCTTTTTTAGTTTAAAAATTCAACTATACGGTTAAAAATTGATGAATTTGGTTGAAAATTCAACTATTTTCATTTTGAGGAATAATTCTGATTGTGTTTATTGTTTCAGGTCATAAAGTTCTGATGTCTGAATAAACAAAGCAAGACCTAGGTTTGTCCTGACAGAACAAATTTTCAGGGCATTTCTTTTCGCTCATTTCCATTTTCGTCATAATTTCGAAAATCATGATTGATGTTAGACTAAAGTGTTAGTGCCGTTTGGGATTATCAAGACCTCCAAAATTTCTTGCAGTGTGCAACGAGGAAGCTGGTACATTTTTTTTCATAATTTATAAATTATTTGGTTAAGCAATTTTAATGATTGATTAATGAAAATGATTTTCTTTTTAGAATCGAAAGGAGAGGAAGCTGGACGAAGCTGCCATCGTCACGACGCGTAGGAATGAATGGTCCAAAGACCGGCACTGAGGTGAGTTGTATTTTAATCTAAAATCACATAGTGACTGGTGGTCACTGACCGGAAAAATCGGGAATTAGCCGGGAATTTTTAAGATTCATTTCTACATTTACAATAAATATCGTCTCGCTCTTCGAAAAAAATCAGTTTGGAATTTTGGTCAGTGTTACTAGCCATCTCCGTTAAAATATCGAAGATCATTTTATATTTGAGATTTTATAGTTAATAATTCGTTCAATAATGATACAGTAATACAAGAATCTGAATTTTAATAATAACTGAATTTCATTTTTAACTTAAATTAAGTAAATCAATTAATTTCAACTATAAATTGGTCTTAAATACCGTGTCTCTGTCTGAAATATGAAGTAATACAATAAACAACTGGTAGGTATATTAACTTTCGAATGATTTTCAGTCGTGCGATCTGAAATTCATTTGGGCTAGCAGAAATGCGTGCGCGAACTGCGATGCGCGAACACTTAGGAAAAATGTCGATTGACACGTAGATCTCGGTAAGTTGGAGATGTGTATATTTGAGTCGTTTGTGAAACGTTTTTACTTAAATAAAAAAAAAGTATTTTAAAAATGGTTGAAATCCAGAAATTATAAAAAGCCAGTGTTGATCGATGCCTGTTTAAATCTATGTGTTGGACAAGTGGGTTGTTTGTGAAAAGTTTTTTATTACTTAAAGCTGAGACAAATTCCAAGGAATACATTATCATGGAGGTAAAGAAAAGTTCAAGTTTTTATGGGAAATAAATTTCCTTACCTTATTTTTATCATTTTTGTCATATTTTATAAGTAGGATATGTTATAAATTCCGAAAACATTAAGTGAAGGTTTGACGGGATGTCAACAATATTTGCGTCTTAAATTAACCTAAAAATTTCATTTTACGTGCATAAAGCGGTTGACTTTCAACCAAGCGAGTAACTGGATGTCATATTACAATCATCAGTTGACTTTCAACCGGCGAATGATCCTTTTGGTTACATCTGAAATTCAACCTACTTTCTTTACTGAAATTCAGATTCTTGTATTACTGTGTAGCTATTTTGAAATGAATCCAAGTACTTTTTAAAAAACGATACACTTCAAAAGTCAACTTCTTTTTTAAATTTTGTTATGAAATAAAAATATGAAATATTTTTTTTTAAATCAGCCATGCAAATTTTATGCAGAATTTCACTAGGATTTATTTTAAAAAAAGCTTGGAACGGATGCCAATTATCTTCTGAAAATCCACCCGTGTATTTGTTAATAAAAAATTTAATAAATTTTCAATATTTACGTTACTATTGCAAATGTTTTTGGATAGTTGCTTCATGTTTTCTTGCTGTTTTTGAAATGAATCCAAGTATTTGTTAAAAAACGATACACTTCAAAAGTCAACTTCTTTTTTAAATTTTGTTATGAAATTAAAATATCAAGTTTTTTTTTTAAATTAGCCATGCAAATTTGATGCAGAATTTCACAAGGATTCATTTAAAAAAAAGCTTGGATCGGATGACAATTATCTTCTGAGAATCCACCCGTGTAGAAAATTATCAGGGCCAGGATCAACGAAAAAACGATATTCTAATGTTAAGAAAGCTCTGGTCCTAAATTTGTGTAATTATGAAAAAAGCAAATAAAAATTATTTACAAAAATAACTTTTTTTATAATTATAAAAATTTAGGACCAGAGCCGCGTTTCTTAGTACTTCTTATTTATTATCTCAAAATTTCAACTCGATGTGGCTATTCGTGTGAAAATAAGCTTACAAATAAAAAAAGTGTCGGTAAGGTAGAAAGCCGGTCACGTAATCCACTTGTCACATGGCCGCAAGGGCATGTAACAAGCATAAATGCCTACCTTACCGGCCTCACGTTTTAAATGTTCTGAATTTTTCTCTGAATCTAAGAACTTTTTTTCTAAATAAAATATCGGGCTGAAACTTTGTTAACTGTATGAGAAGACAATAAACTACTTAGAATCTTTAAAACTCATTAAAATGCTTCAAAATTTTATTTCGAAATCTTCAAAAATCTAAATTTAGTTTTTTATTTTTCGAAATCTTTTCCTGTTTCAAATTCAAAACTTGTAAAGATCTCTTAAACTAACATTTTTTCAAATTGATAATTGTTCAAGTGTTATTTATGCATCGAGATTCAATACTTTCACTTACATATTAAAATTTTGTTAAATAGAATAATTAACATTGTGAGGTTCAAAGTTTAAATTTAAAACTGTAAAATATTAACGATTCAAGGCTTTCTATTTCAAATAATTTAGTTTAAAATGGTTTATTTTTTAATGACGAATGTTTAACAAAACAATTGAATTTTTTAATAAATATCTGAATTTTTAACGTAAAATGATGAATTTTGAAACAAGAATATTTAATTTCTACCAAAAGACGAATTTTCAATAAAATACGTAAAATTTCAAAGAAATAGTTGAATTTTCAACTAAAAAGGTAACTTTTTAAACAAAAAATATATATTTAAATTTTCAATTAAACAAATTAATTTTCAAGCACAAAAAAAAACGAATTGTCAACTAGTTAAATTCCCCCCAAAAAGATGAATTTTTAATAAAATACTTGAATTCTGAAACAAAAATACGAATTTTCAAAAATGAAGATTAATTTTTTCTTAAAAAGATGATTTTTCAACAAAATATATGACTTTTGAACCAGATAATTGAATTTTCAACTAATAATGGGTAAATTAACCAAAAATGGAATGGTTAAATTTTCAGATAAAAAAAAAAGTAATTTTCAGCAAAAATAAAAACGAATTTTCAATATAATAGTTACATTTTCAACAAAAAAAAGTGAATATTAAAAAAATGAATTTTTAACAATGTAGTTCAACTTCTAACCGAGTAAAAATCTAATAGATGATATTTCATCCAAGAAATATTTTGATTTAAATAAAAAACAGTTGAGCGAAAAAACATTCTGTAAAATCGAAATCACTGAAATAATCATCAAATAATCAAAATAAAAAATGACTGGCTGTAAAACACATTGCTAATTCTGGAAAAATGGACCTACAATTTTGAAAATAAAATTTAATGATTGTTTGAAAATCGGCTTTTACAGCTATTAAAACTAGAATTTTCAGTTTTTTAACAAAAATAAAATTGCTCCCGCGGAACTGCATTTCTGAATGAAAAAAAATGTTGGATAAAAAGGAATTATTCTCTTTCGAAACAATCAAAATTGATCCGAAAAAAATACGATGATATATTTTTTTTAATTAAATTATAATAATTTCAAGAAACAACAATACCAAAGGGTTGTACAAAATTATTATTAAGTTGAAATTTAATTTAAAAATGGTATTCAAAATATTTTTTTGAATATTGGATATAAATTTTTATTTTAAATTATCATATCAAAAAATGTTTCGAAAAAAGTCCTTTTACCACAATGTGCAGTTTTCTAATTCCATTCAATCATGACCTGCTAGTAGTCATTCGATTTCAATGAAACTTTATGAAATTATAGTGTCATATAAGAGACATTTTGTACCCAAAGGATTTTTAAACATTTTCAAAATTACGAGAGTTACGCCATGTTGAACTTTGGTACATATTTTTGAACTATCGATATCTCTGAAACTGTGGAATGAATTTTAATTAAACTGGGAGATATTGTTGAAAAAGGCATAAGCGCTAATATAATATATTTTTTTTTTAATTTTTACAAGAAGTCCAAAAAAGGTTTGAATTAAATTTGTCAATTTATTATTACTTTTTGTAGTCTTAATGCACAAATTCCTAATAATTTCACCTTTCATTAAAAAAAAGATGGATTTTTTCTTTTGCTGATAAGAGACACTTCGAGAAATTTCGAGAGAAATTTCTCTCACACTTTTTCACATTCAACTGCAAGTTTCACTAAAACAAAAGCACACGAGTGACTTCCACTTTTCCGAAAATTCGAACACTTCCAGCACTGGGGAAAGTAAGGACACGATTTTTTGATTTTGGGTTTACTTTTCCGTGAAATGTGAAATTTTGAGGATGGAATAAAAGGGCATGCAATGCCGGGAAATGGCGGCAGTTAACTGGCTGAGCTGAACACTAACGAACTTCAAGAAAGCAGACTGTAGGGGCCTTTGGCCCCTGGGGGTTATATCACCCCTCGAACCTGGGGATTCAGTTTTACCGTTAACCATTGTGCTTCTTTGTCCCTCCCTTACACTTCTCACCGACTGCAAATCCCGACTGCGGCGCCCTCACTTTTCCAGACTTGTAATCACATTTACGACCTAGGGCTTTGCATTATTGCATTTGTTGCGTGCCGACTACATTCCAGAGTTGGGTAGTATCTTAGGGGCCGTGCATAAATTACGTAAAGATTTTTTTCGGAAATTTTTAACCACGTACCGCCCCACAGTGGGACCAAACGCATATATTTGGTTCAAAAAAGGCTACAGACTTTAATTTTGCCCCGATTTGCGATTTAAAAAAAAATTAAAGTGCAATAAATTTCAAAGAGCATCTTGGTCATAGATTTTTAAACTGTCATTTGTTTATTTATTACATATATAAATTAAGATTGCAAGGAAATCCATTTTATCATGAATATTTTTTGCAGAAAAAGCAACAAATTGATTCACAATTTAAAAATAAACTTCCCAAAAACCTCACTTTTCGGCTCATTAGAGACAAAAATAACACAATGAAAGAAGAGGGAGAAAAAGGGAAAAAGTCAACCAAAAACCAACCTCTCACTTTTTCCTTTCTCTGTCCTTTTTATACTACGAGGGGACCAACATGTTTCGAAGTCATTTAGACCTCCTCATCATGGATTATTTATAGGGAATAACTAAAGGTATGAAAAAAAACAACAAATAAATCTATGATTTCAACAACAACAAAAAAAAAAACGATTTTTCAACAGAATAGTTAAATCTCCAGAAAAAACATAAAGTTATAACTAAAATAATTAATTATCACCCAAAATAAGGAATTTAAAAAAAAGAAAAGTAACTTTCAATTAGGTTGCTAATTTTTCAATCAAGAACATAAATTTTAAACCAAGAAAATTAGTTTTCAGCCAAAAAAAAAAGTTTCATAACAATACATGCATTTTTACCCAATTAGTTAAATGTTTAACTCATAAAGATAAATTTGCAACTAAAAATGAAATAGTTAAATTATCAGTAAAAAAAATTAATTTTCATCCAAAGAGATAAATTTTCACCTACTATGGAATATTCAACTAGCATAGTTGAATTTTAAAACAAGTACTTTAATTTTTAACTAGAAAATATTGATTTCCAACAAAAAATGGTGTAGTCAAATTTTCAGTTATAAAAATTACATTTAACAAAAAAAAAAAAAAAATTCACCGGAATAGTTATATAGTTTCAACCAAACAGTTAGATTTTCAACTAAAATGATAAATCTTCACAGAAAAAAAGAAAAAAATAACAATAATTTTCAACAAAAGAGTTTAACTTTCAACCAAGTAGTTGTATTTTCAAACAATTAGTTGAATTTTCACCTTGAAAAGATCAATTTTCATCCAAATACGTGAAATTGACCAAAAAAGACGAGTTTTCAACAAAACAGTTAAATGCTCAGCCAAACCAGAGTAATTTTCAACTAAACAGTTGTATTTTCGACCAAAAATGATAAAATTTCTACCAATACAGATGAATTTTCAAATAAAAAAGACAAATTGTCAATTTTTTTATTTTTTGAAAATTCGACTATTTTGTTTAAAATTCGGTCCTGTCTTGTTGAAAATTCATTTTTTTAAACTGAAAATTTAACTATTAAAGTTAAAAATTTATAATTTCATTTGAAAATTTATCTCTTAGGTTAAAAATTTATTTATTGTATTAAAAATTTTTTTTTCCGGTTGAAAATTAATCTATTTGTTGAAAATTTAACGTTTCCTAAAACCTTTTCTGTTGTTCGTAGGAAGTTGTAAATTTTCCAGAAATAGAAATCGGAACTATAGATAAATTAAAGAAACACTTTTAGAATAAAAACATTATTTTCAGAGCCATACAGATTTTAAGGACAATATACTGCCGCGAAAAACTAGAAAGCAGTAATTAAATTTGGGATTTGCTTTTTTATTTAAATATGGTAGAAACAATTGAGAATGAAGGGCCAAATCACAATGTAGTTACCGCTTTCTTGTATTGCACGGCTGTTTAGGAAAACTGTAATGTTTCTCCCACCCTGAAATTCAAATTTTTCGGAACCATTCCTCGTTTGAGAACATCCGCAAAAGTGGATTTTGATCTAAACTTGATAGTCAGAATAATATGCAACGGTTTGATAACCTGGGATTTACTGTGGCAAAGCAAATAATTCTTGGGAAAATTTCACTGATTCGAATCAAGATGAATAAATTTCTTCAAGGGCTTTGTAATGCCCCTAGCTCGAAACCCATATATTCTCAATTTATTAAAATTCGATGTTTATCGATTACTTTGGATAAATAATTTGTTGAAGGACAGGAAAAAATCTGCCTTAGCCCGGTTTTGAACCGGGAACGCCACTACACGAGTGAAGCATTAACCCATTACACCACCGATGGTTCTTTCTTGTACTTCAAAAAATTATTTGCCTTAATCATTCGCTAAATTTAATTATTAAATTTTGTTTAATCGGACAGAAATATGCTTCAAAATGGTACTAGCATCTTGCAAAAATTATTTAGAATAAACCCTTCTTTTTTGCTCGTTCTCTAATTTCTTGAAGACGAGTAGAAGATTATAATTTGACCCCTGATTGACTTGTTTATTCCATGGTATTGTGAGGAGCAGTAAGCGTGTTACCGCAAATGTAACGTCGGAAGAGAGGGAGCAGCTGTCCCTTTTTTGGCCCTTTAACTTTCCTTTTACATCACTACATGAGCGCACTCTATATTAAAATTCTCTGTGCATTTTCTTATTGGTGTGCGAAAAAGAACCAGTCCAGTGGTACCGTGATATCATAACACTGAACGCCTATTTGTTACACGATAAATATGTAACTGGAATACAATGTCGGCGTCCCTCCGTGCCTGCAGGGGATGAAAGTCGGGGTACGTCGATGATGGGGGGCTTCCGAACATTAAATCACACAAGGAACAACCTTCATATAGGCTAACTGACATCTCTTTCTCGTAAACATGTACAGATAATCATACACATACTCATAATTCGTATGTAGCATAACCATAGGCATAAAAGTGTGCGAATACATGATGGGAGAGACTCGTAAATGTTGGCAGATGGTGTCCGTGAAGTCAAAAGTTCTCAAATAAGGGCTTAGTTACAATAACATAGTCTGCATTCAGAAAAATTAGACCACTGAAAATTACGACTGGACACGAATAAATGTCCCTTGCGGTCTTATCACTCCTTGGGAACAAAGATTTTCATGAAATATCAAATATTCAGAAAAATATTGATTTTTAGATTGGAAACAAAATTTATGGTCAATGAAATGCGCATTCTTTGAGTTTGGTATATTACTGGGAAATACTACATTTTTAATTACTATTTTAAACAATCATTACTATAAAACAATCTGACAACAATGTGAATAACACCTATTAACCCTCGTATTAACCTGAACCTAGTTTCAGTGACTTATTGAAACTTATTGAAACTATTTTTCCTTGTTCTAAACTTGTTAAAAACTAGGATTGCAAAGTTGGTGCCTGTCCTAACTAGGCAAAATAGTTTATTCCTTGCATGGTTTAGAAATGATGTACGGCTTTTTTAAAATTTCCTTGGCAAGAATAGCTTTTCTAGGTGTTGTTCACTGTCTAAGAAAGATTTTTGGTTGTCCCAAAGAAATTTGTCGCTTGCTATTCAAGCAACAAAACTGTGTGGTTAAACCAATTCAATTATTTTGTTTGACCGTTTGGTTAGACAAACAAACATTTTATTACGCTGAACGAAATCTTTTTGTGAACAAAATAAAACATGTTGCTGATTGAACAAATATTTTTGATAAAATTAACCCTACTTTTGTAAAAACAATAAAATTATGTGGTTGAAGGAACAATATGGTAATGTTGAAGGTAAATTTGTATTTTGTAGATATAATAAAATATCTAATTTATGTGAGAAAACGCAAAAATAAACAAAATTGATTGCACAAGGTGGTGAAATAAAAAAACGAGGTTCAAAACAACTTGTAGACCGCAATTCTTGACCTGCTTTTCAATTTTTTTAAGAAAAACCGTTTTTTGATTTGTTTAAAATTTTATGTTAAAGCAGATAGCAATAAAAATGTCGATATTTTCAATTTTATTGTGTCACTTTAATTAAAAATTGTTTCTATGTCCGCATCGCTTGCATTTGATGCACGTGGATATCTGGAAGATAGAAAATATATTGACTTATAAATTAATTGTTATTGATGAATTGTATTAACAAATACGAAACATTACGGATTGTAAGTTTTTTAATTTATTAATTTTATAAACAAATTATAAAAAGAAGTAACCAGTTTCGACATTAATATGGAGAAAGAAGTTGTTTTTTCTCTTAATTCTCCTCACATTATGTTGCCAGTTATGTTTAATAAAACAATCTTCAGTGGGGTTTTTTTTAAATGGCGGTTTCCTTGCTTAAATAATTAAGGGATATCAAAGAAACCTTTACAATAAATCAAGACTTATTTTAAAGTGATTTCGCACACCAGTCGTTTGATCCAAAAATTTCCCGTGGTTTTAGTTTTTTGCAAATTTTAATTTTCTTTCTACAAAATCTACAAAATATGAGGCATCTAGTCAAATCTAACAAAAAAGTTTAAAATTGTTTAAGTAAAAACTGTCCATTTTTCTGATGATTTTCTTTCAAATTATTGATCTGCAGGTTGAAAATTATAAACAAAAATTATAATTAGACATTTTGACTAGAACCCATTGTTTGTACATTTAGTGTGGGGTTCTTTATGTGATTTATTCTATAACTTATGTGAAACTTTAGTTTAAGTGAACGTTTATATAATTACTCATAAATCAGTCGTAAGTCGTAGTTTAGTTTGCAGGTACTGACTTGAAAAAAATTATTCTTTGCTTGCTGTTTTAGAAACAGAAAACTACTTTGAATAGTGCATATGGTTTACTGGCACAAGAATCACTACTCTAATTAAAAGTATGTGAAGTTTCATCAATGAATAATTATTCCCTTGAACCATTCAATCTTCCTATAAGGACACATATATATCTTTACATCATTCTTACTCGAAACAATAAATTTACCAACGATTTTCTACCTTCGCGAATTTGCGTGCATAATTACAACCGAAAGCGTCATAGTGAGCCATTAAATCTCCAAAATACGTACTTGGACGGCTATAGAATAGCGGACCCTATAAGAGGGCCTTATGGGAGCGCGAAAAGGCATGCATCACTTTGACTTATGAGAGGCATTATCGTTCCTACGAGATCGCTGAAAGAGTGAGATAGAGAAAGGGAAAAAGGAACAATGAAAGTGAAAGAGAGAGAATTTTTTACGTGGGGACACGAATATGCGCAGGTATGTATATTTTAATATATTATACACAGCAAGGCGGTATCAAGACGTTACTCAATGATACTATATTATTGCTGGGGAATGAGAAGTAATTGCTCTTTTTGCAAACTACATCCTGATCTTAAGCCCCGATTTAACGGGTCCATTTC
The DNA here is from genome assembly GCA_011634705.1 of Andricus grossulariae. Taxonomy (NCBI): domain Eukaryota; kingdom Metazoa; phylum Arthropoda; class Insecta; order Hymenoptera; family Cynipidae; genus Andricus; species Andricus grossulariae. The sequence goes on from JAABKJ010007545.1 coordinate 299,274,900, forward strand.
GAACTTTAAGCCGATATCGAGTTGTCATTTAATACAAATAGAATTTTTTCGGGATCAAAGGAAAGGGTGAGAAAACAGTATGCAACATTGCCCTAGAGGATAGAACAACTTGATAAGTACGTGTATCTTGTTAGTTTATTTTCTAATGACGGAAAGATCGATGGAGACATAGCCAGGCGTATAAACGAGAATATAGGAAGGTTACCTGCAGAATGGAACCATTACCAGAAGTGAAAATTTAACAAATAAGGCTAAAATTGTAATATGTAACTCTGTAATTGCAACCACTGTGCTGTACACTCTGTACAGTAGCGAGTCCTGGACTTACTAAGAAAAGGATAAGAGTAAAGTTAACACGATTGCCATGCAATACAGAGGAGGCACTGTTTGACAAGATTGAAAGAAATTTGTTAAGATGGGTTAGGCATGTTGAGAGAATGAAAGGAGATCGACTGATGAGACAAGTATATCAACGTAAAGTAAATGGTAGCGTACCCAGATGCAGACTGTGGAAAGAATGGTAGGAATGTGTAAATGAGACCCTAAATCCAAAAGAGATAAAAGCGACAGAAACACAAGAGCTTCCATGAGGGAACGTGTGGACGTAAATGAAGCTAAAGAGGTATGCCAGGACAGAAAACTGTGGCGACAATTAGTTTATAAGAAACGCATGATGAAGAATGTCAGTGGAGTGAATGACGCCTGAAAAGAAAGACCTTGGATATTAATGGGCCCGACTGAAAAGCTCTACATAATGAGCTTGTGAAACTCTCCGCCTGAAGTGCTTGCTAGAAAGATTGATCAGCGACTTGGGTCGGAGCAGTGTTGCGGAACGAACGTGTTACTTGAATAAACAACACGGGAATTCTATATATACCCCCACACCCCTCATATACCGCCTCGTACACTTCCCTTTCTCATTTTTCTCATATAAAATCCTTGATCTCCGGCTAGAACCGAGTGGGTCACGCTTACCCCGAAAGGGATTTGGCTTAATGGTATAATATAAGCTAAAATTGAATTAAACACTAAATCAGTCGAAATTGGACTGATTGAATTAATCAAGCATGATTTGACTGTAAGGTTAGCCCTTTCTACTGATAAAACAGTTGTTTTAGCATATCAATCAGTCAATATCGATGACTGAAGTAATCAGTCAATGAAAGTGACCGATTTGTCTACTATAATAAAAAAGTAATATTATTTCTAAATTAAAATTTCTGATTAAATGCCTACATTTTAATAAATGATTTAAATTAACCATAAATACTGATTAAGACATTGAAAGTTGCGGATTAGATCAGCCAAATTACTCACTTAATTAATGAAAGTTACTGATTACGTCATTCAAAATTACTTTATTTTAGATCATTCAAAATTACTGATTAGGTCAGCGGACGTTACTGATTAGATCAATTTCTCTTTATTGGTAGAAAATAAATTTTTTTGATTCAAAATTCACCTTTTTGGTTAAATATAACTGTTTTTGATATAAAATAACAATATTTTTGGACTGAAATATCAATTATTACATTTTTTTCGAAATGATTGTTTTCTTTATTAAAAATTCAACTACTTGAATCAAAGTTGAACTACTTTGACAACGATGACTTTGGTTTAAATTTGACCTATTTTACCCAAAATTCGTTTTCTTTTGTTTGAAATTAAATTTGTTAATTGAAAATTTCATTTTTTGATGAAAATTTATCTTTTTATATAAAACTTCAACTATTTGGTTGAGGACTCAACTATTTCGTTGATAATTCATATATTCTGGTGAAAATTCCACTACTTTGGTTGAAAGTTAAACGACTTGTAAAAATTCAGTTTTATTGTTAATAATTCATCATTTTAGTTAAAGCGCTATTTCTGTGGTTGATAATTTGACTACTTTGTTAAAAATCGTTTTTTTGTTGAAAATTAATTTTTTGAAGTTGAAAATTCAACTATTTGTTTGAAACCTCATGTATTTGATTGAAAATCCGTCTTTATCGGTAGAAAATAAATTTTTATCGCTGAAAAGTCATCTTTTTTGTTAAATTAAACTATTTTTTACTTCAAGTTAAAATATTTACTTGTTGAAATACGACCTTTTTTCTATTTAAATTGAAATATTTTTTAGTGAAAATATATACTATTACATTTGCTCTTACAAATTCATTTTTTTTAAATTAAAAATGTTACTACTTGGTTGAAAAACTTTGTTACAAATTCACTTTTTCTGTAGAAGACTCATGATTTTAATTGAGAATTAATATCTTTGGTTAAAAATTTAATTAATTTTTCTTTTATGCATGAAAATTAATTTTGTTAATTGAAAATTTGCCTATTCCTATTATCGTCAAAAATTGATTTTTCTTAGTTGCAGATTCAACTGTCTGGTTGAAGATCCATCTTTTTTTACGTTGAAAGTAAGTCCTTTGTGGTATACAATTAATCTTTTTGACGGAAACTTTATTGATTTTTTTATTCAACTAGGGTGAGTTGAAAGTTGAACTGCGTTGATAAAAATTAATTATTTTGGTTAATGATGCATTATTGAAGTTGAAAATTCATCTTTTAGGTTAGAAATTATATTGTTTGTTTGTTGAAAACTCAACTTTTTGGTTGAAAATTCATGTAGTTTCTTGAAAATGTCATCGAAAAAAAATTAATCTACATAGTAGAAAGTTGAACTGCCTTGTCCAAAATTCATTTTTTTATGTAAATGATTTACATATCATCTGAGTTAAAAATGCATCCGTTTGTTTGGAATTTTAGACATTTTGTTTAGCATCCATTTTTTAAAATATTTTTTTTTAATTTTAAATTCCATTTGTTTTAGTTGATAATTAGTCTCCTGCGTCATGCGTCATGCGTCAAAATCCAACATAATTGATTCATGCGGCCCCGCTTTATTACTTTTGGATCCACCCGATTTATGATCAAGGCCACTGTAAGCCACTTTAGTGTATTCCGGTTTTGGTCGAAAATTGACCTTTTATAGGTGAAAATTCCACAAATTGGATAATCTAAAATAACTGATTTCATCAGTGACTCAAATCGAATGATTTAAAATGTCCCTTTTGACTGATTTTTCACTCGTCGAATCCATATTATTTGTATCAGTCACTTCTGACTGATTCAAATTTAGAGTGTAGAATAACGTTGTGTAAAATTTTTCTGAATTGTTTTTCAACTCAAAGCTCTTTTTGAGTAGGTGTATACAAAAAATTCTGTGTAGTTTCCTGTATCGTTGTTATTTTCATACCATTCAGCCATTTCCTTAATAATAAAAAATTGTAATTAGATCTGGATTTTGAAATTTTTAACGATTTGTTAAGTGATTATAGTATTTTGGCAAGAGGAGATGATGGTTTGCAGATTATTTGACGATGGGACAGCGCGATATCATTAACACCTCGGGATTTCAACATAGCATTCGTCTTGCTTTTGAGCGGAGGCATTAATTCGGTATTTTAGGCAAAGCAGCACGCGAGACGACACATTATTTATGGCTTGTTTTTAAATATTAAATGATACAAAGGTGCCGCTATGATGTCCAGTTTCTCTCTCTCTCTCTCTCTCTCTCTCTCTCTCTCTCTCACGCTCTCTATCGAAGAACCTGTCCACGGTTGCACTCCCAACAAAAGGATCGTATCTTAAACTTAAAGACCTAGATTTTTTATTCAATAAAAAAATAATTTATGTTTTATATCAAATATTGGTTGCATAATTTGTGTTTTGTAATAGATGCAGATAATACGTTACAATCAAGGTGGAAAATTATAAGGAAAATAATGAAAATGTTATCATGATTGAATAATTTCCATTATTTTTCACGAGGGATTAATTACTATTGGAATCTGGTGTACACTCTTTCTGCAATCTTATGCATTCTCATACAATTCTATGCAATCTTTTACAATACCTTATAATCTCCCATTACTCAAAAATATTCCTGTAACGAATTTCTTATAATTTTTTCGCAATCCTAGAAAAATCATTATAGAAAATCAAAGCATAGAGCAACAGAACTGCGACATAGAACATAATGAATTAGAAAACCCAATTGAGAAAGTCTATGTCGATGAAGTTAGAGATATAATTAAGAACTTAAAAAATGGTAAGGCTGCTGGTGTAGACAGTATTAGCGCTGAAATGCTTTTAACCCTTACACTCGCTTTACTGCCTGCATATATTGTTTGTATTGCTTGTAGGAGCCATCCATGGACTCCGTACTCCTTAAGAACTTCCCAAAGTTTACTTCTATTTACCTTGTCAAATGCTTTTTCTAGAATAAAATATAATTAGTATCCAAAATAAACTCAGGGCGGGGATGGAGAAGAAAGAAAACAAAAAACGGAACAAACGCAAATCAAGATTGAAAATTTACATAAACCGGAAGTGCGAATATAATAGAAGCAATAAAGACATAGAGGGCGCCTGGACTTTGTTACGGGATATCACTGTTAAAACTGCGATTGAAGTATGTTGTACGGCGGCTGTTGAAATGCTATATGATACAGGCGGGATAGTAAATGCTCTAAAAGACTCTTTTGAAGAAATATTAGGAGTTGAAGATATAGGGAAACAGAACTGTGAGATAGAAAATAATGCATTAAAAACCCCAATTGGAAAAGTCTGTGTCCCTAAGGTTAGAGATATAATTAAGAGCTTAAAAAATGGTAAAGCGGCTGGTGTAGACAGTATTAGCGCTGAAATGCTTGAGGTTGTATGCAAAAAAATCGATCTCTGGTAGAATTTTTTTAAAAAAGAGCTATATTTAAATAGAATGATTATTTATATGCGAAATTAATTTCAAATTTTTCAACCGTACCGCTGCAGAAATAATTAATGTCAAAGTTGACCACTTTAACACGTAATTCGTGGGCAATGCATAGGCACTGTCCACAATTTAATTTGTAGTAATTAAACGCTCTGGTACAGAAATTTGTAAAATGTCGGTATTTGTGCTGCTTGAAAGTAAAAATTTTCAGAAAAAACATCCCATTTTTCCACCGCGTAGTTTCATAGATAATCTAATGAAAAGCACTGAAATTTTAGTCACTTTCAAACGGATAAACGTAACAGTATCGCGACCCGGCAACACTATTCCTTCTCTCAAGCTTGTCTGCTGTACACACTCGACACACACACTCACGCGCACAACAAGCTTGGAAACGTACGTTAAATCGCGACGTTGCGCGATCTACGAGCCTGCTGCTGCCCCATAGCAGTGATGACTGTACGTATACACACATACTACGAATTCTAAGCCAGTAGCGCACTGAAATTTTTACCTGCGAGCCCGTTAAATTTTTTCAACATAGCATGGCTCGACGGTGCCCCGCGGGAATCCACTATTTGTACGGGGATGGGACTTGCATACAACCTTAAATACGGTGGCGAGTTCATACCTAACAGGGTGTGCGAATTGATAAATGTATGCATCGAGACGGGACAAGTCTGAGACGATTGGAGAAAAGCGATTTTCGTAACAAAATACAACAGAAAGGGAGACAAAAGCAATTCCAATAATTACAGAGGTATCAGCTTACTGAGTAGAGTAAGTAAAATTTACGCAAAAATAATTATTCGTAGGGTAATGGAAATTACAGAAGAAAATGTATGGGCAGTCCAAAGTGGATTTATGCTAGGAAGATCATGCACAGATCAGATATTTAGCTTAGGACAGATCACAGAAAAAAGCTTAAGAGTAGAAAAGAAAGTTTTTTGTGCATTTGTTCACCTAGAAAAAGCATTTGACAAAGTAAATAGAAGTAAACTCTGAGAAGCCCTTAAAGAGTACAGGGTGCATGGATGACTCCTACAGGCAATAGAAACAATATATGAAGGCAGTAAAGCGAGTGTAGGGGTTAATGGGAAACTGAGTGAGTGGTTCGATATTATGCAAGGCATGAAACAAGGATGCGTTATGTCCTCATGGCTAGTTATCATATTTATGGATAAGTGTCTCAGAATGACCCTCTTCAACGAAGAGGGTGTAAATCTCGAAACAGTGAAGGTGCGTGGTTTGGCTTTCGCACATGACAAGATTGTTATGGCAGAATCAATCGAGGACATGCAAAGAATGTTGAAAAAACTTAATACAAACATGAAGAACATGGGCCTCAAAATTAACGTGAATAAAACAAAGGTAAAGGTGTTTAAAGAAAAAAATTAGAAAACAATGTGCCATGTCGTCCTAAATGATGAGAGATTGGATCAAGTTGACAAGTACGTATATCTGGGTAGCCTATTCACTAGCAAGGAAAAATAGATGGAGAGTTAGATAGACGCATAAACAGGGGTAAGAAGGTTATCGGTAGAGCAGGGTCCATTCTCAGAAATGAAAACATATCAAAAAAAGTAAAAATGACCATACATAATTCTATCTTTGTACCGACTGTACTATACGGTAGCGAGACATGGACATGTCAAGAAAAGGACAAGAGTAAAATTAACGCGATTTACATGAAACCTCTGCGCACAATATGCGGGAAAACACTGATGAACAAAGTCCGAAACGAGATAATCCTCAAAGAATGTGGTACAGTAGACACTAATTGACATACGGGAAAGAAATCAGTTAAGGTGGTTCAGACATGTTGAAAAAATGAAAGATGAACGACTGACCAAACAGGTGTATAAAGGTAAATTAAATGGCAGAATTGCCAGAGGTAAACTGCCGAAAGAATGGTTCGAATCTGTGAATGAGACTTTAATCCGAAGAGACATAAGAAGCCATAGAAACAAGAGAGCTTGCATGAGAAAATGCATGGATGGAAGGAAGCTAGAGTAGTATGCCAGGACAGAAAAGTTTGGCGACAAATAGTTTATAAAAAGAATGTGAGTAGAGTGAATGACGCCTGAAACAAAGACCTTGGATACAAATGGGCCCAAGTGGGGAACCACACATAACAATTTTGTGAGGCTCATCACGTAGGGTGATCGCTATAGAGATTGATCAGCGACCAGGGTCGAAGTGGTGTTGCGGAGCAAACTGATGGGGTAAAAAAAATGATGGGGTGAAAACCAGGCTTTGTTCTATATGTCAAGTGACATGCTCTTATGAGATCTCTTAATTGCATTACAATAATGCGTCCGTGACTGATAATATATACCGGGACAACCCCGTGCATACTGTTAAAAAAAATGCAAAAATCCAACTCTAACAAAACAAATGCCTTCAACACATTGGGCTGTAACCATCTTAAGCTTGAGAGATTAATATATTAAGTACAAATTATAACTAAAATTTCTCTCAAAACACCAGCCGCAGAACTCTTATATGCTAAGCTGGTATTGTTACTGTTCCAAGACAGCCCATGTATTTTGATTTTTAGTTTAAACTCATTTCCACGGGGAATTTCGGATGTTATTTTGCAGAAAAATGTGAGTTGTGACTCTAGGCCTTTACACTGTTTTAAAAGTGAAATAAAGATATCGTGCCGAGAATGTCGCACTCCAAAAACGATCAAGAACACACTCTCTTCTAGTTTAAGGAGAATTTGCAGTCTTGATGTCGCTTAACCTGCGTCTGATTGAGAGTTATCCGTGAATTTTTGAATGAAATAGATTTGTCGATTGCTTACCTGATGAGATAGCTGCATAAACTTCCATTATATTAGTGTGAATTTTAATTATACCAATGGAATAATAATAAATGAGATTTTATTATAACTAATACGGTTACTGATATTTTCTCGAGAAATCTGTAAAGATGCCTTTTTGCAATGCATTTATATATCAAATTTTGCAATCTAGTTCATTGAAGTAATTATTTGCTTTTGTTTCATGCTTTGAACTTGATGAAGTGTCGTAGTTAAGTCAGTGAAATTAGTGATTGAGCTCATTGCCAAGCAATGAAAAAAAAATTAAAGCAAACTTCTTAGTTAAAAAACAGACATCAGAAGTCTGTGTTACAAATTTTGAATTTTTAAAACATTTTTAAATGTAATTGCTTTGTTAGCAATTACGTTGGACAAGATTCCTACAAACATACAATGCTGCTAATTATTGACAAAGATCTATTCCAAAAGAAAGCAAAAGTCGAAACAATTCATCCAGAACTCAAGCGTGCCAAACCAATCATCTAAAATTACCAACTATTCTGCCTGATAACTTATTCACAAGACCATGTTGTCGTACAACGTGTCTAAAAAGATCAATAATATCGATCGCTAATAGCCATTCCAAAATATAAAATAAATCAAACAATTCTCGTCTTCATGCATCTATTTACAATCTTGAAAGAATCAACACATATAAGTATCGAGTGATAAACATATTTTCTTTATTATAAACATGTCTTTATAATTATTGTGAAATGCCACAAATAAGTGAAGAAGTTAATGTTATCAGTTTAGTTTTATGCATTTCCATTTGGAAAATACCTAATTTTTAAACCGGTACTTTCTGAAATAGATGATTTGTTTCGAAAAAATAATGAATAAACTGCAATTACGAAATAATAACAAAATAATTCACGAATAACCATTACTCATGCGAACTATTTGTGTTGAGTTGAAGACTCGAAGTACATATTAGGCAAAATATAAAATTTCCAGGTTGACGAATGTCGACTTTAATTAATTCTATATAACTCATTCATAAAACTTATTTCTACTGAGATAATGATTTTCAAGCTTCCAAATGGGTATTTTTGTCCTATTATATGGTAAAGTTACGATAAATTTTCGGAAATTCTTGAATAGCAGAAATAACGAGAAATTTCCATAAATTTAAGGTATCAAAACCTTTCAAAAATTTTCGGATATTTATTGAAAATTGAAGAATTACCAGAAATTTCAGGTAGCCAAAAATTTACAAATGTCTCGGAAATTTTCAGTAATTTATAGTTATATTGTAACTTACCACTACGAGTATGTCTAAGCACTATTCGCTGCTCGCAATCAGTCTGCCAAGCATGAACTAATAATGGAGTCTGGTTATGATTCTGTCAGTCCTGAACATGAAGTCTAATTCAAAGCGCGCAAGCGCAACTTTCAGAAAATATTTATTTTTATAATTGCTATTCAGCACGGTTTTGGAATTGGTCACTCCTCGCACGCTATCCATGCTTCGAAAAGCGAACATTTCGTGCATGCATTTCGAAAAAATATTTCAGCCGTTTATGAAATTTTGTGTGTTTTCAAATAGATACCGTCTACGTTTCGCCAAAACCTGCAAATTGAAATTAAAGATAAAAAATTCGCTGTATATCCAATTTTGATTCCTTGGTCATGGCGATCTTTTCCTGGTATATTTTTGCATGATGAGTTCAATTTTACAGAGTTTACACTACGTACCTATTTGCCACATGGAAGATTTTAAACCGAAATTTTTCAACCACCAAGTGAAAGATTAAACAATATAGTTAGCCTAGTTGCAATTATAGCTCATAGCTGAATCAGATATTTGCATGCATACAGCTATAACTCAACAATATATATATTTTATATAATTCACCAACTTTGTACTTTCTTCTCTCTCATAATTTATGTACATATACTACGTGCCACTTTTACGGAATAGCCCATTTTTCAGGACAGAAAAATGCTGATATATATCAAGGACTAAAATAACAAAAATGTATCCATCAATAAAAAGCTTGGCATATAAACATTGAATCGCAGTTGGAAAAAAAAGAAACCAGAAAAGGAAGGCGTTTGAGCATTTGTTTGGACTATCATAATCACATCAGTAGAATCTGTAATTGAGCTTGCTGCAAAGTAGAACAAAATGAAAACAGAAAAGTTTTTCAGTTATAAAACACACATTGTGAGTGACGGGAACACTCCTTGAATCTTCAAAATGTTCATGAATTTGATTATTTTTTTGCATATTTTTCCTGCAGTATGTCCTTTTCTCGAATTCCCAGAAGACAAATTTACTTCGAATCGGTTAAAACGTTTAGCAAAATACATGGAGAAAGATTCCCATACATATCAAACGTTGCTGGTTATTAACGAAGAACTGTTCCAAAAGGAGGCACAAATCGAGAAAATTCTTCGAGAAATCAAGCTTGCCAAACCAAGTATGCACTTTCTTGTGCAAAACGAAACTGTCGAGGAAGATATCAGTAATTTGAGGCAGTTGAAAGGTTTGGTTTCCCCAACAAAGACATTTTTCATGATAATCGACTCTGTCCAGAATAACTTAAATATTGCAACAGGAATAATAAAGCTGATCAGCATCTTGTTAGAAGGACGATTTCGGCCAAAATGTATAGTTCTTCTATTTTCTGATGAGCAAATGTCACTTAATCCCAGGAAAAAGAAATTACTTCGAAATGCTTGGAGCAATCAATTCCTTGACACCAGTATCCTTGAAATTGTTGGAAATACTACCAAGGTTCAGTACTTCAATCCATTCACGAATATCTTCTCAACGAAAAAGTACTCATCAGGAACAGAACTGTTTCCAGACAAACTTAGAAACATGAATCATCACCAGTTGACAGCCTCAGTTGTCAATCATCACCCACATATTAATATTGAATACAACAAATCTGGTTATCCAGTCGAGTTTTCCGGAAAAGACGTGCTGTTGTTAACGACTCTTGCAATGAAAATGAACTTCGTTGTTAATTTTGAAAAGTCACCAACAACTTTTAACATCGAGAAGTTACTTCAAAACAAAGTTAATATACGTCTCATTAGAACCTTGCTTCAGAATGTTAATAAGTTTTCTTTTCTGGAAAAATTGGTGGTTGGATTTGGAAGTTTTAACGCTCTGTCGCCAAAAATAAGAATTGAGGTAGATTGGGCTGAACTAAGTTTTCTGAACGCACTAGCCCCGATTGCAGCGTTTTCCACAATTCTCTGGCTGCTGATGTATGCGTTGAAACAGTACAGTTATGACTGGAATTTGTCTTTCACGGTGCAGGTCGTCTTAGGTTTAACAGTTTCTCACGGTCCTGTTAATTGGAAGGCAAGAATCATATTTGCTTATATGGTCATTGTGAGTTTTGTATTTTCTTCTAAGATTTATGCTATGCTCACCAGCATAAATTTGCAATCGGAATCAGAAATAGAACTGAGTACATTGACTGACCTGGATAAATCAGGCCTCACACTTGAAGCTCATCCGGTAATAATTAATTGGATGAGTGAAGACGTTCGAAACATGAGTATAGTAATGAAATCGCAGTCGCAATTTTTGAACGCCGAGGATTGTGCTCTTCATGCAATCGCCCAGAAGAATTTAAGTTGTGTCATGTTAAAAATACAATCGAATTGGTTTGCTTCGCGCTTCAAGGGTGGGGATGGAAGAGCTTTATTTGCGACAGTGGATGAACCTTTTGTTACATCAGCAGAAGGATTCTATCTAGAACCAGGATCTCCTTATGTTAAGCGATTTCGCAGTCTCCTCTTGCGATTGATGTCTTTCGGAATTTTCGAAAAGTGGAATAAAGATGTTGTGCCAAGCATGTCGTCTACACAGAAGAACAGAGAAGCGTTAGATGACTTGGCAATCAGTTACAACGTACTTTTCCTAATACTTGTGACTGAACTTTTCGTTGGATTTCTAATTTCTGCCATTGTCGTTGTAGTGGAAATTGTTGTTACAAGTATCAAAAGAAGAGGAACAGTCGAAAGTAGAGAATAAGCCACATCACAGGAAGAACATAGTTGAAACAATGCAATTATTTTCAGGTTTTTCATTGATCATGAAAGTGAACATAACTGAAGTTCAAAATTAGTTTCTAAGCAAAAGATACTCTACTATTCTAGTTTATGTAGTAAATACAGATTATAGCGTACAAACGTTTCAATATGGACTTTTGTAAACTTCTCTTTATTAATATTCAATGGCATGTTTATTGCATGTGATCATTCCGCCGTTCCGAAAATAAGTTTCTTATAAGAGAAGTGAGTAAGCAAAACCTTGAAAAAAGCGAATTCTCTTAACAAGAGGATGGGTAACTTTTAAAAACGTCTAAATTCCGAATTGTAATAAATTATGTTATTTCACGTAAGCTATGTCTGTTTGAATGTTTTCTGCGAATTTTTTTACAGAATAGATTTATTTGGTTTGTTTACTTTGTGACATAGGTATATGAAACTATTGTGTTATCACTGTAAATTGTAATTAATGTGTTTGGTGGGTATTGAATAAGCCTTTGAAATAATCTTGCGGATATTTAATTTAGAACGCTTTCAACTTAAGATGTTGCAGTACATTTTGATGAGTTCGACGAATATTAGGCTATTGTTCCGTTACCGTTCAGGAAGCTGAGTAAATCAAATCAGGAACTGAGAATAAATTAACAAGTTGCGGAGGTAATAATATTTATAACATGATTTTAATAAATATTTCAAAATAAATCTTTTCTCGGTCGCAGCAATGACAAAGAATGTGTAGCTTTCTGTTCTGCAATCTGTTTTGTGTGTCATTTTTGTAATATTTTCAGAAATAAATTTTTAAAGAATTGATGATATTGTTTTGGAGATGCTCATTGATAGTACTTCTATAAATAGGAATCACACCTATCGGAAATACAATTTCAAATCAAATTCAAATACAAGAAAATCAATTAATTATTCTTAATAATTTTAGCCAAAAATCAAAAATTCTTTCAATCGGTAATTTAATTTCAGAGTACACGAAAAAGATAATAATAATGCGCTGTAATGATAATCTAGAAATACTGAAAATGGTCCAAATTTCTTACATCTGATGATTAATTTTTTCGTCCAAATGTCCATAATTGAATTAAAGTACTACATTTTGAATGTGTTTCCAACGACATCAAGAATACTGACGTCCAGAAATTGATTGTTTCAAGCAGTTTAAAGCAATCCTCTTTAATGAGGCTAATCAGTTCAATTATTTCTTCTACAATGTTCAAATCGTTCTGGACGGAGACGATTTTTATGAAAAAGCTCGTTGCTTCAGAAGCAAAATCTTTTAATTACTCACAATTGCTGATATCTCTCTCGATAGTTTCGTTTCGCATATGAATGTGGATACTTGGTTCAATAGGTTTCATTTGTCGAAGGATTGTCTCGACTTATTTCTTTTTTTAAAATACATAGATCCTTATCAATAATCAACAACGTTTTATATGTAGAGTTATCTTCCTCCACGGAATTTTCTAGACCTTTTTACCGATTTCGTTGATTTTTTTAAGTTTAAAATTTTGAAGATTGTACGTGATAGTTATGTTTTATATAAAATAAGGTTTGAAGTTTAGGTAAGAGGAGTGAGTGAAAGAAACCTCACGGAATCAGAATTCTTCTAACAAAAGAATAGGTGACTTTGAAAAACTTCTGAAATTCACATGGCAATGAATCATATTATTTCGCGTAACTTATCTGTCCTTAAAATTGATCTGTCAATTTTTTACATATACATATTATAATGCCCATTGAAAAAACAAAACGGCATCTAGTTTTCTTTTAGGCATCGAACTTCGTAACTCCTACTTTCCTTGATTTACGAACCTTGGCCTTGTGCTCTAAATAACACCCTCAGTATCAGTTTATAAAGCTCTAAAATCAATAACACATTTTCTATGTCACTTAGCAGTTTAAAAAGAAAATTGCGCGTGTGATTTTAATACTATTAGCAATATCTACTGTCGCATTCTAGTTTATTAAAGTAGTTATTCACTTTTGTTTTATGCTTCGAACGCAATAAAGTGTCGTAGTGAAGTCAGTAACATTAGTACTCGAGCTCTTTGCTAAGCAATGCAAATAAAAAATTTAAAGAAGTCGGTGTTACATATTTCAAATCTTCTAAATGTTAATAAATGTAACTTCTTTGTTAGTAATTACGTTGGACCAGATTCCTATGAACATAAAACGCTGTTGATTATCAACGAAGACCTGTTCCAAGAGAAAGAAAAAGTCGAAACAATTCATCCAGAACTCAAGCGTGTCAAACCAATCATGTAAAATTACCAACTAAAATGCCTGATAGCTTATTTCCAAGGCTATGTTATCGTACAAAGTCTCCAAAAAAATCAATAATATCAATCACTACTAGCCATTCCGAAATACAAAAATAAGTAAAACAATTCTCGTTTTTATGTATCTATTCACAATCTCGGGAGAATCACCATATCAAGTTAGAAACATATTTTTTTTATTTCAAACATATCTTGATTATCATTGTGAAATTACAAAGATAAGTAAAGTGGCAAATATCATCAGCTTGGTTTGTTACATTTCTACTTTCAAATAACTAAACTTCAAAACGCTACTTTCTGAAATCATTAATTCGTTTCGTTCAAAATCTTTCACAGTAGTTACGATTAAAGTTGTAATAAATTTGGTTAGCATTCTAGAGAAGAAAAAAATAAAATGCTCATCATATCAATATATTATGCCTATTTTCAATTATAGTTTCTAGCCTAATCAAATATGAATATGCATACAGCTATAGGTTAACTATATATATTTGGTTAGAAATGTCCAACTTCGTGCTTCATTAACTCTCAAAATTTATGTACATGTAGTACGTTCCACTTTCAGGATACGGCCCATTTTTCAGAACAGAATAATGAAAATATATATCAAGGAGTAAAATATAAAAAATGTATCCATCAATAAAAAGCTTGGCATACGAACATTAAATCACATTGGAAAAATATAGACCAGAAGTGGAAGGCGTTTGAGTATTTTCTTGTACTTTATATTTTTGGAATTTTGAAAATTTCAAAATGTTTACAAATTTTATCATTTCCCTTTTTCTTTTTCTTTCAATGTATCTATTTTCTACTGCAAAGGAGACATAAATCGACTAATTCGGTTTGAAGGGTTGTAATGTCGAACAAGATTTCTCCTATTAAATTTCAATAATGGGTGCCGTATTTAGAAAAAGAATGGAATTTTTCAAGGGAAAGTTGGAATGATAATATATATAATTGCACCCCCAGAAGAATTCAGTCAATTTTGATTTTTGGTGTTCAAATTTCCTAATTTTAACTCTATTTACATGTTTTCCCAAATATTTATATCGAATAAAACGCATTCGATTATCCAGTCACCTCTTCCGAAAGCGATTAACTTTTACTACACACGCTCGCGAAGAAGATGAAATTCCTTTTTTATTTGGAAAGGACAACAAAAGGTTTTGAGAATCAAAAGTCACTTCTAAACAAATCGCATATCAGTCTGATCCAGACAATACTTCATAATGTTGCTAAGGCGTATTATTTAGAAGATTTGTTAATTGGATTTGAAACTTTCAACGCTTTCACGCCAAAATTAAAGAATGAGGCAGATTTTCATGAATTAAGTTTGCTTTACGCACTAGTCCCAATTGTAGTGCTTTCTGCAATACTCTGGCTGCTGATATATGCATTGAAATAATACAGTAACGACGGGAATTTATCTTTCACGTCGCAGATCATGTTAGGTTTAACATTTCCTCACGAACCTATAAATTGGAAGGCAAGGATCGTATTTGCCTATATAGTCATTGTGAGTTTCGTATACTCTTTTAAGATGTATGCTATGCTCACCAGCATCAATTTTCAATCGGAATCGGAAGAGCATTAGCTGAACTGGATAGATCAGGTCTTACACTAGAAGTAAATCTAGTGATAATTAATTGGATAAGTAAGTACATCCGAAATTTGAGCATCGTAATAAAATTTCGAGGTCAATTTTCCAACTAAAGGGAACTGTGTTCTTCATGAAATCGCGAAAAAATGTGACTTGTGTAATGTTAAAAATGCATTCAAATTGGTTTGCTTTGTGCTTCAGGGGTGGCTATGGAAGAGCTTCATCTGCTACAGTGGATGAACCTTTTGTGATATCAGCGGAAGTCGTCCATCAAGAATATTTGTAGCGACATAACGTATATACTACGAAAAAAATTGCCGAGACTCAGGAAGCAAAGATGGATATACATCTGAATATTCATCTCTTATTTCGTTTTAAAGGGGTTCGGCGAAACGTACACTAAGTATTTTTAAGAACCAAGGGTTTCTGCTAAATATGGTTACAATAATTAATAAGCAGTCGCTTGAACATAATGTAGAAAAGTTCACATTTTGGACAAAATCGAGTGCGAAGCACGAGATACGTGATAAGAATATGTTCTTTAAAGCCAAAGGAGCTTTAACAAAAGAGAATTCGGAATCATCAAATTACAGTTGTTCACGCTTTGACTTTTAATTTTAAGGAGTCTGTCCAGAAATGTGTGGAAAATCCAAAGACCGAGCGCGTAGCGCGCAACGAGAATGTGCCCGCGCAGCGGGCATATTTTTTTTAAACACTTTCATAGAATGTAATTCCAGAATATAATTGAAATATGCCAGATTTCAGACCATCTCCTATCCTGTGACTCAATCTCGTCTGCACGGAGAAAAATGGATGTTGAAACCTATAAATATTGAAGAAGAAAACAGTACCGACTAACATGCAGATACTAAATTGTAACATATATATGGTTATCCAATTCTTGAATATAAAATATATTAACACTGGACATCTAGATGTTACCTGTAAACATCCATTTTTCTCCGTGAGGTACTTGAACTTGAACTGAAGTCCCAGAAACTCGTCGACCTTCATTAAATTTACAAATTTTATTCGCTGATCTTGAAATCTGACAAATATTTACATAGGAAACTTTATCCAATTTTCGGTGATCCTTATTTTCTATTTAAATTGAGGATTATCATAAAGAAATTATGTAGGTATCGTTTGTAAATTTCCTACGGAACCTGTGTAAACCTTGCTTGCAAGGTCGGGCGTAGGAAGCTAGGAAATTTCCAAACAACCCGTTCTCCAGATATCCTTACCTCTTTTCATCTTTTTTCTTCATAAAGATGCAAAGTGACGATTACTTACAAGCCTTCAGGGAACAGGGATATAAAGCCGCAATGATGCCAATTTAATTAAAATACATTGAGAAAAACTCTTGTTATCATTTTAATTTAAAATTGGTCACACTTTAACGCGACAAAATTCAACTTTGAAAATTAAAAATTAAACTACTTGCGCACCGAAACGTCCCCTTCAATTGGATAATATTTAATATTGAGCTACCTGCGCAAATAAAGAAGATCTTTTAACAAAGAGACGTTAACAATAACCTGATTCCATCACCGATATACAATATTGATAAAGACTAACAAAACGTAAATGCGACGTTGACAAATATTAAAACACGATTTCGATAACGAGTTAAATAAAAAACTGTGTGCATTTTTTAAATTATATCACCCGAGAAATAAAAGAAGCTTGGCTTCAAAAATTCTTGCACAATTTTTAAATTCTGCCCAAACAAATATTGTACTCTTCTGTGAAAAAATGTAGATATACTATTGAATATTCAAAATTGCACATGGTTTAATTAACTGTCAGACTGAACAGTTTTAGATTCCTTTAGCTCTCAACCGTCGATCTACCTTATACCGCATGTGCACTAAGGTGGCCCTTATTTATATTGTGAAAAAAATTCAATCTTTTTGGTCTCACCTTATAGTTTTGCTCGAATGTTAAAAAAAAATTATCTCCAAATTTGAGTGAAAATGAAGTTTTCCATTAATTTTACATGGGAAAAAGGCAACTTCTTCTTTTTCTTCTTCATCACGTCTTATTTAATTGCAAAAATGGGGCATTAACGTAACTTACAATACATGTTACTGTTCAGAATACTTCTGGTCTGGGAATAAGATTTGGCCATAATTTTTCATATTATAGAAATTGTTAAAATAACTTTTTTTTTAATGAGTGAATCATGTTGTTTTCTTCACGTCACGATTTTGTTTATCAGTTTTCAGAGTAAAAATGTTTGTTTAAATCACTTTTAAGTGTTTAAACAACATCACCATATTTTAATACTTCCTTCCAAGCAAACACGATAAATGAGTACTTTTTTTCTTCTTCAAATGTCAACAAAGTTTGATATGCCTAAGTATCTATTTGTTAATTTAACATTGTTTACGGTTATATGCTAGGATTAACGAATTCTAAATGTGTATAATAAATAAATTAATGAACCATTTTCATTCTTTGACTTTTGTAAACGAATAAAGCATTTAGGTAGTAGTGTGCAAAATCGGATTTTTGTTAATAATTAGAAAAGAAATTATTCCTGTTTTTTTGGAAAAGTACGAAATACCCCGATTTGCCCCACCAGTAGAGCAGAATGGGGTATTTCATATTTTGGTAAATGCAGATAAAGTGAAAGAAAGCACTACGAAATGAAATTAGTGATCTTGATGGAAAATTCTAATCTGTATTGAATGCAAGGATTAAAGAAAAGAGAGAAAAAATCATATTGAAAAATTGATGAGATTCCACATTTTTTATTGAAAAAAATAGAGATTATTTTTAAGGCGGAATGGTAACCAGTCTTGTCCCATTGTTGATACCTCGTCTTCGGTCCACATGTTCACTTTCACAAAACATGGTGTATTCATTCATGATCATTTTTTCAAAAAATATTGTTTGATTAATCTTACCATTACGTGAAACTCCCAATTAGCACTTATATGGGATATTGTTTAGGACCCCATAAGAGGTTCTTCAAATGTTAAAATATTAAAAATGATGGCTGATTCTTATGCCATAGACAGTTCGTTAAATCAATGGGAAACTTTTTTTTGAGTATTGGGACAAAACTAGTGGATGAGACCAAAAAGAATATGATTTTGAAAAATAAGGACCACCCTAATATGCACCTAAGTAAACGAACTACATGTACATTGTACGTCCTGGCGCTAATCCTAACATTGATCTATTTTTTACGTCGCTTGGCGAGTTCACTACAGCAACATATCAATTTATTAACCACCGTCAATAACAGTAATATACTTATGAAGCGTTATAGCGTTTCTCACACTACCCAGCAATTTATATAAATTAGTCATCTCGACTGTTGGGCTTATGTCTTCTTAAAAAAATAAATAAATCAAGTGTCACGATCGAACCTCGTTAAGGAACTGATTGTTGATGAAACCCAATCACTTATTGTATTTTTTGTAATTTGTTATGAGCATGTATTATCACAATGAAACACCGTTTAGCACGCGTACATATTTTAGTAATTGCTGATCCACTTTTCAGCGACCGTGAACTCTTTCGAATGTTTTGGAAGGTGGAAGGTCGAAGAAGGGGAAACACCTGTAGTCTCGCATGTGGATGATTCCAATCGTGAAAGAGTAATGACGAGTGAGATATTTTAATAGTACAATCAACAATATTCTTAATGGTATGATAATACCTCAATTCACATTACTATAAACAATATAAAAATAGTTTAAACGGCTTGCAATGTTTTAATCTCAATGGTCAAAACATTTCTTGTACAATTTTCTTTTACGCAACAAGAACAATAAGCCCAATCTAAGTGGTTTTGATTCCACAGAGTATAAAGGACTTTGAAATAAACGATTACTCATAAGATGTGAGTTCTTGTACTGAAGAAGGTATCTCAAGAGTTGATGACCAAATCATATATTTGAGATATATCAGGGATGGTACGGCGTTAACGATGTTTATCTCGTAGGTCGCATCGTTTAGTAATTGCAAAATCCAGAGAACGTTTCACGAAGCCACGAACCTCCCAAAACGCGCCGAGCAAGCGAATACTTGCGAATTGCGAAAACTGTATACATTAGCGTTACAGAAAATGGGCCATGCCCGAATGGTCGTTACGTAAGGCTTTGTCAAAGAGCGTGTCCGATGAAAGGAGAATCGGCGCGGAGAGAAAGGTTTTTTTTTATACGCGATTCGTTCATGTGGACTGTCGTCTAAGTCCCGAATGAAAAACAGGTGGTGTATCTACACGCACTTGTCGCGCGACTTATCCAAGCCTATGTAAGGCAGCAGGCCGATATGTCGCGAGAGAATGTCCGATGCGTGCCAACCATCGAAGGACTAATTCTTCAGTCGAAACAAACTTTTTCTCATCGATATGTTTCAGTGAAATTTCACACGATGTGCAGCCAAATTAGAATTTTATGTACTTGATATAGTAAAATTTATTGCAAAATGATTCATTCGCCGCTTAAACTTGATTTAACTACTATACTTTATGAAAATATTTATAAGCTGTAGTCTGTCATATGAAACTTAAATGAATACATAAAAAAGTTTACTTTTTGTTGCAAGTTCATTCCAGCCTGGTTCTAAACATAGGGGTAGATTTAAGCTAATTTTTTGCTTACAAGAAACCCCCGTGTAGATAATTATCGGAGAACTATTGGGAGCCACGGAAAGACCGTCCTGATCAATGCGCTGAGTAGAAGTAAAACGTTTTTGTATGGTCAAACGCTAGTCTGGACAAGCTAATCTAGCGCTAATCTGGACAAGCTATAATTTAGCGCTAGCCTGGAAGAAGGAATCTAGCGCTAGTTAGTCGGTCTTGTAAAAATCTATTTCAGATGGTTGAAGTTAAAAATTATTTCAAAGACTGTCTAGACGATAAGAAATAAAATTCTTTGTATTCAATGTACATTTTTATTTTTTTATACTTTTAAACACCCTGGATATTTTTTGAAATGTGCAAAAAATAATTGTATTCAAAAATTAGAACAAATTTTGGTCCTAATATGCCAGCCAGCACGCGATTTTTGTCTTTCTCAAATCAATATAAATCATATCCAGTGAATTTCAAATATTACAAAAATGGAATTAATATTATGTAGCTATTTTTCATTTTAAATTTGTAGGTTGGGACAGGTACGTGACAGGAAATTTTGCGTACTTTTTTATTTTTGTTTCATAAATGAAGTCATCTAAAATGTTGCAACTTTACTGAATTGTGCGTCGATATATAACTACTTTACTGAGACAATTTTAGAAAAAAAGTTAGTATTCAAAGAAAAAGTGAAAAATGACTGGGATTTAAAGTGGTCAACTTTTTTGGCAATCACCCATATGTATATACCAAATCCATTAATTTGGAATTATTCTTTCATCTAAATTCTGAATTTAGAGAAAAAATTCGTAAGACTTCCTACGTCAGAATTATCATCAGCAAAATGCTGATGTTTGCAATAATTGTGACTCTCTGATGTAATAAAATTACATTTTATATGAGCTCTTTACAGCTTTGTTTACATGTATATTTCAACAATGTTTCTCATCATCCCGAAATTCGTGATGCTTAGTCCATTCCCTATTCAGCTCTGCCAATAACAATTCGGGAGGAATAGATGCGCCTTATTTAAAAATATATATGTTGAAATCTGTGTTTTAAATTTCTAATTTCTTAATATAACCGAAATTACGGATGTGGGAGTTTTCGAAAGTAAAACAATACCGCACATTTTTCTGGAGGACCGAAAGTGATTACACGTGGAGGTGTAAGAAAATTTATGGACCTTAAGTAATAGTTTCGCGGTCGAAAATCGTGGGTGAGGGTGAGGGGAAAACACGAGGCTATATTATTTCATATGCCGTACTCAAAGTGAGAAAAACAAGACCTGCTTATTTTCTGCAGATATTAAACATTCGTACAATGTTACGTCATATTTGTAATTCATTGAGTCCTAATGTTATACAAGTACAAGTGCTAATATAACTAGATCTGCGGGGTTTAGAACTTAAAACTTATCAGTTTCATAAACGAACTTTCAAATATTGCAAATTATTTAAGTTTGTATTGACTAATGAATTACTATTTATTCTTAAATAATTAACATGAAAAATATTGTACAACTGTAATCACCATTAAGTTACTCACTCTTATTCTACAATTTACTATGTAATTCACAGTGTAGAGGAATGTGTTGCGCTGTCCTGCACTTTTTGCAAATAGCACGATAATTTTCAGTTCAATTTAATTCAGCGTTGTTTACGCCATAAGAAAGATAAAACCGGCTTCAATAAATAGAAACAACGAGGAAACTAGTTTAAAAAAGGTCACAAATAAACATAAAATTTTAAAACTTTCAAATTCAATTATTGTCTTGTGCGACAATTGACCAAGGCCTGATAAAAGACAAACTAAAAAATTGATGTGCTGTAATTTATGCAATACATTTTTTAGAGCAGAATACGGGGTTTCGTTAGACGTTAAATTCTTAAGCTAGAAACTTCAGTATGCAAAGTTTCCGGTTTCTTCAACCACACTTCCGCTTCTGAATTGTCTGGGCAGTTTCATGCGGTAAGAGGCTCTTAAAAGCTAAACGTAACGAAATAATCGGCCTAATCACAGATTTCTTCACCTCCGGTTGAATTTTATGACACCTCCATCTAAAATTTCCATTTCCAGCAGATAAACCTAAATTCCAAGTTCCGAAACTGAACTGAAAATCGTTTGTGAAAAAGGTTTTATTTTGAAATTTAAATTGAAATGAGGATCGTTCCATCCATTTTCGTCAAAGTCGGTTACGGCCTATTTTTTTTAAATTATAATACTTAGCAAAGTTTTATGTCGAAAGAAATGAAAATGAACGTAACGAAAGTTTCATTACGTTTCTTTTATATATAAAACATAATTTACACATCATTTCGACATAATGTCTCTGTAGCCATATTATCTTTCGATATTTTTTCATACGGAGCTTAGTTTTTAGGACTGAATCCATTTCAAATCGGACAGGTTCAACAACTGAAGTCGCAGAATCTCTCGGGGACAAAATATGTTGTTTTTAGAGGGAATTAGGCGATAAATATTTATCCGATTTGCAAAACAAAAATATCTGCTATCATAAGTTATGCCTATTTGAATTTTGTGCTTTGTTTAATAAAAAAAAATAATAATAAATTGTACCGAAATTTTAGTACTAATAGCCCCTTTGCAGGTCCTGCTATTCGTACAAAAATTACGGTACATGTAGCCACGGTCTCATAATAAAATAATTTCACAACGGGAAGCACTTTGCTGACCAAAACTTTAAGTCAAGACTGCTTAAATAAGTATTTTTAATAATAATTCGTAGAAAACTAATAGGTTTATAAGAATACTATTGTTATTAATTTACCTTAATAAGGATTTTCTTTACTATCGTGATTATTCGGATAATCCTAGAACGCAGTCCTTTTAGCCTATGGCGGGATGTTATAGACCAGGAGCTCATAACATAAATGGTACAATGATAGGGATAAGGATAATTTTTACCTGATAGGTTCGACTGACGAGGACGAATGTAAAAATGTGGGCCTTACAGGTCTGAGTGGAAGAGGTGAGCGGTGGCGACCTGGCAAAGGTGCGAATTTTCATGGTTTCATGCGGTGAGTCGGAAAAGCTTGCAAATTTGTGTACATGTAGAAGATGACATATACATAGTACCTGCGACTTTTAAGGCACTTATCTGTATTATAAAGTGCTTTAAGGCACCTGCAAAGTTGCCGGAAATTCAGGTAAAATTTCATATTCATTTTACAGGAAAAAGTTTCAATCAAAAGTTGGTCTACTTCGAAAGATGCATATTTTCATTTTCGTATCATTTTGTGATAAAGTTGATACATTTAGAGAAAACGTCGATTAAAGATATGCCAGAACAATCAAGAGTTGTTTTTCTGTACAGAAAGTCATTTTTTCGAAAATTGTCAAGAGAAAAAAGATAATCCCCTGCAAGTGTACTCCAACATTATTCAGGATTATTTTATTCAAATGTTTATATTTACCAAGTTATGCGCATTTTTCATTCTTTTTCCCATTTTTCCTTTCACCTGTTGTATCTTTAGCAATTCAAAAGAAGGTGTTCTCAAAAGTAATACATCAATAGTGTAAGTCTTGTGTAACAAATTGACATTAGCTACTCCCAGGTAAAATAATAACTTATTCTGCTATAAACCATAATAAACAGAGTCACGTTCTCAGATTCTACTGATCGTAGAAGGTTGTAATAGAGCTGAATATCAGTCTGAAAAATTACATAACAAAATCGCTTTACTTTCACATTTACATTATTTCTTGTTGTTAAACTTTATACTTTTTCCGGTGGAATGTATTGGATCTTCATTACCGTGACGAAAATCAATTTCACGAACGCAGCATGGGGTCGTCTTAGATTTTTCGACGGCCACTGGCGTAGGCCAGAATTAGGCTAGAATTTTAATAGAATTGCATTAAAAATGTACCAGGAAGAATTTGTAATGAAACTTCAACTACAAGCAGTGTAACCGCCTAAACATACGTCAGTGGACGTCGCAAAATCTTAGACGACCCCATGCTGCGTTTGTTAAATTGACTTTCGTCACGGTAATAAAGATCGATTACATTCTAACGGAAAAAGTATAAACTTGAACAACAATAAATAATGTAAATGTGAAAATAAAGCGATTTTGTCATGTAATTTTGTAGAATAATATTCAGCTTTATTACAACATTCTACGATAAGTAGAAGCTGAGAACGTGACTCTGTTTATTATTGTTTATAGCAGAATAAGTTATTATTTTACCTGAAAGTAGCTGAAGCCAATAAAATAATTCCTAATAATGTTGGAGTACACCTACAGGGGAGTATCTTTTCTCTCTTGGCAATTTTCGAAAAAAATGACTTTCTGTACAGAAAAACAGCTTTTGATTGTTCTGGTATTTATTTAATTGATGTTTTCTCTAAATGTATCAATTTTATCAAAAAATGATATAAAAATGAAAATAGGCATCTTTCGAAGTAGACCAACTTTTATTTGAAACTTTTTCCTGTAAAATCAATATTAAGAAATTTTACCTGAATTTCCTACAACTTTGCAGGTGCCTTAAAGCACTTTATAATACAGATGAGTACCTTGAAATTCTCAGGTGCTATTTATATGTCATCTTCTACATGTACACAAATTTTCAAGCTTTTCCGAATCAGCGCATTGAACCATGAAAATTCGCACCTTTGCCAGGTCGCCACCGCTCACCTCTTCCATTCGGACCTGTAAGGCACGCATTTTTACGTTCCTCATCGTAAGTCGAACCTGTCAGGTGAAAATTGTCCTAATCCCTATCATGGTACCATTTATGTTATGAGCTTCTGGTCTAAAAGGCCTACTTAGAAACTTTATTTCGTTAAGACTAAAGAGAGCCTGTTAACCAACAAGCCAGTGGTGCTAACAGACTGCGACTTTTTCAATTCCGCAGATGTCGCGTAAAGAAGGAGTGACGAAGAGAATACCAGTTTTCTTCCTTACTCCACCACTTCGCGACGCCTGCGCAGTTGAAAAAGTTGCGTTCCGTTAGCACCACTGAACCAAACCCTTGTTGGTGCCGTTTAGAGTAAGTGCAGTTTGGCCGCCCTCCATTAAGAGCCAAACTTGGCCTTCCGTGTGCCCCACACACATTGCACCCTATTACGCGCCGGCCCTGTATACATACAGGGCCGCTACATATATATATATGCAAAACGCAAACCTGCCGTCCGCGCTAACAACCGGTATGTGGTGGAACTAATCTCATTCCGTATTTAGGACCTAATACCTTTGCATATACTATTTCTCTTTCAGTACCATCGAACAATGAACATGGTCGAAATCCGTATGAAAATGTTCGCTACTATTTTCATCGCTCATTAAAGCTTCTCCAATAGAAGCCCAGTGGGCACAAAATTTGGCGACGTCTTCACGGGATCGTTACGACATCTTTACTGCAACTTTACGATATCCTATGTCCATGTCGTTAAGGTGTCTTTACGATATCGTAAAGGCGTCGTACGATCTGACGATGTCTTTGCGATATCGTAAAGACACCTTAACGACATGGACATAGGATGTCGTAAGTACAATTTAGGAAGTAAAAATTCCAAGCACTGGCAGAAACTACAAGACCATTGCTTTGTAAATAATAGTGATAGGTAATTTATTTTGAATTTTTATTTTAATTATACTTCAGGAGGTTTTG
This sequence comes from Andricus grossulariae, assembly GCA_011634705.1. Classification (NCBI taxonomy): domain Eukaryota; kingdom Metazoa; phylum Arthropoda; class Insecta; order Hymenoptera; family Cynipidae; genus Andricus; species Andricus grossulariae. The sequence goes on from JAABKJ010007545.1 coordinate 299,300,631, forward strand.
AAATAGTGTACAGGAATGACGGCTGTGTGACTGGAATGACGGTAGACTGAATTTCTAACAAGGGAGCGTCACGAATTTTAAAGGACTAAGGTAAGGACAAAGGTGCCTAGTGGGCACAAAATTTGGCGACGTCTTGAAATCGTTACGACATCTTTACGACAACTTTACGACATCCTATGTCCATGTCGTTAAGGTGTCTACGATATCGTAAAGACGTCGTACGATCTGTCGATGTCTTTACAATATTGTAAAGACACCATAACGACGTGGACATAGGATGCCGTAAAGTTGTCGTAAAGATGTCTTAACGATGTTATAAAGACATAGTCAATTTTGGTTCCCACTGGGTGATTACGAAGGTCAAATTACACATTAGGTAAGTTCAAAATGGTATTTATTTACTCTAGGAACGGCAGGCTACTAAAATTTTTCGATAATCACAAAATATAAGTAAATAATAGCAATTTGTTCACAGCAACCTGTGAGTGAATCGGGTACCTACCTACCTAAGTATGACTTTCCAAAACTAGAATTGGAAAAGATGAGTCTCAGGACATTTTTATTAAAAAACGTAACATGAACATAAAAAGGATAATCAAGGACTGCAAAATAACTCAAAAATATAAAATATAAAAAAGACTTCCCATTCTAAGTGAACCTTAACAAACTATGAATGCACGAATTAAAATTTCAATTAATAACATCAGTATATACCTAGGTACATTATAATCACGTATATACCTGGGCAAGACTTTTTCTAAGTAGGCTTCAAAGAGATCAGTCTCAAAACATGTTCATGCAGAAACATAAATATCTATTATTAACCCCTCCACTGCGGATGACGTGTATATGCATCATGGACTGGGTAGGCCTAAACTGCGGATGACGTGTATATACGTAATGAATGAAAGTTCTTAATGATTTGACGGATTTCATTGAAAATTGATACTGAGGGGTTATCTGAGTCGCTGAATACGAATTCGAGGTCGAAATTTGAAATCTCAAAAATATTGACCCAATATGGCGACTAAAAATTTTGTTAAATCCAATGAGTTTTCGGATTTGGATGAAAATTTGTACTAAGGGGGTTATTTGGGTCGCTGCATATGAATTTGACGTCAAAATTTGAAATTTCGGAATCGTTGATCCAATATGGCGACAAGATTTTTGGAAAAAACCAATGAGTTGGCGGATTTGGATGATAATTGGTACTAGGGGTTTATTTGAGTCGCTGAATACGAATTTGAGATCGAAAATGTCAAATTTAAGATGACTGATCCAATATGGCCAATTCTTGAGATTTTTCCAAATTTTGATTCGACATATTGGACCACCCATTTAGAAATTTCGAATTTTGACCTCAAATTCGTATCAAGCGACCCAAATAACCCACGAGTACCAATTTTCATCTGAATCTGCTAACTCATTGGATTTTTAAAAATTTTTGGTAGCCATATTGGGTCAGTATTTTCGAAATTTCAAATTTTGATCTCGAATTCGTTTTCAGAGACCCAAATAACCCCTTGGTACTAATTTTGAATGAAATCCATCCAGTAGAACGTCCCACACATTTTGGGCTCACTTTGCAATTTTCGGTCTGCACAGTGAAGGGGTTGAGGCCGAAAAAAGAATATCACTTAAAATTATGTAGAGTGAAGAATTGAAGAGTAAGTGCGAACGCAAAGTAACTCAAGAACTAGAAGAGACTTCCTAACTAATCCAGATCAATAGATAACATAATCACCCTCCTACCAAATAATAACTGCGCAAGACGAAAAAAATATAGAAAAATTCAACAAGTACACGCACATTTTAGAAACTGACCATTACTCAAATTGGTAGACGACGCTTTTTCCCTTGATATAAGGTGTCTTTACGATATCGTAGACGTCGTACGATCTGACGATGTCTTTCTGGTAATCAATCCAGGCCATCGATAGGTAACGCTGATAGAATCCTGCGTCTTTACAGTCACATCTATCGATGAGCAGGTTCTCCCGACATCCTGCTACGCCTTTCTTTGAGCCGCGTTGTTCGTACATCTCTCGCTATGCATATGCATGGTCTTACGTGTGGTGACATCAAGGGCCTTAAGTTCGTTCTTCGTCCATTGAACCACCCCAAACAAGTAGAGTAGATCAGGGACGGCAAGCATGTTAGTCACAGATACCTTGTTCAACGCCGAAAGATTGGATGACCATATCTGTCAAAGAAGATGCTTGTATCTACTTCGGAGAGACTCCTTTACTGATGTTACGTCCTGAATGCGGCTTTTAAACTTTTCTTTCCTACCTTATCCGTAACCGACATCTGCTTCAAAGAAGGCAAGGCTGGTTTGAGTGGTGCAGGGTATACAGAGCGATCTAGCGGTTCATTCCGATGACAGCGATGGCTACCGATACGTGAGTAATCATCTCTGTAACAGGGATCGGGTGTGACGCTGCTGTGAAGGTGGCATGCAAGCGTTAGAAGGTGGGGGTCCACGAATAAGGTAAACGATGTAAGGTAAAAAAAATTGCGTTTATTTACGTAAAGTCGTAGTGTACACTACTGGGACTCGGGGAGAAGTGTCTCTCGGTCACGGTTCTCGAAACATGCTCTATACTTAACGGCTAGTTTGGGCGGCGACGCACCACTCACGGCGCAAGTGAGTGGGGTAGTAGCCCGCGGTCGCAGTGCAAAAGTTAACGAGCGAGGATCTTTTCGCAATGCTGCTGGATGCGGGTTTCGCACGATTGGCGCGTTTTCGCCAAGCAAAAGTCTACGAGCGTGAACCATGACCGAAGCCGCGCTTGCGCTGCCGATTGACAGAGGGACTTGAACTTTTTAGACTGAGTGCCGCGACTCAATTTATTCTAAGTCGAATGACAGGTGGGGTTAGGACGCCAAGGCAACGAAAGTAAGAATCATGGATGTTTGCCAAATATTATTCGTGGTTATAAACATTATTTATACCCCTGAATATAATTTGGCGGACATCAAATTCATCAACTTAAAAACAAAGATGTTTAAAATTTAACAATTGGAAATTTTACGTACTCAATATTGTACCATGTACAACGCAATATTGTATAATTTAAAATTTAATGTAATTTTAATTTTACTGATTGATTTGGAATATTCAAATTTGAAATTATTCGTCGTTTTAAAACAATTTAAATCGTTTAACTATCAAGGCTTCAGACTTAAATAAAATGGTAGAATAATCCGGTAACAATGAGTTGATTGGGATGCATTGACTGTCATTTGAAAAAATGGACATTACAATCCCTTTAAATGCGTGCCAATTGCATTTTCACCTGAAATGCCATTGAATGCGTTTTACTGTATAAAACTCGTTTCGTTTCAATCATTTTTAACACGCATAAACTTCAAGGCATTAAAGTGATTTGCTTGTAATGCCTATGAGTTTATGCTACTCGGCGAGCCGCCAAACTATATGCCATGCAATGCCTTTGACGAACCAAGTATCGAACCGTGTCAATGCTATTTGATGCTGTCGACAAAATATTGAATAGAAGAAATGCCAGTCAATGCGATTTAATTACTTTTCGGACAAAAATGCAATTGAAATATCCGTTTTTAATAATGCTAGTCTGAACGTCCCAATCAACTCGTTGTTGTTTGCAGTGTTTGAAAAATATTATTACGTTACATACATTAATGTATGCAATGTAATAATATTTTTCAAACACTGCTGCAGTAAAAACTCACCTGTTTCCAGACCTTGAAACGAAACGATTGGGAACGATTCTTTTATTTCTAAGCTTTTTATTGACGACGCTCATTGGCTGCCCCGTTCTTGTATCGATGAGCCGGCGGGCGCTACTTTTTCAGCCGAAAAGCGCGAGTGATTTGAAATCAATAATAAATACTATCAATAATAATACAAATAAATACACTTGACATTCCTGGAACTGCTGGCCCACGCAGTTTCTCAGAGCGTAGGGCGAGAGACGGTTGCGACTCTCGCCTGGGAAGGGCTGAGTGCGCGATTAGTCAGTCGCGTATATTACGCAATATGTTGCACCCCAAGTGAAAACGGTACAGGCGCTTTCGGCCTTCAGGAAGGTTAGTACATGGTACTGCAACTGCATACGACATATAGAAATGCACTGGCTACTCCGTGAGTGAAACGCGGATGATAATTGGAAAGAGAAGAGAGAGAGAGAGAGAGAGAGAGAGAGAGAGAGTGGTAGGCACTCTGTCTCTTTTTGGTTGAAGGTGATTGGTCTAGAACATCGACATATAGAAATTCTAGTCCAATCACCTTCGACCAGAAAGAGGCAGATGGCCCACCACTCTCTCCCTTCACCTTCTAATTCTCATTCGCGTTTCACCCACGGAGTAGTCAGTCCATTTCTATATGTCGATGCTGCAACTGCATACGACATTTTGGAGATTGTCTCCGAAACGTGAAGGTAAGTTATAAAGGTCTGCATAATAGTAGTCTTTTCAAGTGTAGAATGCATTTGCGCAATTCTGTTTCTTGAGCCTTTTATCGGTTGAAGACCTTTCAGTTTCACGAAATACAAGCACCTGTCCGAAATTTGAGGTTAGATTACCACTAACCTGACATTTAGGATATTTTATTTTATTTCGTGACTCTGAAAGGTCGTGAATCGACAAAAGAATGGTACATGACTGAGAAAATAGATTCTACAGTTGAGAAATATTTCTATTTATACATTTATGACAATAGTGTTTATAATATTTTCTCGAAAACGTCGTGAAACAATACTCAATTCAAGGTCCAAGAAATTTAACTGAATTCGACATCTTGAAAATGTGCAAAATATTATACCAGAAACGAGAAAGAAAAAATGTGGATGTGAAATATGCGAGAAGCAGTTTTCTACTCGTGAAACTTTAAGGAAACATATCAAATTGTTTCATTCATCGGTAGAAGAATCTGTACCAGAGAAGTCATCATCTTCAAATTTGTTCTCAAAGTAAGTAGAAAGTCAATAATTATTCTCTTTATAAGTGAAAAATTAGAAATCGATTGATTTATTCGGCAAAATTAACTTGTGTACACATACAAAGTAAAGTAGGGCTAAAAAGAAAGAGTGAAACTATTTTGATCGCATTCATGCGTTCTTGAATTTGGAATAGAGAACTTAGGTACCTTTTTAAGATTTCCTTCTCCCAAATTTCAAGAATTGAACAAAAAATATATAATAATATTTCATGCTATATTATTACAAGTAATATTAATTGCTATTATTTAAATATTATAATTCTTCAGACACTCTGCAAAAAAGCCCAATCCAGCGCCCTCTATAAGATACAAGAACTATTTTTTCATTCCCTCTATTTTAGAAAGACCGTTGTAATTTTTTAAATATTAGTTGAAGAATAAAAACAGAAATTGATGACAATATTATTAATTTTTAACAATTTTTCCATTCAAAACAGCATAGTATACAGACAAACTTGGTTTCTTGGGCCCTATAGATATATTGAGTTTTAATCTAATCAATAAACTCGCTCTGAACGTATTATTAAACTTACACCTACTTAAGCGTGCTATTTGAACATAATATTTGCGATGCAGATTATTCCACTGCAGACGGACTGAGGAAAATCCCAGAGGGAACCTTTATATTGGCGCCCTATTCTTTATTTGATTATACTCTCTCCCTTTTACGGGTTTGAGAGTCTTTACATAACCTTACATATATTCTTACAAACAATCCTCATATACTATCTTACCACCTATTCGCTACATATCATCTTAATCACTATTCTCACTTCGAAGGGCTTGCGACCTTGCCCTGGGATTCCGTTTCTCCTTACCATTATCAATCTCAATTGGATTCTATTCCGCAACTCTACTTTCTAATTCTCCTTTACGTGTCATTTTTTGGCCACCAGCTCTCTCTCCCTCATATTTTCCAGTTTCTTCATTCATTCTTCCCCTTGACCATTTCCATTCAAAATCCACTTCATTCTCTCTTCCACGCTTTCCCCTCCCCCTGCATCACCTGTACACCTCTCTAGGACATGTAATCACGTTTACTGCTCATACCAAAACACTCTACACTTATTCTCTTCTTCATTCATCCAGTACCTGCATGCTCTTACGCCCTCTCCCATTCTGAATCTCACCAGTCTATTCCCTTTCTCTCTCTTTTTTAATCTTTCTCAGGTACTCTGGTTCCTCCTGCATCTTAACTATTCGATACCAGCTGTTGTACATTGACTCCACGATTTTCTTCCATCTTTCCTCCCCTTGTCTTGCCTTCATCTTTTCCTTTTTTTCCTTCCACTCTCTATCCTCCATTTGCATACCACATTCAAACCTAATTTTATATCTCTTCTATTCCCATTTCGAACGTCTCATATTTTCCCTCCTCTCTTTATCCATGACTTCCCGTGCACACGCTTGTGCAATTCTACTTGCCTCTCCCCTTCTTAGTTTCTCTTCAAAATTCTAAGCTCTTTTCAGTTATCTGACAATCATTTTTTCTCGACCTATTTCTGCCCTCAGTATATAACATGGGCAGCTCCAACCCACTCCCATAACACATCTCACAAATCTCTCATGCAGACTTTCCACGCTCTTATTTTCTTTCCAACCCCAAATTTTCACTCCATAGCTTAACACTGACCATACTAGCATATCGAACATCCATACTCTCATCCTCTAGTCGTCCTTGAACCTTCTTTTACCTATTCCCCATACTTGTCCAATCACTTTACTCGCACATTCTAATCTCTTTATCACCTACAACTCGCTTCCTCCTCTCGCTTCAAACCAAAATCCTAGGTAGCAAAACTCCTCAACCAGCTCTAACACCACGCTATTAATCTTCCATTCATATTCTACTTTATGCTTTTTATTTCTGAAACGCATCATCTCAGTCTTATTCACATTCACTGTCAGATCCTTTACTCTCACGTACTCTTCGAACACTCTCATCATCAGATTCATTCCTATTTCATCATCCTCTACTAGCACTACGTCATCTGCATATGCTTGCGAATACACTTAGCATGTTCCTAGTGTTGTCCCTCCTTTCCCTTTCCTGTTCATCTTCTCCTCTAAGTCTGCCAGCAGAACAATAAATAGAAGGGGATTCAACGGGCACCCTTGCCTGAGACCCATTCCTGTTCAGAATTCATCTCCTTTCTTTTCTCCTATCTTCACTCTTACCTTAGTTTCTACAAATATATCTTTTATCCTCTCTATTGAATCTTCGTCTACTCCTCTCTCTTTCATGGCTGTCCATAACATCCTCCTGTTAACTGAGTCAAATGCTGCCTTAAAACAGTGCGACTAATTTCCATTTCTTGCATCCTAGGTTCCTATTGACTAAATAGTTCAGCACGTTGATGTTGTCTGTGGTCCCCATCCCTTTCCTAAGGCCCGTTTGGTTGTGTGGTATACTTTCCTTTTCTCCCACCTGTCTTTCCAATCTCCTTCTAAGAACTTCCGCGTAAATTTGTACCCCACCGACATGAGCGTGATACCTCTATATTCCTCCACCCGTTTGCCCCCTCCTTTTTCAATCAACGGTACTACCAGCCCTGTCTTCCATTCCTGCTGGCCACCCTTCTCCTCTCCACACCTTCTTGCAGATCCTCCACATCTCTTCTTTCACCCATAATCCTCCGTATTTTAGTGCTTAATTTTCCAAGCCATCCTCCCCTATGGCCTAGTTTCTTTTCAGCCTTACAATCGCCTCGTTCACCTTTTCTCTACTAATCTCTTTTTCGCTGTCCTCATCTCCCGCTACCATTTTTCATCCTTCTCTCTTAACCCTATTTTCCACACCCCCTAACAGACCCCTAAAATACTTCGCCCACTCTTTGATCTCGATTTCTTCATTGATACCCTTTCTCAACTCTCTTTCCCTGTTTATCACTTCCCACTCCCTCCCTTCCTGGACCGCTTCCTCTACCTCTTCCCTGCACCTTTCCTTATCCTGTCTTTTTCCCCTTATCATTATTTCGTGATTTCTCTTTCTCCTGTTGAATTCCTTTTTTTCTATTTCCCCTTGCTTCCATTTTCTTACATTCTCCTTCATCCTGTCTTTACATTCCCTAGATTCATCATCATACCAGCCTCTCCTAACCTCCTCCCATTCTTCTCTCGGACTCACTCTTCCCTTACCTTATCAATCACATATTTAAGTTTTTCTAGCAGCGTGTCTACTCCTTCCTCTTCTCTACTCCGAAAGTGCTCTGAAGCTATCTCATTGCCCACTTCCATTCTAACCATCAACTTCCTCATTCTTTCTTCTGCCAGAATGTAGTCTATCACGGTGCTTCCAATACCCGCGTACGTAAATTCTCCTCCCAACAAGTCCAGAAGCCTCCTACCCTCCCAATTTGTTTCTTTGTGTTTCAAGTTTCTTATGAAGCCCTTCTTCTCTGTATCTCACACTTCTCTTTCATGTTCCCCAGTCCACGCATTTAGGCCCCCCCTGCCAGCACCAATCCCTTCTCTTTTTCCTCTGTCCATTTCCTTATTGTTCTCCATCCTCTCTCTTCTCCTCTTCTTCTGTGCACGCATACAACATCCACAACCACTTTTCCTACTTTTATTCTCCTCACCATTGTTCCTTTCCAATCTTTCTCATCAGTCCACGTTTCGCTCATCATTATTACGTCCCATCTTGTCAATGCCCCCCCCCCCCCGCTGAAAAACCTTATCCTTGATTTTTAAACCTGAGACATTCCAGAACGCCACTCTCACGTGTCTATCTTCTCCTACTGCTCCTCCCGTCTTTGTCTTTAGCCCATTTTTTATTCTGTAAACCCCGACTCGTTTCCTTCCTTCTTATTTTCCTGTTCTTGGTCCTTATCGTTTCCTTACCTTGTTCGCCAAGCTCGCAATTCTTCTATTTTTTCGTCCTAGGTCCACATCTCTCTGTTTACCCAAATTCTATCTCTCCCCATTAATACCTTTTTACAGTTCCTTCTTTCCGCCCATGCCCTCTGCTTAACTAGCCATTTTCTTCTCCTTTCCTGCCATGTCAGATCTTCTTCTATTCTCTCTTTTCTTCCTTTCAACAACTTCTTTGTGCCCATTATTTCAAAACTATTCTCCTCACGCCCTTATGTCACCAGAAACATGCCTTCCCTCTCTTCCATCATTCTTCCTACTCTCTTCACCCCTTGCATCCTCACTTGTGTTCTTATTTCTCTCATAAGATTCTTAACCTCTTCCTCCCTCAGCTTACTCGCTTACTTCTAATTTACTTACTCTCTCTTCTATGACTTTCATCTCCCTTTTCCTATTCTCCTCGTATTCTCTCTGCTGATTTTCTGTGCATTCCATTTTTTCCCAAACTTTCTCTTTTTCGCCTTTCCATAATTTTTCCCACTCTTCCCATTTCTTTTGTATTTTTTATACCTCCTTCTTGAGCTGCCCCCCCTTGCCTTTTCATATCCTCCATCATCCCACAAGTCTCCTCTCTAAATCCTAAAAACATTTCTTGAATCTTCGTCAGGAAGTTCCCCTCACCCTTCTCTCTTTCCGGTGTTTTTCTTTTTATCCTTGACATAATATTTTTACCCCCCTTTTAAATCTTCATTCCTCTCTTCCGTTTTTCTTTTTTCCTATGCTGATTTTTCCCCTCTACTAATCATTCCCGCGCTGCTCGTCGCACTCATCCGTTTTCGCTGACCATCAAGAAGCCGGGTCGATCATACACTATGCGAGCGCTGTGCAGCTCGGTTGTGTTTTTGTAAATTCGTGGGTCTGCCTCGCTTATTACCAGACTCGCAGCCAGCTCTGGTTGCCGCTGTTCCCACAATCCTAACTGGCGTCACGTATCGCTCGTCCCCACTACTTTCACAGCTTGTATCGATGCTCGCCTCATCCCCTCTCTCTTTGACTTACGGTAAGTCCTCCCTCGACCCGTTATTCTCGCTTGCAGCGTTCATCTGCCGCCCTCTGACTGTACTCCGTGTTACCGTCATCCTTCTTATTTACTGAGCAAAACTTGCAACACCAAGTCACTTCCTCCCCGCCTAAAGTTTCACGAAATGCAACCTAACCTCAAAATCAGCCCTTATCTTTCACTGTTGCGACCACATTGACCCTTCCATCCACACCCTTCAATCTCACTCAACCTCTCACCCCTACCTTCTTCACTCGCCACAATTTCACCACGCTCACTTCTCTTTCCCTTTCTTAATAGCTAAAAAACTACAGCACTAAAAGAACACGCGTCACTCTACTATCGGTACTGGAAACGGAAGCCATTGGCGCCCTATTGGTTTTCGCCATTTTATAACTGTCTCAGACTGTCTATATTTCGTAACCTATATTTACTTTAAAACTGAAAAAGCGTTCAAAAATGTTCTTTTACTGTTAAATATTTGTAAGTTTCAATTAGTTGCGTTTTGAAAGGTTAAAATTTAATATTTTCTAATTGCGAAAATTTTAATTTTATATTATTCGGTTTGAAACATTTTCAAGATAAAATGGTTAAATTTATATACATTGCTAAATTTTAAGTAGTAACGATTTGAAAACAGTTAATACACAGTTATTCAGAGTTGTATAATTTTAAAGGTTTAAATGTGGTATTTTTTTTATTTCGTTGTCTTCTAGTTTGAAATTGCCTAATGCAAGTATTTTAAAAACTGTTTAAATATATATCGATTTTTTTTCTACCCGCATCTCTTCATAAAAAAGAAAACCCTGCCTACAGTAATAAACTGAAAATTAAAATTGGTATTTTCATCTCACAACTCTTTGGCCTAATTATATTGTTGCAGAGTGAAGTCTGAAGAATGCGATTCCTATTTTCAAAACAGAAGTTCAATGCCCGGTAAAAAAGAAAGAATTGATACGGATTCGGACGAATTAACATTTTTGTAATGCGCGTGAATCCCGTTTTCTGATTCATTCAAACGCATGAAGACGCATTTAGTGAATTGAGACAGCGCGAATTGAATGCGTGTGGATTCATATGAATGCGTAGTCAAGTTCAATTAGAAAAAATATGAATAGAAAGTGCATGCGTCGAGACTTGAAACAGCGATCCCTCGTGTATCAATCCAGAGTGCCCGCCACTGAGCTACGAGACAATTTATTAAATATTTACAATGAATTATATATGTCGCGTGCTGATGCATTAAGGTGTATTCGCTGACTTTAGACTTTTGCACCAAATTTTTACGTATAGAAGGATTCAAAATTGAAATACCATCTTCACGAATTAACACGCATTGACACATAGGTCCAATACGTCATTGTCGTAAAGCGGGATTTGCAGGGTGTCTGAATCTTCTCAATTCAATTCGCATCAATACTTTCTTTTTTGTTGGGTGTACAGACATATGAATGAGTTACATGAAATGAACCCGAATTATCATACAATGCCGAAAATAGAATGCCCTAAGTGGGATACTTCGTACAGAGTGTATCAAGATCTACACGACCATCTTCCTGCTTGCCATAATGTTATCATGGAAACTGAAACTCTTCACTTCAAATCTATAGAAGGTACGAATTTTGTTTTATATATGTGTTGCGTCAGTTCAAAAACCAAAAAAAGTTAATTGTAGCAGTCATCACAGTCCCTATTACAGTTGAAAAAGTTGAATAGGTTCATTTCATAATTATTCAATTTTACCTGCTACTATAGTTTAAAATTGTGCAAAATTCAACTTCTTTTAAAATGATGACTACTGTAGGTATTCATAAACATTTTCTTTGCGAATTGCAGAATTAGAATCCTGGAAATCAGCTCAAGACGAAGATATACTCTCAAAGTTCATCGAAAGCACTCTGAACAAGATAAAAACATCGGATATCTTCAACTTACCAAAGGTGAGAGAATTATGCTGGCTGATCGGATAAAAACTGGAATAACTTTTGATCGAATTATCAAGGATGTGACAGACTGGCCAAGAATTAAAAAAAAAGTTGTACGACTTCAGTTTGCAAATAGAAGGGATATGCACAACATTGTTAGAGAATTTAATCTGGACCATGATCGTGTAGACAACAACGATGTTTGGAGTGTGAATCTGTGGATCCAGCAGCAGAAGGAGTTGGGTTCTGACTGTCCTGTTATATATTATAAGCAGCAAGGCAATCACGATCCTGACAGCAAGTTGTATGATGAAGACTTCATGGTTATTATAATGTCCGAGTATCAACAAAAAGAACTTACCAAATTCGCGACGGATAAGGTGTGTATTGATAGTGAGCATGCTCCTAAGCAGTACGATTTCCAATTAGTAACAATTATGAGCGTAGATGAATATGGTAAAGGAGTACATATAGCTGAGTGCATCAGCAACAGAGTTGATTCAGTTACAATGGCAGAATTTGTTGAGGCTTTAGCGAAATAGGTTGGCAAGATAGCTACCAAAACTCTGATGACTGATGATGCTCCAGCATATGTCAACGCTTGGTCACATGTGATGAGTCAACCTGATAATCATCTGCTTTGCGCTTGGCACGTGGAACGAATCTGGGCAGATAATGTGTATCAAATGAAAGATCCAGTGAAACGAGAGGAGGTAGGAGGTGCACAGCAAATGTCGGATAATAATGAAAATGACAGACGAGAACGAATTCAAGGATCATCTTCAAGATTCCGTGAAAGATTGTCTCTCTGATGAAAGCAAAAGAGAATTTGGTGAATATTTTCGACGACACCATACAAATCGTGCTACATGAAGGGCAAAAATAACAGAAGGGTGGATATGATTGTGGCTCATCTTCTCCAGAGAATGTCTCGTGCGTCAAAAAACACACCAAGCTTTAGGATGAGATTGATTACGGAAAGTCAACGTAAAAGCATTGAAGTTCTCGATTCTTGATTCAATGATTCTTCTCGTTAGTGACAACGAATGGCGAGTTCAATCCCTAAATAATAAAAGAGTTACATACAGCGTGAAGATCAACAGTTCAGTGGAATGTGAAGGATGCTCACTGTCTTGCCCAGTATGTAAAGCATGTAGCCACAAATTCACATAAACATATGTGGATAACTGCATCAGAGTAAACATGTGTAAGCACATTCATGCGTGCATCAGAGACAAAGTCAACAGCGAAGTAATATCTGCCGAAGATCTTGAACTATATACGGCAAAAGAAAATCGCAGAGATCAATTTTTTAATGAACGGGTAGCCCTTGTAGTAGAAACATCTAAAAATAAGTCTACTATTAGAGATTTGGTAAGTGATCAATTAAAAATAAGAACTTTGATTGATATGGCCGCCAAAGTAGCAACGAAAGCTTCGGGTGATGCAATTCCTAGGGTGCTTCAAACAACCGAAAAATGTCTTCACGGAATTCAGCAATTATGCAATAAGGATGGTACATCCAGTGTGCTTTCCTTTGACCCGACTGCTGCACATCTCAACAATGCGAAAATCGAACCCCAACGGTTCCACCCAACAAAAAAATCTTGCCGCACGCGGAAACGTTTATTAGAGTGTGCGAATAAGAGCAAAGTGAACGAAACAATGAATGAGCCTTGTGATTTTGACCACACATATTTTTCAGCGAATAAATAAATGCAAACAAAATATATGGATTATTTTCACATAACTCAAGTTTTTCACATAGGTTTCAGTTGTATTTTCCACAAAAAGATTGATTAGGACTGATTTGCTGCAATGGCTGTTAGAGGATCATTTTAGATGTATGATATCGATAGTGGGGTCAATGATGGCGACTTTCGCGTTGACATAATTTTTGTTATTAGTTGGGATGAGCGGATTAAGAAATTAATCAACTTTTTTTTGCTGCGATATTATGTTGGATATCTCAAAACTTATGTAACTAGGAAGACAATGCTAATTAGAATTTAATTTGAAAAATATATCCCAAAAACTGTATGTGATACGACTAAACTTAGATATATATATATATATATATATATATATTGTAAATAGGAGAGGAAGTAGATATAAGTAGTATGTAAATATTGTAAATAGTAGATAAGCATTAGGTAGTAGACGCAGAAGCGAGAGAGTAGGGACATGAGAGCGAGGCGGAGCGAGGAAGGCAAGGCGATAAGAGCGTGCGATCCTAGAGATAAGATATGGATGGATGTCAGTTTTAAGGCTTTTTTTTAAGGAAAATTATGTAAAAAAAGGAAAGTGTAAGCAAGTCAATTTCTTAAGTTCAATAGGCTGAAGAATAAACATTTATATTCCTAAATCGATTATTGCAACAATTTGAAGATGCATTGAATATTAGGCATATAGAAACAACATCTTTCCACGCACAGGCAAACGATAACATAGAAGAAATGCATTCAACTTTTAAAAATCTCATTAGAACACCAATGGTAGATAAGAGTGAACAATGGGATGAAAATATGAAATTCATGATGTTTGTATTTAATGCAGTTGAAAATACAAGAACGAATTTCTCCCCTTTCCAGATGACCTTCGGAAGAGATTGAAGAAATGAGAAATCAAATACAATGACGTCATTCAGAAAGCTAAATAAATAATAAGAGTTTAATGAGATAAGACCATTACAGGTTTAGATGAAAATATAGTGAAAGGTCATCCAGTATACAAAATAGGACATCAAGTCAACTGGAAAAATAATATAAAACAAAATTAATTAGGCCCAATCTGGAAAGATCCGGGAATAGTTACAGGAATAAAAATAAAAATAATGATTTAAATATTAAATTTGAAGGAAAAACTCTTCAAATTCATATTGATCAAGTGATGTCATTTTATATTTCATGAAAATAATTCTTCTGTTACTATGGATGTTGATCAAGACGACGCAAGCAAACTTCATCCTTCAAGAAATTCATGGAAAAATCTACATAAAGGAAATCAGCAAAGCTTATTCGTGAATATGATATGAACTTTCTTGTAAATTCTTGTATATTCGGTAACTTACCGGTTAGTTTCTTTGCTACCTTCTCCAATTTTATGTTGTCGAGAATTTTCTAACTCTAGTCGAAACTCGCTCTATTTTTGTAGCGGTCGCTGAAATACTAAGTCGGTCCTATTGTCGTGAATTGTTAATTTTGAAACCTGACACCGAGAAATACTGAGGATCATCCCGAGGAAAATGAGCCCAATTTGATTCTCAATTTTCAACAAATTCGCTCGGTGTCGGCCTCCGATTTTCTTCATTCTGACATATGTTGTAGAACTCGAAAAACTAAGCGACACGAAATTGTGTTTTGAATACGCAGTTAATGATTTCTCATATAGCAGCGGTGGTTTTCATAATGAAACCAACTGGACAAACTTTCTCACAATAACAGATCAAAAATGTGATTATATAAAATTTTTTAAATTTTGCAGGGGGGGGGGAACTACCCCGAAATTATTTCTGAGAACACGAAGATTGGCAAACAGTCGTAAATTTAGGCCTAAAAATGCATGCTCTGAATGACTTCAATGGCGTGGAGATTGTAGAAGAAAGTAAATCAGACTTTCAAGAGCCATACAAAGAGTGGGAGACTTCGGCTGTGGAAGACACGTATGCAGGATGGACTCCTAAGCGTGTGTCAATAGCAGACGAACCTGCAAAGAGCAGTCGAATTTCGGAAAAGTAGCAAAATAAAAACTAATCGCCCGATAAGTGTTGTTAAACATCGATTCAGACAAGTAACATCAGAACGTCAATTGAAGCGATAGACAGGACAAGTGAATAAAGGAGGTACTTATATGGAAAAATTACATCGTATTTCAGACTGCACGTTAAACAATTTATAAAGTGCAATTGATGCTAGTATGATGGTCCACAAGGTAGATCTGCAAAAATGGGCTCCGAATGCTAAAAAAATTCTTGGTTTTAAAAAAACAGGATTTAAATCATCTAAAGTATTGGTGTAGCAGTTTAAAAAACTCATAATATCCAGAAAAGTCAATAAATTTATCATGAGAAAAACATTAGAAGATGAGGAAACTTTGAAATTAAACGCGGATAATTTTGTGAACGAAAGGAAGCCGATCATCACTCAATATTGCAGCGAGAATATTCAGAACTCAGATCAAAGTAGATTCCAATTAGACATGCATTCAGGCCGAACATTAGCAGTTGAAGTTATTCGACAAGTGGAATGTGTAGTCCAATCTCTTTCTTCTACAACTCACAGCTATACTATTCAGCCCACGATTTAAGCAGATGGAAAGCTTCCATCTCCGCTTTTTTTTGTATTGAAATAACAAAGTGGAAGGCAGTTTTATTTTTAGTGTCAAAAGTAACAAAAATGGTTTATTCTCCTATAAGATACATACTAACTGTGTGCATGTGACGTGAGTGTAGTGTGCATGGTTTGAGTTGTGCTCTGGTGTGAGTGCGGCGGTACAGCTTTACATGTGAGTGTAGTATGTAAGCGCTGTTATAATTTTAAGTGTGCGCGTGGTGTGGATGCGGTATGATTAAGTACTATTCTATGTTTTAGCGGTAGTACGGTTGTCTTGGAATGGAGACGGAGAGCAAAGGATAATTATGGTAGCGCCCATTAATTATCGTTCGTGCTAGGTTTTGTTTACCATGGGAGCACCCATTAATAATCAAAACCATACACCCTCGGTACGGGTCGGTCGGTTGTTTAGAGAGGTGAGGAATGATAATTCTGGGAGCGCCCATTAATTATCGTTCATGTTAGATTTTGATTACCATGGGGTACCTATTGGTATTTTTAGGCGGTACAAGGTTTTAGATTGCCGCGACTTGATCTGGGTCGGTATGGAGCCCTTTTTTGTCAATTACGTGGCCAAGCTATTTTAACGTAGACCTGAAGAACTAGCAATTCTCTGGATTTGGCCGTAGCCTAACCTCGTAGAGTCTGTCGAGGACTTGTTTCAATATTTTGATGTGGACCTCGAAGGTATGAGTGCAGACGATAATGTCGTCTAGGTAGGCGAATGCGTTCGGAGCCATTTCTGGAGTTATACCGCGGTCGAAGAGCCTCTGGAATGTAGATGGGGTGGTGTGTAGACCAAAAGGCATTACGTTAAACTCGTAGAGGCATCTTCTGTGGAATTGGATAAGCATCCCTTTTTGAGACTTGGTTGAGTCTTCGGAAGTCGATGCAGAATCTTAGTATTTCGTCCTTGCGGCGGGTAATGAGGACAAGTGAGCTCCAAGTGCTGCTTTATGGTTGGATAATGCCTTCCTCCATCATTTCGTCGACCTCCTTGTTAATGCTTGCTTGAATGGCCGGGTTTCTTGGACAATAGCGCTGCTTTAATGGTGTAGGGTCTTCCAGGCGGATCTGATGTTTGGCTAGTGGTGTGAATCTCTTGACTGTGGTGAGACGTTGTAATTCTATTCTTAAGATTTTTTCAGCGATAATGTTCTCTTCGAGCCTAAGTTCGGTTATCGGTACGAGTCCTTCGGAGCAGCAGGCTTCCCTGGGGTGGTGGCAGTTTGGTGGGAAGACTTTGATCCCCTTAATGCGGATATCTAGCCCTAAAGGAGTGAGTAAGTCGATCCCTAGAAGTACCGTGTGGTTTAGGGTTGGAAGAACGTATACTTCGGCGTTTATGATTCTTCCAATTGATTCTAGAGTCCCGGTGAGGCAGTTGCCCCGAGGCGATTCGGTGCCGTCGACCATGACGGCTATGGTGTCATTTTTATGTTGCTTCCAGCCTTGCGAAAGACAACGCCTGGCGGTCTTCTTGTTAACATAAGAGCATACAGAGCCAGGGTCCACTAGTGCCCTCCTTTTGATTTTGCCAATTGTTACTGGAATAAAAATTCTGGGTTCTTTTGTTGGTAGATATATCGGGCCGGGTTTCAGCCTATTGGGGCCCGGTTCGTTTGTCGTTTCCCTTGATACAGGGGCAGTCTCGTGTGAGGATGCCGTCTTTCCCGCATTGCGATTAGAATTTCTTTCATTGGTTTCGGCACTGGTGTCTGCTGTGGCCTTGCTGTTTACAGCGCCAGCATACATCGTAGGGGCCGTAATCTGGAGTGATCAATGATGTTGGTTGCTTTGGTGGTTTGTTGGAGGGCTTGCGATCAGTTTTTGTCGCTTGTGTATTTTTTTTGTTGTGCCTCCTCTATTTCTCTGACCCTGCGGATGAGTTGGTCGGGTGTGCTGACATCTGAAAAGCGGATGTAGAGTCGTAGTCCCGATTTCATATTGTGATATAGATTTTCCATTGTTCTCTTCGGTATGAATTCTCTGCGTCTTCTTGTTGGAGTTAGTAATGAAGTGACAAATTTTCTTATCGGTGCATCCCCTCTAAGCAACTCCGGGAACCCTATGAAAATTTGTTCGTCTGAGAAACCTTAGGCTCTATGTAGTTCCTTCAATCTTTCCAGGAATCCATAGACGTCTTTGCCGTCGAAACGACAGTTCCATTTTCGCACTTGGTCCAAAGTCCGGGTTGAAGAGGGGCCGGACTCTTGTTCGTATGTGGATTCTCTTCTCTCAGGCAGACGAAGACGGTGTGGAGGACTCCTCTGGTTGTGTGTCTCCGTATGGTTGTTGTCAGTGGCGGGGAAATTAGGAATATCTGAAGTTTTTTGTGATTTCAATCAACAATCTTCGGGGAAGCTCTGACAGCATCTCCTCGTCTGTGCTTGTCTACAGAGCTATTTTGATTTAAGATCATCGCTTACTCCCTTACACCCTTGCTCCCAAATGTGCAATCGATAGTAAGTATACAATTGCACTAATACTTGACCGAACTAATAGAATTGAATGTTATGAAAAGTTTAAGAAAATGATGATAGCGAGCGTCAACCTCTGCAAATGATAATCATTCTTGTAGATCTCATAAAATATATAGGCACATTTAACTGCTTTGTGCAATCGAATACCTGCCATAAATAATCGATATGAATGAAATCGAAGAAACAAAATGACGACTGAAAATTAGTACGCAGAATTTCAATACAAGATTCAACCAAAGAATGCACGAACTGTTGTATGCCGAGTTTCAAATAAAAATCCCAGCGATGTTAGAGAAGTGCAACAAATGGCAAACCAATCAGAAGTCTGGTCAGCTGAAAGACGTACAATTTTTCAATCAAGGAACACGATTGAACCTTAATTACCTATCCGCACTAACCTCAATAGAAATCCTTCTGAATGCCTTAACTTCCAATTCAATAAACAAAAATACAGAACATATCTGCAGAAGATACTCAAGTTATTTTGCAGTCACTGAAAAATACCTGGACACACCGAAGACCAGTGTTTTTTTCTAAACAGAACAATTTTGACACAAAAGCCTCGGAAGACCAAGCTCCCGATTGTATAACTTATTTTCAAGAAGAAACGGAGGAAGAAGATATCCGAGAAACGGAAACGAAATCGGAGTTAGAGTATCAGCAATATCCGGAAGATTATATTATATCAGAAGAAAGTTACGCGGAGAATTCCCTTGAACAAAGGGGTTTTTTATGGAGAATGATAAGCACCGGATGAAGGAAGACATCATTGGAACACCATTCCCGTGCTGTTATCAGCTTAACTTTTCTAACTGTTCTCTCCAACTCGACAATAAGGCCTATTCTTTGGATTATCATGGTATCCTTATCCCAAAAAACACCATAAAAGTGATAACCGTGGAAGCAAACAAAAAGCAGGCTAGGTGTGAAGCGAGAACGAATAATTAAGATTATTCAAGCTTTATAAAAAGCACGGTTTCGCCCCGAAAATCATTCCTTGTATCACTGCTACGGCGTCAACCTGTGTCTCAATAAACAAGCTGACCAGATGTACGGATCTGCGTCAGGGTAAATTAAATTAAAGTGCCTTTTTTATTTCGACCGTCACAGTATTGTTAAGCGGAAACATACGCCAGTTGAAACAATTGTCGCTTTATTCATGAAAAATGCTTTTTAAAAGAGAAAAAATTCCATCTTCCATCAAAACTATACGAGATATGAATAAAATGTTAGAAAGGAAAATTGTTAATCTGGAGAAGATGAACAGATTTTCTTAATTAACGTATTTGAAAGAACATTTATATAAGTGAAAATGTAAAGCAAAAGTTAATCTCCTTTTTTGAGCCTAAGAACTCATAGCGTGAGTGTTTAGTTTTATGGTTTTGGTATCCAAGGACGAATGTCATAATCTGTAGTATAGGGCTGGCTGTCAAACTATGCAAGCTACAAAAGAATTATTAGAAAAAAATGTTGTTAATAATTCAATGATAGGTTGCACAGTTTTTGTTTCATTCGTAAAAGATAACACTAGGAGAGAAAAAATAAATTAGTGGAACATCGATCCAAGATACAATAAAATGTTTAATAACAAAATTGTTCGCCTCAATTATAGATCTAAAAATTTGCTCTTGACCTTTTTTTTATAGGACGCACACTTTTTAATTATAGAAACAAGAAAATGAAAATACGTAGGTTTCAATATCAATGCATATTACGAATTGTAATAATATACGTTTATTGAAGTAACACATTTTTCAGGGTGGCTGCGAAAGAAGAATCATGTCAAATAAGGAACTAATATTGAAGTGATCGTGAAAAATAAAATTTGTACTTTATTTTTTAGTTTCTGAATGAGCCGTCCCGGACCAAGGTACAGAAATCTATATAATATACATTGAATATAATACAGTTGAACATAATTTAGAAACGTTCGCGTTGCGAAATAATTTTTAAACGAGTGCGAAGCGCTAGACACGTGATTAGATTGAGTTCGTCAAAGCCAAAGGAGCTTTAACAAAAGAGAATTTACAATCAGCAAATTACAGTTGTGCATGGTTTGATCCTTAATTTCAAAAGGTCTACGCACAAATGTGGTGGAAGTATGAGGACCGAGTAGGTAGTGTGATTATCGAGCGCGTATCATTTAAAGGCATAGAAGTCTTCACTTTTGATATGGGTGTTGCAAACACAGTATTATACTATATTATTTTTACATTTTCTTATTGGAAAAAATTATGTAGATGAATATGGTTTACAGGAGGCTTTAGATGCTCCACTCTATAATTCTTCATGATTGTGCGGCGAGTGCCTATTTTACATTCATTGATTTCTTCTGTGGTCAATGGGGTAACCGTGCCGCTTTGCATGTTTATTTTTACCCGTCTTCTAATGGTTGAAGGAAATCTGTATATTCCAGCAAGAACATTGAAATTTTGCAACAGTGCATAGGCATCACCATCGGACGTTGACAATACAATTTGTTCTCGAGTTGGCACAGGGTCAAAGATATTCTGTGATCTTCTTATTTTAATATGTTTATCGGCAGGAAAAGTGTATCTTCGAAGTTCGAACATCCGGTGGGGATTGTAATTGGAAATAAGCCGAATAAATGTAAGTTGTTCAATTCCACATCCGATTCCATCAGAGGAAGGAAGCCTTGTAGCAGGAGACATGTACCTGGAAGGAGGATGAGGTCCTCCCCCTCCAGGAGGAGACCTGGACCTGACACGAACAGAAGGCTCGGCAGGAGATAGAGAACTTTTAGATGAATTATTTGATTCAGAAACATGAGAAGGCTCGCCACGAGGAACACCAGGAATAAGGTCGTCATTAGGAAACAGATCGAACTGTGAACTTAAAACTGCAACAAGAAAGAGAGGTTTGCTTATAAACTACGCTTGTATTTGACCACTTGTATGGAAATCGACCCACATGTCCCTATATTTAAATTGATGTGATGGATAAAATAATTCGACAAGCTTCCGAAATTGCGTAGAAGTATTGTTTGCTCAGGAGAATCGATTCCCTACTAAAAAAAGTCAGGAATCGTCAGAAAAAAAAGTCAGGAGCTTTGACCATTTCTGACCACTTTTGTTACTTTTCTCGATAGACTTCGCCAGAAAAATTCAAAATTCATGAGAAAATGTTCAGAAATCGTCAGAGCTTGGGTTCGAAGGATGATTCTTTTATTAGGTTTCAAAAATAGATTGCCATAAAACCAAATCCCTTTTATATTTCCCAGATTATATATGTTATTTATTTATATTTATTTATTTATATTCTCTTTTTACTTATATTTAATTATTAATAATTATATACTAAATCACTCTAACGGTGAATTTGACAATTTTGTCCGTGCTGGCGTATCTCTTTCTCTTTATAAGATACATTATATTTATCCTGATTTGAAATTTTTTAGCCAAATTTTTTGATACCTGAGTTCATCGAAACCCGTAGATTCTGAATTTTTAACTTTTGAATCTGTATACATGAAACATTTAAAAAAAGTTATTTTCAATTTTCAATCCTTTTCGGTTGGCCTACCTTCGGTTCTAGCCGATGAGCTACCTGATAGAATGTGAATTAGCACACCTCTTGAAATAGTCAGCCTCGTCAGGAATGGCCAGGATGTTCAGAAATCGTCAGAACTTCTGATTATATTTGATATGGAAATTTTATTATAAGGCTAAGCGTGAAGCTAAGGTTTTCATCGCATCATGCCGGACAATGACGGTGAAGCCGATAGAACTGCCGATTTTGCTGCAGCGCAGCCACAAATTGAAATATTCCGGAGACGTTTAGACCAGCTTCACGTTCCGGGAATCGAGGCGACGCGCGTGCCGAAACTGCCGCCATTTTTTCGTGACGATCCAGCATACTGATTATTACAAATCGAAGCAGCCTTTCGTAATGCGGGTATTACTCAAGATAAAACAAAAGCTGACTACATTCTAAGTGCGCTAGAGTACGACATAGGGCAAACTTGTCGCAGTATTTTCGTAGAACCCAACATCGCTGATCAATATACAAAAATAAAAGAAAGGTTAATCGCAACATACTCTGCGTCGTCCGAAGCGCGGCTGCACCAATTGCTGAAGGGGCAAGTTCTCACGGATGGAAAACCATCGCTAGTCCTCAATAGAATGCGCATTCTAAATGCAGAGAATCGGGTCGACCGAAATTATGTTCAGTTCTCATCAATATGTTTCCGCCGCTTCAACTACTCATTCATCTTACGTGCTAGTCGCTGGAGAAGATATAGAGACAACAGCTGTAACCACGCCGTTCGGATTGTTTGAGTTCGCAGTCATGACTTTTGGCTTAAAAAACGCGAGGCAAACGTTTCGGGTCCATATCATGTCACATGCGGCAAGTCTCTGTGGCATGTCACAACTGTGGCATCTCTACCTAGCGGCATCTCTCACTAGTGGAAAGGGATGGCCCGTCACAAGGGTGCCTTCGCCCCCCCCCTCCCACGCGACGTTGGAAAAGGGGTAGGGGTTTGAAACGGTCGAACAGCACGATGAATACTTACGTGTAGTTTTCGGTTGGCTCAAGGAATTCGGGTTACGGATCAACGTTGCGAAATGCGAATTCGGTAAAGAAGAACTTGAGTCTCTCGGACACTCAATTAATAGAAGTGGCTGCAAGCCCACGGTCGGGAAAACCCGAGCGATTACAGAGTTTCCCAAAGCAGAGACTAGGTTAGGTCTTCGTCGGTTTCTCGGGATTGCAAATTTTTATAGGCGCAACATTTCTCGTGCAGCACAAATCCAAGCACCCTTATTCAGTTGTTAGTAGACTCGAAGAATAATGGTAAGCGACCAGTGCCGTGGACTGCTAAATCAGAGAAAGCGTCTGACGAGGTTAAAAAGAGCATCGCAAATGCCTCTTGCTTTTTTTCCAGGAAATTGAACTCGGCACAGTGAGCCTATAGCGCTTATCATCGAGAGCTGAGTGCCATTTTCGAGGCAACCAAGTACTTTAAATATTCCGTTGATGATCGTGATTTTAAAATAGTAACGAATTACATATCTATTACTTTTGAGTTTCAACAGCGTACTTAAAAAGCGTCGCCTCGTCAACAAAGACAACTCTCGTTCATTTCGCAGCTAACAACCAATATCGAATTTCACCCTGGTCGTGATAACGCCGTGGCAGACTCGCTCTTTCGTGTAGAGGCACTTTGGTGGGCCACTGAGTTTAGCTTGATAGATCTGGTAAAACTTCAAAAAAATTATTATGAACTTAAAGCGTTGTTGCAATACACTGATACATCTCCTAATCTTAAGCGAAGTCAGTGGAGCTCAACAGACACTTCAGTGGTCTGTGACCTAACAAGAGAAACGTTCAGGCCATTCGTGCATGGAGTGTTGCGCAGGCAGGTTTTCGACTTTTTTCACAAATAAGCGCAATAGAGTGCCAAGGTAACCGATCGCGTCATTCACAAATGTTACATGCGGCCTCGTATACATAAGGATGTTTCGGTATGATGCAAAGCTTGCTTGGAATGTCAGAAATCGAAAGTTTTGTGTCACACGCGCCTAGCTTCAGCTAACTTCGTAGCGCCGGATGATAGATTTCAACATATACACATTGATATAGTGGGACCGCTTCCGCTTCGTGAGGATTATAGATACGTTCTCATCATGATTGACAGGTTCTTGCGTTGGCCGGAGGCCGTTCCATTGGAAGATATTGAAGTAACCACGGTTTGCAGGGCTTTCACCGATTGTCGGATCGCTCGCTTCGGCGCGCCGGAGACGGTAACAAGCAATCATGGCAGTCAGTTTGAGGGGCAACTTTTTACTGTTCTGTTACAGCTGGCTGGCTGTCAAAAGATTCATACAACACCGTACCATCCTGCCGCCAATGGATTAATCGAGCGCTGCCAAAGCCTCAATTATGTGTCATAATACGGAAAACTGGACCCGTGTCTTGTCCACGGTTATGTTAGAACCGCGTTCTAATGTACTTGATTCATTACGTCCCCAGCCGAGTATTTATATGGGACGACTTCGCGGATCCCAGGCGAGCTTGTGCTTCCTGAGGATATTCCGAAATATCCACAAATCTTTCCTGAAGAGTTTCGTGAGCACATGCACGCGGTCAAGTCTATTTCTGTTGAACAGCGAAACAATAGGCGTATTTTTGTTTATAAATATTTGAGCACGTGCTCAAATTTATGGGTAAAAGTTGGTGGAATAAAGAAATCTCTTGAACACCCGTACACCGGTCCGCATAAGGTTACAAAACGCGTTTCCGACCAGGTCATAGACATTGATGTAAACGGGACGATCCGAAGCGTAAGTTTTGAAAATGTGAAACCTGCGTATTACGTACGAGACGACTTCAAAAAATTATCCTCGCCGCAAGAATTACCTGCTCTTAAAATTTATTCGCGAAAAGCAAAAGTAACTTTTGCGTCAGATGTAAAGCTTTGGAAATGATATATTTGTATCTCCTTTCTCGCTCATCGTAACTACGATAAATAGAGTTAATTCTTGTTTTTAGGTATTGTGTTAATGAATGCCTGTAATTAAAATAGCATAATATGTTTTTTACGTTAACACTTGGGGGTAATATGTAGGGAACAGCTTAGGTTAACGCTCTCTAAGCGTAAGAGTGGGGATAGCGGGAAACGTGCAGGGTTTGACCGTTGCGTTACGCGGCACCACTCAGAGCCATGGCGTCTTTCGTCCGAGTAACATTAATTTGTGTAGTCACTGAGGCGATCCATGTACGCTTATTCATAATTGTTTAATAAATCAGTTCCTCTGTTTAACTGGAGTCGTGCTTTGTCGCCCAGAACATGTATCTTAGTACAGCAGGAGTGGGCCTGCAGAATAAGTGACAGTTTACACATATATATAACCCATGAAGTACTACGAGGAGACCGCACGCCTGTGGCGGAAATGGTGGGAAACAGCTCACAATCGCTATCGCCTGTCCTCGGATTTTTATTTCTTCCCAGATGAGAGCGCCTCAATTGATAAATTAAGGAACTACGATTTCTATAGTAGCAGATGACAATTTAGTTACAAATTTTCTCTGAAGAGGCGCTCTCATCTGGGAAGAAATCTCGCTATGGTTCGCTTTTTCACGCCCACGTGTGTAGATTGTTGCTGCAGATTTAGCTACATCTCGGAGATTAGAGTAGAGAAACTTTATGGAAATGTCTCCTTCAAACCACTCGATCCCATGATAGAATCTTGAGAGCCAATAGTTTTGTTGTTTTACACAGGTAGAAAGTTCGCAGAAGGGATGAGGTGGTGCCGCTATCCAGTGAGCGACAAACTTGGGATCCAGTGTGACAATAGCTACCTCCTTTGGTAGAAAATTGTAATCTAGATCCCGAAATCCTTGAATTTCGATTACATAGTCAACCATATTGCAGATTTCACAACGAGGACGAGGACTGCGACGAAAAACTGTATGAGCAGAACTATGTAAGACGTCGAAAGTGTTCTTTACCAGTGCTGGGTTACGACTGAGGACTGTCGGTTTATATAGGTTATAAATATACCAGCTTTCCCCTTCCACACGAAAAATCCGCTGGCAGCTGTGTGCTTGAGGGTGTGCATTTTTGTCCTGTTTCGACTTGTCTCAACCAGCTCAGGCGTGCGTCTTTTATATAAATGAGGGCCGTTGGCCGGTGTGCACGTGGTGGTGTATAGCGTCATGTATCGACATGGTCAATGCGGTTTAGAGATGCGTCTCTCTTTTTACAAAAATGAATTTCATACATGGTCGAACTGATTGAAACCTTTGTTGGGTTAAATCAATTGCTATATTCTGCAATAACTTGCCTTGCACCGTCAATTTCCAAGGCATTGTCACACCCGGCATAAACTAGACAATTGATAGTATGTGCAAGTGCTTCCTCGAGACGAACCTCAATTCTTAAAGACCCATGTTTCACAAGATTCCAATGTGAGTAGCAGTGTGCTGATAAATCTGGTGTAAGATCAAATGTGAAAGGCAGAATCCGTATGCATAATCACCACGATCTATATTATTTCCTTCATTGGGGAAATAAATACCACACACCGTGAACAATGAGTGGTATGCCTCAACATAGAGATTATCTTTTGTAAAATCTGGTTGAATACGTTTCGATGGGATCTGCATGCCGTCCACATATAGTGAAAAGTGATTTATTTTATAATTTTGAAAATTGAACGGGTTTTTAGTAGCGTTTCCGTTGTATGCAGCATTGTCGACAAATCCAATGATTATTCTTTTGGGTAGTTGTCCAAGTACGATATTATCAAGAGTCTCTGTCTGTATGCCAGCGTGAATGATTAGTGTTTTCACTTTTACTCTAGTAATGGGATACTTGGCTGTCCCTTGAGCTAGTGCTTTTGCGTGCGCAAGTAAAATACCAGGACTAATTTTTGCTCGATAAGTTAAAAGAGTGGCTTCTTCAATATGGATGGATACCTGACCCGTAGAACCCATTATACAGAAAGCATCTTTAGAACGTACTAGACGAAGGCGAAGTTTTACGACGGAAAACTCACCTTGGAGATAAGATATTCTCGGTAATTTAAATATATGCACGATATCTTTACAATTCAGCTGATCATCAGTTTGTTCATCAAAGAAATCATACTTTTGGTTGGGAAATT
This sequence comes from Andricus grossulariae, assembly GCA_011634705.1. Taxonomy (NCBI): domain Eukaryota; kingdom Metazoa; phylum Arthropoda; class Insecta; order Hymenoptera; family Cynipidae; genus Andricus; species Andricus grossulariae. The sequence goes on from JAABKJ010007545.1 coordinate 299,327,854, forward strand.
CTGGACCTGGATCGTCATTGAACATTAGAATTGTGTTGTAAATAGCGTGATTGTATTGTCGGGGTAATATTTCATACTACTATCACTAGGTAGAATGAGATTAAAACTGATCTTCATTCATTTCAGACGTTTTATTTCAGAAGCAGGTATCCATGAATTGAATTTATCAAGATATTCAGCCCACTTGACAAAGACTTTTTCTTGAGAACCTTTTCCAGGTGTTTCGATTACTTTTTCAACAACAAACTCGTTCTGGTGTGCATCTTTATTTTTGACATCTGCTAATTCTTGGTCATACAAAATTCCATCCATGACTTCACCAGCCAAATCTTCCAACTCGTACACAACAGGCGAATATGTTCTCCACGTTATGACCCATTTAATAGTAAACTTTTCCTTACTCCATCCCGATTCATATCCTTTCTCGAAGGTTCCACACGCATGACTGATGCGTACAGCAGCGCCAACCATATATTTAGGTAACACCACATACGCTCTTTGAGAGTGCGATTAAAAAGCTCGACAACAGCGGCTTTGACAGTGGGATCGCGTGCAACGTAAAAGTTTTTTGATGCCTCCGTATGACGCCTGATGTAGCGGATCATAGTATAAATCCTCCAATATTTTCATTTTTGTAGACGAATAGATATCCAAGATTTTTTTCCAGCAGTTTTATTAAAAAGTTTTGGATCAGCAGTCTTGAGTAGTACACGACTTTGATTGGTCTTTAAATGGTATCAAGCGCGCAGCGCAGCGGCATTTTTCACACAAATCACACATTCGCATTCACATGTTTTCGGCTTCATCACAGGTGCACGACTGAAACAGCAGTATCGCTGTTTCGGGGTTTTATATCCTTCGCAGTAACGTAGACGTAGTGAGACGGATCGGTGGGGAATATTTCCGTTCTAAAGCGACAATTATCAGGAGTTGATTGTTTTAAATAAAGAAGAAGATAGCCATGTGGCTGAGAAGTGACATCGTGGTAGGCTTATTGGAAAAGTCGTGGATTTTAGGAAATACTTGCCGTGCCATATGCTGAATTTCTGCACGATCACGGGCATGCGGCTATTGTATTATTTGATGATTCGCGCATAAAATCGTCAATAATGATTAATTTTATCCGATTATCATTGAAATAATCCGATGATTGAGACAATCCTACATGAAATTCAATATATTTCATATTCAACATACTTTGGCTGTCATTCGGAATAAGAGAATAGTTATTTGTGATACAAGTGCAAAAAATAGGTGATTGTGTGCGAGTGTGGATTTTGCAGCATAAGCCGGAGTCTCGAAGCATGAGACGGTGTTTAGCGCACGAGCGAAGCGAGTGTAAAAACGTAGACGAGTACTTCCAGCCGCAGGCGAATGATGCAATCACACGAGTTAGCAAACACCTATGCGCACGTGTATCACACGCTATTTCTTGCAACGACCGTCCGAAAAAGTTGTGTTAGGAAGAGTTAACGAAAAATACGTAATAATAATAGAAAAAAAAAAATAAATAAATAAAATAAAATATCATTTACGTGAAAGGATGCTTCCATCTTGAATCAATTTTACGAATAAAACCATACATCTAAGTATCACCTTCACTTATACATTTTGTACCTTCCACACACGCACACAGCCAGTCTAACTAACCTTGCAAAAAACTGGAAAACCAAGTTGGCTAAGAATTATAGCCATTAGATCAGCTCTCATAGTACTAGCTTAAACCACCGCGCGTCTCTGACGTCCAGGAAATGTGCTAATACCCTGGACACCACGCCTGCTCATTTCTCATATGAGCTTATTACGAGACATAGCCGCCGTCCCGTCGGTGCTGCCGCCTCAAACCACCCCCTAGCCCTCTACCACCCTTCAGTGTTTTGAAAATATTCAAAAAGATATTGTTATATTTTTTTATTCAAATTTTTGTTTTGCAACAAAAAATTTGTAAATATTTTTACGTACATAGAAAAGTGTGGTAAAAAAGAAAAAAAGAGAAATGCGTACTTAAATCTATTTATAAAACTACAATAAATCTAATTTTTTTACAATCCTACACCTAAGACTATTTACAAAATGTTATGAAAATCTGATTCAATCTTTATTTTATTTTTTATTTTTAAAAGGTTTTTCTTTTCTTGGATGACGGCCAATCTGACACTTCCTCTATCATTCTGATATCATCATCATCACCATCGTCTTCACCTTTGAGACCTTTTACGAGCGGTGATGATGATCTTGAGCTTCAACGCTCAATAGCAGTGCATGTTCTCACACTGGCAGTGATGGCAGCAGCATCTTCTTTTCTCGCTGCGTCCAGACGGCTTAGAGCTGCCTCCGAGATCCGCACAAAACTCTGGTTTCTGGGGATCTCACCTGGTTCCAAAGAATCGTCATCATCATCGTTGTCGGCATCGTCTCTGGGTCTCAAAAACGAGGTCGTCTCCATCATATTCTTTGTAATCTGAAAAAATTCTCGGTGTAGAAATGTTCATGGTGACGACCTCTACTTCTACCCCATGACATATTCCTGATATACACATGCGTACACACGCAAGAGCATACACATTGTGAAAAACATACTAACCTAATAGACAATTTTACCTATCGGAAAGTTTACTGCGCATGTGCAATGTACTTTCTGTTGTACTCAGTTGTTGCGATCATTTTTGCTCACTGAAGACAGTGAAAACAGTTTTATTAAACTTTTAAACATTTGTGATAAGTTATCGAAAAAAAATTTCAAAGTGATGTTGAATTTCAATGAAAAAGCAAGTAAGGGAGCGTTTATGCTTTGTATGCACGACTTATGTTAAAGTAATAGTCGTACCAAAGCACACAATGGACTTGACCTCTTGTACTTCATACGTTTCCCGAAACCTTGTTTATCATACAGAAGTGGTCGTATTAGGAACGAAGACTTCAAAAAACATTTTGAACAATGTAATAATTGCCTGAAATGTAAGAGCTCTCAATTTCGCCTTCTTTAAACTTATAACCGTGATCCTTCATCAATTTGTGGATCGATCCCCCTTTGTTTGCAATATTTTTGCATTTTATCAATTTTATAATTTAATTTAATTCATATTTTCGACTGAAATTGAAAAATGTAAGAATATGCTTCTAAATTATATATTCTTTTGTAACGGATTTGGGATTTCCCGAAAATTTCGGCTTTTTAACACCATACTATACAAGAACTATTTGTTACCATTTTCTTCCCAAAACACGATCAATTTTATTTTAAAACAGTTACAATACTCAAATCCTGTCTTTTACCTTTAAGATTCATTGGAATCACAATAACATAATTAAAATTTACTAATATGAAAAACTTAACCTGCAAACCTGTTTAGAAGTTCAGCTTTTTTTTACCACTATTAGGTTGCTTCGGGCAACTTAACCACCGTCTCAATTGAGCAAAAGTACGCTTTTCTATTCCACACTTGCCCAACTTTGTACCCGGAACATCATTTTCATTTAATTTCACTTCGCGAAAAGGTACAATTGTATACATTTTTACAAAATATGAGCGCAACATTCATACTACGCGGGATGCACATGGCAGCCGCACATGCGCAAATAAACTTCCGATAGTTAAGTAAAATGGTCTATTGAAATTATCATATATCATATAGGTATATTCTCGTGTGTGTGTGTGTGTGTGTGTGAGAGAGAGATAGAGAGAGACAGAGCATTTTTTTGAGGATTAAAGTGGATCCTTATAACCGTACGGGATCAAATCGTAATTTTCTAAAAATCATCTCTAATACAAACATGTTTGACTGTTTTAGTTTCGCTAACTGTGAGGACGTCGTAAAATGCGGTGCGTTTGATCATTCTAAAATTTAATTGAATCGATTCGATTGCCTTATCTACAATCATTTCGCGGATTGTAGTAAAGTTAATCACTTGTTAGTTCTTATAATTTAATGTAATCCCCTTTACCTTGCATTTAGTGTGAATTATTCCATTTCCTGAAACTACTTGATACGCATAAAACATGGGATTTCCAGGAACAAAAGTCTTTATATAACTCCCCTCACCGTATTCACCCTCGAGCTCATCAATCATTTGACCCAAAAGGCGACCAAGAGGACGATTATACTCACCAGGTTCGTTTTTTCGTACATAAATGCACGAGTCAGTATCATAATATAATACCTTGCGTCCCACCCAGTGTTGCCAGATACACCGCATTTCCACATTGTACACCGCATTTTGAGTCGATGATCTTTAAGAAAATATCTAATTTCAGGGGAACTTTCTTTTATGACTTTGAATTTACATCCCCACATTTCTGTGAGAATGCAACCGGCTTTTCGCAACTTTTAGTTTTGAGCACGGGTACGTTCAAAACGTTCGTCTAGCGAATCCCCATTGTTTAAGCAAGTGTCGCGGTTAATTCTCCGACAATCCATACACCCATGCCAGAAACACCCGTGAAATTGGAAAATATATTTATTCCCCTGGTCTTCGTAAAATCCGTCTATCTACAAGGATTCCCTCGGGCGTTCTAGATTCACGGGATCTACCTGCGTGTCTAATATATTTTTTTTATTTTTTCTGGCACCGCCGTAGCGACTCAGTGGTTATGCTCGACTGGTTATTGGTACGCCGCTTAGTGGTCCGGATGATCGAAAAGGTGATCAAAAGTCGAAATATTATCCGATTCACATGAGATTTATTTTTTGAATACTTTCTGTGTCCCTGATAACAAATCTGTTTTCAAAATTTCAAAGTTAAAAATGGCGGACCCAATATGGCAGCTAACAAATTCTAAATATGATTCCAATTTTATGAAATCCATTTAAGAAAAATTGCATAGGTTACTGGTTTCAAATATGTCATGAAAAGATCAAAATTTAAAATGGCAAAACTGATACCTTGGCCAAATTGAAAAAAAATCCTATTAGGGTATGAAATTTATTTTATTATAGATTTTCGAATTCCTGATTTCGAACCTCTTATTCAGTTGTATCGTGTGAAAGGAGAGTCATTTCTGACGAAATAATAATTGGGTAAGAAAATAAACAATACACAAACATTTATTTAAATTTACTCTTTGAACATTGCATAGATATTACAATTTTTATATGTTGAATTGTACGCCTTTTTCAGATTGAATATATGTACAAATCATCGTATAACACTATGTTACCAAATTTTACAAAATTCGTGTTCATTTGATTTTTATGACCCGGGTAAACAAATTTTTCTATGGGATTTATGTGTGTGTATAGTAAAAGTATGGCATTTGAGACGATCCCATTCTTCATGTATGTTTGAATGAAGTACAGTGGATGTATAGCTAAAATATAGTTAAAGTATAACAATGTATAGTTGAAGTATAGAGGAAGTATTTTTGAAGTAATAGGTGCACTATAACTGAAGTATAGATAAAGTATAGCTGATGTTCAGTCAAAGTATGGCTGAAGTATATCTTTTAAGTATAGCTCAAGTATGTAGATTATGTCTAAATTATAGGAACAGTATGGCCATAGTAGGTATAGCCGTATTGTTGCAGATGAAAGATAATCAGTTATCTGAAATACATGAAAATAGAGATCCAGACTCATGATTTTCACAATGTCAAAGAATATTGTTTGTAAATTTTAAAATAACTAAAATGCAAATAAGTAAAATGTTAATTGAAATATAAATTGTTTAAATTTATATTATGCGAAATTGAACACTAAACATTTCACCTAAGCAACAATTTTACTAAACCTTTTTATGCTACTAATATTATGTTTAGGAATCAAAGATTCTGGATCTCTTATTAATATGTGTGACATAAGAGTCATATAAGTTGTCCATTGTATATCCGTTGCATATTGTATTTCCTCACGAACAATACTCAAAACATATTTGACTTACGAAATCCCTTGAATCTCGAACTTTTTAAATTTTTGGACGAGCTATCATTTATGATACATTATGTTTTATCATGTTGCTAGGGTATCTTGAAGTAGAAATAAGCGCAATTCTATGTCCGACACTTTTGCCATACTTAAGTATAAATAAAGTATAATCTGTACTTCAGCTATACTCAAGTATAGATTAAGTATATCCCATACTTCAGCTATACTTCAGCTATACTTCAGCTATACTTCAGCCATACTTCAGCTATACTTCAGCTATACTTTAGATACACTCTATCTGTAATATTTCCATATACTTGAAGTAGGGGATCGTCTCATTTTTCATACATTTTTTATACTTGGGATAGTCAATGATTGATCACTCACATACTTGTGGTTTTTACTAGGGTATATTTCTTTCTGCATTTGGAAGCGTTGATTCTGAAAATAACCTTTCCTTTCTCGTAGTATCAATATTTTCGGAGATATTAAAGGGTGAATGTGCAGTATCACCTAAAAAATGTAAAAATCATATTGCACACGCGCAAAACGCAAGAAAAGACATATGGCCCTTTTGAATTAGAAACCTTTAACATTTCCGAATTGTTTGATATAAGTTTTGAGAAACAGCCAAAAAAATGTTGTTTTTACTTTTTAAACCGGTTTTTCTGAAAACCGCGAAAAGAGAACATTTTCGCGCTCAAGCTCGTATTATACGGAAAAATATACGGGAATGTTCCATCCATTGATAATAAACAAAATTTGGTTACCTAACATAATCTTTGATTTCACGGAACGGCTTCGTAATGTTACCTCGAAGAATATTTTATTGAGGCAAAGGATTGTGGAAAACGTACTCAAGAAGTAGAGCCATTTTTTAATTGATATTTATCACTTTATTAGCAATGTTCTGGAACTTGCATTTTCATCCTCAAGTAAACTTTCTCTAACATAAAAAAGTACACTTTATTATAAGAACAACAATTGCATTAACGGCTGATAATATCCTGATTAATACCTGATTAAAGGATTAATATACCTATAATAATACCTATAATAATACCTGATTAATACCTGATGTAAGACACTTCACAGTCCTGGGGCACTCGGACCCCACTGTCACTAGGACTATCCCGTTAAAGATCTCTTAGGCACCTGCCACAATGGCCAGGTAACAGGTCCATTATAGGAATTAAATCCAAAACCTTTATTTTTCACTTCTATTAAGAAAACTTAGTCCATGGTTGTAGTACCATTGCTGAATGATCTTAAAGTTACCATGTGAGAAAATATTGCCTCATATTTTTTTTTAAATTATATTTATTAAATATTTAAAATAAATTAGTTTACAAAAAGAAACATTAACTGAATAGAATATTTAATATCTAAACAGCGAAATACTAAAAACTGTGTAAAGTAAAATCACTATTTCTCATAAAATTGTTATAATAGGCAAACACGCGCCTCAACTCGCGCAAATTCCTGCCTATGTGGCCTTCCTAATTAGCCTCCCATTGGAAAAGTTGCAAATTGATGCAAAAATCTTCAATGGAATTCAATTTATTAATTCCTTCTCAATAACTTAGCGTTTTCATATTTTTGACAAAGGCTGGCAAACTAATATTTTTTCAATCGAAAGCTGATTAAATGAGAAATATTTTTACTTAAAGAAGGTAATACACTAAAATTCTATATAACCCTTTTTTAAATATTTTTTACTGGTGTTAATATAGCACCTCCTAAAGTTGAGGTATACATTAGCCGTTGAGAGCGATTTCTCCATTTTGTTGAGCTTTGAAACATGAAAAATTGCTTACAATTATTTTATTTTTAATTTTTTTTTAGTTTCATGTACGTTAGATACTTTATAATATATTGGCAACAATATTTCATTTTAAAAAACTCATTTTTTGACTTTTGATCATCTTTTCGGCCATCCGGGCCACTGTGCGCCGATAGCCACCAGGAGGTACAATACCGATTGTTTCTGGTATCAGAAAGTTTTTCCGAAACACACGCGAACATGTCGAGGCTGTTGTGATACTCTCCAAAGAGGGGCATACATTAGCACATTTGAGAATAATATATCTAAATGCAATGCATGCAGAACGTAGGATAGCCACATCGTTAATACAGTATTCAACCAGTTCCTTGTGAAAATAGAATACGTATCCCGTGTCTTTTTCGAGAGTTTCGTACCACTCGAAAAACTCTTTTCACGCCTCTACAGACATAGTATTTGGAGGATAAAACTTTGCAGCCGGTAGAGGACTCGTGTAGGCGATGTGGTCTGGCATGTTGAAACGATGAGGAAAAGTACCTTTTTTAACACTATCGAACCCGAACGCTTTCGGGAGTTTGCTTAAGGGCATATGTAGATAGTTTAAACAATCTATAAGTTTTACCCGACCTAGTTTTATTGTTATTATGTTCATCACGTTCGTTATTATATTGGGTTTGATTCCAGTGCCTTTTTTTTAACGAGATATTACAAAATAAAATGCGCGTCAAATGCCTTCGCATTATGCGCAATGCAAATTACTTCGCTAAATTTATTTTGCTGCCTGGTGACTAATAAAACAAACTGCTCAACTTCATTTGTACCTTCGAAAATATGCTCTCGGAAGCCACCATGTTGGCAAATCTCCTTCATATTTTTATTGGTTTTGTAGTCGGTGCAAACTCTCTGTGCTACACAGAGGTTTGGTACGTGAATATTCTTATCGGGGTCACCAGGCAGTTTTTCACACTGTTGTGTTTCAAAGTCGTAAAAAAACAAAACTTATTAGTTGTTTATTTTTTACGGCTCTGCCCAAAACGGGTAAAATAAAGCGTGCAACCCGTGCAAATACGTAAAGCTTTTCAAACTGTTATTTTTTATGTTTAAATTGTATGAGACCTTTTCCCATTTTTCGGTAATTAAATCAGTCCCGTTGTAAAGGGGTGATATAACGCCTTTTCCAGAGATAGAAAAATCATAAATAATAATTGCAATCCTGTCAGGGTCAAGATGCAATTGGAATTTATGAACTTCGTCGATCACACAACCGTTTTCGGTGATCGCTATACCTACATCGCGCACGAGTTGATTGGCTAGCGTGGTCTGTAGGGTACTATTGCCCTTTCTAACCTGCTCATAGCGACGGGCTAGCGCACCAGAGCGAATTGTCCCTCGTTCGTCGTGAATACGCGACACTACGGTAGAGTGAGGTAGACATAGATTATCCCTCTTAACACTTGTTAGGATCGAGCGCTTGCTAACATCACTATGTGTTAGAGGAATGTCTTTTCTACCAGCGTCCCTCTCACCCTTAACCCAAGCGAAGTTTATTATAAACGATTGGTCAATGACAAAGTCGTTGTTACTTTGTATGACACTAAATCAAATTCTCCAAAATTCATCAAACGAATGTTCATGCGCCATTCCAAATGACAAACCTTCACCCCCCTTTTTTGAAAAAATCCTAATTGAATTTAATTCTGACCCTGTCACTACTCGATACTTTACTCATCAGGTGAATATATAGTGCCCTAACACATATGATGAAAATTGAGTGAAAAAAAAACTCACCAGATATTTCATTTGTGGGATTCCAAAAGCTATTCCTTAGCATCGATGAAACGTCGTCCCAGACACCGTCCCCGTTCTCATCCTGAGTCACCTCCTCCTCGTACATCATCTCTCCCTCTTTCTCATTCGCCTCCTCTGTCATATCGTCAATCAACCACTGATCTTGATTAGAGCGCGAATGATTTCTTCAAAAAGAACCATTTTCACTAATGAGGTTTTTCTGAGACTTGTAAAGATCACTGTAGTTGAAGAAGTTCGAACCAAAACTGAAACGAGAGGACTCAGAAATTGACAACAGAGCTATGAATTCTTAGTACAATGAGTCACCAGTACCTGACGTACTCCTGTATCTCTGTGTAAGGGGTACCTGCCGACCTTTTGAAGTTCGTGCATTGACACCCTTTACGAGGTGGTCGTGCTTTTCATGGAAAGTTTTTTTATGTGTTTCTGATCCTCAAACAGTTGTTCTGATTTTAAAGCGTTTTCACAAGATAGAATAGTATGTAATTTTTAATGCTACCAGGTCTCATTTATATCCTCCCCAGCTGAAAATTCCTGTACAGTAATCTCGGAGGACCCTGTGCAGGAATTTGACTAAGGAAACTGTACATGATCCTGCAAAGGAATCTGCATCGACAAAGGAACCTTTGAAGATTCCTGTACAGAAACTTGTATAGAAACACGTTATTTATATATATATATATATAACACCTTTGCGGAAAGCCATCGCAAAAACTCATGTCGCTTACAGCTGTAAAGTTGCCTTCCTTTTATTCCCTTGAAGATCCAACTCACCATCGAGAGAGCCAAGCAACTAGCGAACCCTCGCGGATTAGTTCCTACGCATTATTAATATTCTCATTGAATAATGCTAAAAAGCTGTGGTTTTTTTCTGAAATATTCAACTTTTTGTCAATTTTTCACTTAAAGCGACGTACTAATTAATGCAATTTAACAAACATAATTGTTTAAAAAATTTACATTCAATATATAATCTATATAGAAAATTTGAGGAATATTTCAAATATCTGTTTTATTTCAGTAAAATATATTCACAAAAGAGAAAGAGACTGTTTAAAGAATGATTTCCTCTAATGTTTATTTATTATTTTTTCATAACTAAGAAGCTGAAGGGAATTTAAAAAATGCAGAAAACCACACAATTTTCTATCAATTATCTAAGAGAAGATAAATCTAAACAATAATAAATGGATAAAAAATTATGTTTCATCACTTGCGTTAATTATTACCTCAAAAAGTGGATAAAAAATCAAGAATTACAAAAAAACAGCGACTATCTAGCATTCATCTGGAAGAAGATAGTTATAAACAATAATAATTTGTTAAAACAATTATTTTTGTTAAAACCATTATTTTTGCTAAATTGCATTAATTATTACGTCACGCCAAAAATGGAGACAAAAATGTTTAAATTTCAGAAAAAAACCCGCCAATTTCACACAACTATCTAACATTATTCAAAGAGAATATCATTAAAAATGATTATAAATTGTTTAAACAATTATGTTGGTTAACTTCAATTAATGATTACTTCACTCTAATTGAAAAAGTACAAAAATTGTAAAATTTCAGAAAAAACCGCAACTATCTAGCATTACTAAAGGAGAAGATAGTTATAAACAATAATTTGTTTGAAAAATTATGTTTATTAAATTTCATTTATTATTATCGTACTCTAAGTAAGCAGTGGGGAAAAAGTTTAAAATTTCAGAAAAAACTGCAACTTTCTAACATTATTCAAAACGAATATTACGAGAAAAAAATTGTTTAAACAATTATGTTTGTTAACCTGAATTAATTATTACCTCACTCTAATTAAAAAGAGGACAAGAAGTGGAAAATTTTATTTTAAAAACTGCAACTTTCTATCATTATTCTAAGATAATGTTATTACAAATAATAATAATTTGCTTAAAAATTATGTTTATTAAATTGCATTAATAATTACATCGCTCCAAGCAAAAAGTCGACAAAAAATGGAATATTTCAATTTCTGCCAGATTTTGATTTTTAAAAAAAGAATAATTTTGTAATTGAAAGAAATTCTTATTTGGAACGAGGAATCTTCCATTTCTCACTTGGAACAGGAATTTTTTGTTAAATTCCCTTTTTACAAATAAAAATTATTTGGTGTGTCCGCCCGTCGTACTTTTTTTCGGGATGGGACGGGAAGAAGAGAGAGGAATGGGTAAGGAGTGAGTGATGAGGGTAGAGTAATAGGGGAAGGGATGGGTAAGGAGTGAGTGATGAGGGTAGAGTAATAGGGGAAGGGATGGGTGAGAAGTGAGGAATGATGTTAGGGTAGTAGGGTGAGGGATATATAGGGAGTGAAGGATAACGGTAGGGTAGTAGAGGAAGAGATGGGTGTGGAATGAGGGATGATGGTAGGATAGTAGGGGAAGGGATGGATGAGTAGTGAGGGAATATGGTAGGATAGTAGGGTAAGGGATGGGTGAGGAGTGAGGGATGATGGTAGGATAGTAGAGGAAGGGATGGGTGAGGAATGAGGGATGATGGTAGGATAGTAGGGGAAGGGATGGGTGAGAAGTGAGGAATCATGTTAGGGTAGTAGGGGGAGGGATAGATAAGGAGTGAGGGATAAGGGTTGGGTAGTAGAGGAAGGGATGGGTGAGGAGTTAGGGATGACGGTAGGATATTAGGGGAAGGGATGGGTAAGGAGTGAGGGAAGATGGTAGGATCGTAGGGGAAGGGATGGGTGAGGAGTAAGGGATGATGGTAGGATAGTAGAGGAAGGGATGAGTGAGGAGTGAGAGATGATTGTAGGATAGTAGGGGAAGGGATGGGTGAAGAGTGAGGGGTGATGGTAGGGTAGCAGGGGAAGGGATTGGTGGAGAGGGGGTGGTAGGGTAGTAGAGGAAGGGATGGGTGAGGGTTGAGGAGTGAGGGATGATGGTAGGGTAGTAGAGGAAGGGATGGGTGAGGAGTGAGATATGATGATAGGGTAGTAAAGGAAGGGATTCGTGAGGAGTGAGGGATGATGGAAGGATAGTACAGGAAGAGATGAGTGAGGAGTGAGGGATGATTGTAGGATATTAGAGGAAGGGATGGATGAGAAGTGAGGGATGATGTAGGGTTGTAGAGGAAGGGAGAAGTGGAGAGTGAGGGATGATGGTAGGGTAGTGGAGGAAGGGATAAGTGTGGAGTGAGGGATGGCAATAGGGTAGTAGAGGAAGGGATGGGTGAGTAGTGTGGGATAATGGTAGGGTAGTAGGGGGACGGATAGATAAGGAGTGAGGGCTAACGGCAGGGTAGTAGGCGAGGGAAAGTAAGTGATGTTGTAGTGAGAAAAGGGAATTATAGGATAGGATTTAATAGGGCAGGAGGGAGGAATTACAGGGGAGGGGGAGATTTGAAAGACGTAATTAATGTCCTAATATGCTGCAAAAACCTTTTTTGACTAATTTTCCTACATTCCATAATATCTATCTCTTTATCCATTGCCTACAGCGAATGAGTGATGCAAGATGAGCGATAAATTCTTTTCTCAAGTTCCTAAATTGGCTAAATTGGATTCACTTGATTTTACCGAAAGACTATTTACCATTTCTAGTATCACAATTTTTTATCCTGTCTCCAGCAATCTTCTCTTGCTCTGACCCGAACCAGGCTCGACGTTACGCGGCCGAGCTCGCAGTGCAGTGATAGGTTAAAAAGGGAAGGTCTTTCTTTCACGCTCCAGAGTACGTAAAGCAATGGCACGTAAACGTACTACGGATACGTAGGTACTCCTCGTTGAATATTCAATGAGACAGCAAGGCAGAATACGGAGTTTTTCTTTCGCGCCCCCTTTCCACTCTTTCCATCACCCAATGTCCCAATCTTTCTCGTTCTCTCTTTCCGGGATGTAATTTCCCTTGATCCGGGTCATGATCCCTTCGCTACACGACTTCGATGACAGAACGAGAAAGGTCAGGACCATGAAACCCGCACCCGGGATTCGCGAGGCAATCCACCCAAATCCACCCTTTCATCGTCTTTAAATGGACTTTCGTAATTTTCCAATTTCTTCCTTTTTCCAGCTTATGCCACTTAAATTTTATGAAGCTCTCTGGAGCTCTCTTCAGTCTAATTAAATGTGCGCAACGGTTTTTAGAATTCAACTTTACAGGATTTGAATGAGTAATTACAGGAAAAAATTACCTTCCATTCCTTTCCCTCTAACCCAACACTGTCCCTTCTTCTTTTACTATCCAACTCTCCTTATTTTTCTACATCTCTTTACACTCCTTGAACTTTTTTGTTTGACAAGTGATGGATGAGGGATTAAACTACTAGAGATTAAAGTTAAATATCACTCCTCACCCTTCCCCTACTACCATACCATCATCCCTCGCTCTTCATCCATCCCTTCCTCTATTACCCTACCATCATCCCTTACTCCTCACCCATCCCTTCCCCTACTACTCTACCCTCATCAGTCACTCCTCACCCATCCCTCTCCCTTATTCCCCTCTCAGCCCGAAAAAAAAGGTGAAAAGTCTTGAATACCCATCTTTCCCTTTAGTCTCTGCCCCCTACATTTTCTATCTCCCAATCCCCTTTCCGCTATCACATATGCCAATAATCCCTCTTCCTCATTATCCCTTCATTCACCCACTCCTTTCATCCTTCACTTGAACCACCTTTCCATGTACTTTTTCTCTCTCACCAAACCTTCTACACCATTCAGCCTCTGTCCCTTAACCCTATAAGGCCATCTCTTCCTCCACGATCTCTTTACTCCTTTCTCCTACCCTCTCGGCTTTCCCAAAAAGAAGCTCAATACCATTCACTTTCCTTTAACCCACAAGTCCCCCAACTCTTGTTAAGAACAAACTCGCCTTAATTTCCTACCTCTGCTCCTTGTCCTTTGTACAACCACTCCCCTCTCCGCTTTCACATATGTCCCATCTTCTTCTACCATCCAACTCTCTATTTATCTACGCCTCTCAACACCCCTTTACCCACTATCGCCCTTTAGTCTTTGCCCATGTCTATAACACATCAACTCCCCTTTCCACTTTCACATATACCCCCTAGTCACTCTTCTTTTGCAACCCCTTCGCCACTTCCCCTCACTCTGCCCCACTATCTCTTTCCCATATGCATATAATATATTTCCCAACACCTCTCCACTCTGCCCCGTTATCCACGACGCTCTTCACTCCTCACCCCTCCCCCTTTGCCAAATATAATATATTCCGCAACATTTCCTAAAATTCCTAAAATTCTTTTTTACCATTTGTAATTCTAAAAATAAAAAAATAAATAAATAACGCATTGCGAGGAAAGAACTTTTTTCCTTATTTTTTATTATTTTTTTTGTAATCCTACCATAGGGATTTAATTTTGAATTTGGGTTTAGACCCATATGCGCATGCGCAGTCGCGATTTTTATACCGCGTTTAAAGTTACAATAGTGCCCCTCGAGCAAAAAAAAAACACATTTTCTTGAAACCTAATAATATTTTTTTATCAAACTTTTTTTGTATCGATTCAGTAACTCAGTAGCTAAAAAGAAATTGTTTTAAATTGAAAATTAAATTCTTTATTACAGTCCATGCTTGAGAAAACGTTCCCCTTGAGTGAAAAAAACATCCGCTTCATTTTCTTGAAGCCTAATATTATTTTTGAAGCAAACTTTTTTGTATTGATTAAGTAACTTAATAGCTAGAAAGTGAATTCTCTCTTTTTTTTTTAAATTGAAAAATAGATTTTTATCACCGCCCAAAATTGAAAAAAGCTGCCCCTAGAGCAAAAGATCCACGCCCATTTTTTCGAAACCTAACAATATTTTTGGATCAAACTTTTTTTTATAACAATTCAGCATATCAATAGCTAGAAAGTAAATTTTCTCTTTTTTTAACTGAGTACAACATTTTCCAATTGAAGTTTTCAGAGTTCAATTCAGCTCTAATTTGTCTAGAAAGTACTTTCTTTTTTTTTAAATTAACAATTCAATTTTTGAGAAAGTATTTTACCTTATGTAAATTAATAAAAATTTAGATTAGACCCTTGTCGCATGCTACCCTTCAAATAATGCATTTTAATCCAAATAGTGTATTTTAATCCAAATATTGTAGTTTAATCCAAATATAGTATTTTAATCCATATAGTGTAGTTTAATCCATATAGTGTAGTTTAATCCAAAAAGTGTATTTTTATTCAAATAGTGCATTTTAAACCAAATAGTGTTATTTAATCAAAATAGTGTAGTTTAATTTGAATACTGTAATTTAATCCAAATAGTGTAGTTTAATCAAAATAGTGCATTTAAATTCAAAATGTGTGTTCTAATCCAAATAGTGTAGTTTAATCCAAATATAGTATTTTAAACCATATAGTGTAGTTTAATCCAAATAGTGTAGTTTATTCCAAATATAGTATTTTAATCCATATTGTGTAGTTTAATCCAAAAAGTTTATTTTTATTCAAATAGTGCATTTAAAGTCAAATAGTGTTATTTAATCAAAACAGGGTAGTTTCATTTGAATACTGTTATTTAATCCAAATAGTGTAGTTTAATCCATATTGTGTAGTTTAATCCAAATAGTGTACTGTAAGCCAAAATGTGTTTTTCAATATAAGCAGTGTATTTTAATCCAAATAGTGTAGTTTGATTCAAATAGTGTAGTTTAATCAAAAATGTGCAATTTGATTCAAATAAAGTATTTTAATTCAAATAGTGCAGTTTAATCCAAATACTGTATTTTAATCCATGTAGTGTAGATTAATCCCAATAGTGTATTTTAATTCAAATAGTGCATTTTAATCCAAATGGTGTGGTATAGTCCAAGTAGTGTAGTTTAAGCAAAAATGTGACTTTTGATCCAAATAGTGTATTTTAATTCAAATAGTGCATTTTAATCCAAATGGTGCAGTTTAGCCCAAATAGTGTTATTTAATCCAAATAATGTAGTTTAATCCAAATACTATATTTTAATCCATGTAGTGTAGTTTCATCCAAATAGTGTATTTTAAGCAAAAATGCGACTTTTGATCCAAATAGTGTATCTTAATCCAAATAAGTAGTTTAATTTAAAAAACTGTAGTTTAATCCAAGTATTGTATTTTAATGAGAATAGTGTATTTTAAGGAAAATAGTGTATTTGAATCCAAATACTGTATTTCAATCCAAAAAGTGCAGTTTACTCCAAATACCGTATTTTATTCCAAATAGTGCTGTTTAATCAAGATAGTGTATTTTACTCCAAATACTGTATTTTAATCCAAATAGTGTTGTTTAATTCATATATTGAATTTTAATCCAAATAGTGTTATTTAATCCGAATTTCGTAGTTTAATCCAAATACTGTAAACTAATCCATATAGCGTAGTTTAATCCAAATAGTTTATTGTAAGACAAAATGTGTCTTTTAATATAAACAGTGTATTTCAATCCAAATAGTGTAGTTTAATCCAAATAGTGTAGTTCAATCCAAATAGTGTATTTTAATCAAAATAGTGTATTTTAATCCAAATAGTGTAGTTTAATCCAAATACTATATTTTAATCCATATAGTGTAGTTTCATCCAAATAGTGTATTTTAAGAAAATATGTGTATTTTGATCCAAATAGTGTATCTTGATTAAAATAATGTAGTTTAATTCACATACTGTATTTTAATCGAAACAGTTTTTTTTAATCCAAATAGTGTAGTTTAATACAAATAGTGTATTTTAATTCAAGTAACGTATTTTAAGCCAAATAGTGTATTTTAATCCAATTAGTGTATTTTAATTTTAATAGTGTATTTGAATCTAAATAGTGTACTTTAATATAAATAGTGCACTTTAATCCAAAAAGTGTGTTTTAATCCAAATAGTGTATTTTAATAAAAATATTGAATAGAATTTACAACATTAGAATTTATTGATATTGAAATTTAAAAAAAGAGATTGATACAGGATTCTGTAATTTTTATTAGGTAGTGTTATTGATAATAAAATCCCTCCCTGAGTTTCTTAAGAAAAACTTTTTTTTCTGTATGATATTGCTATTGATACAAAAATTGCAAAAAAATTCTTACCGCTAAAATATTGTAATTTTTTGAAATTTGTAATTAAATGTAAGCTTTTCTGAAAGTTTCCGTATTATAGCAAAAAAGTTTAGTTTCCAGTAGAATTTTTTTTCTTTTAAAATCATTAACGATTTAAAAATGCCATGACAAAATCTACTAGAAACTACAATTTCTTGCTATTATTCAGACGATTTTACAAAATTTCGCAAGTAATTAAAAATCTTTAACAAAAAATTACAATTTTCCCATTATGGTGTTATAATGTATTTTATATATTTTATTCTGAAAATAAATCCTCGCATGAATGCATAAATTACAAGATTTTATGTATTTAACACGGAATATCTAATGGTATAAACAATTTATTTTTCTCCAACTATCGCAAACTAATAATGGTGCCAAAGACAGAACATTGTTTCTGTTATTTATCGTGTTAACAATTTATTATTATTAAAATGTATTTTCTAAAAGAAATATCATAGTTTTTTCCC
The DNA here is from genome assembly GCA_011634705.1 of Andricus grossulariae. Taxonomy (NCBI): domain Eukaryota; kingdom Metazoa; phylum Arthropoda; class Insecta; order Hymenoptera; family Cynipidae; genus Andricus; species Andricus grossulariae. Next base: position 299,345,819 of record JAABKJ010007545.1, read on the forward strand.
ATTTTTAAACAAAATCCGAATTTTCATATTTCGTTCATTGTCCTTTGTTGTCCGTTTATATTAAATGTTGTCCTCTTACCGTGAGTTTGTTGTTGACCAAATTTAGTTTTCAACAAAACTTACCTGAAACAAACAAAAAATTATTCATTAACACAGGTACAATAATAATTAACAATTATAGTTGTTCAAAGATTTTACTCTGTTTCACATTAAAAATGATTAATTTATCAGGTTTATGATAAATAATTAAACAATATCAGCGATTTTATTAATTTTTTTACATTTTTCTGTAATTTTAAGGTTCAAATTAATTCAACGTTACTAAAAACAATTTATTTTAAAGACAACGCTAATAATGAGTGAACATTCTAGAAATGAAAATCGTTTTAACACGTTGCTCTTTATCTCTTCACGTGAAATTGAAAATTATCCTATTCAATCGTCACGCGATGAGGTCAGGAATCACGATTCCGTTCTACCGAGTCGATCACGATATACTGGATTCACAGGCAATGTTCATTTTTTTTCTCAATAAATAATAGAGTTCGAAGACCTTTAAAATATTTTCTGGTGCTTGATTGTCAAACGACTTCTGTTATTAGTCGCGCAATACTCATCGATTATCGTCCCCGATTGTCTAGTCATTTTCCCATTCTACTTCATGGTAATAAACCATCCTTATCGAATGGATAATTTACTACCAACCGAGTGGATGTGATTTTTTACGATATGTCTTTGAATCGTTATTCAATGGATTACTTGATAAATGCGCATTTAAACTTATCCCAACACTATTACTACATTCTTCAATAATTTTATTTTTTATTATTCATTTTTTATTTAAATTAACTGCGTGTAAAGATCTTTTATGCAAGTGTGGAGAACGACCCACATATCAGAAGTACGGTGCGGTCTGAGAGACCGCACGTCCATACGTGGTCGTGCGGTATGAGCTTCCAATTGGTACCACTCTCCAATTACACGCAGGACCACACATTGTCCATATAACTTGACGAAAGCACAACTATAAATAAGCCTCGAGGAAGGCCAGTGCGGTCTGTGAGACCGCACGTCCATTAAATAACTGTTTTTTCATTTGTGAAAGTAACTTTATTAAAGTATATGTAATTTCTTAATAGTAAAAGCATATAGGAAAATATTTGTCACTATATGAGAAATAGTATATCGATTTAAATATAGTAATATAATATATAGTGTATACTAGGGTGGTCCTAGAATTCAATTTTAGATTTTTTTATTATTTTATTATTTTCATTCGATAGATGACAATTTTACAATATTTTTTAAACTAATTTTTAATTTTTTGAACAATTATTATTTGTTTAAACCATTTTTTTGCTATTAAATCGCAAAAAGCTGTTATTTTTCGAGATAAATTATGAATTTCAAGAGCGCTGTTTATTGTTCATTGTTTAACATATTTTCCAATTTTTTAACAATTTCTATTTGTATAATTTTTTCCACCAAATCGTGAAAAGTTAGTATTTTCTGGAATTAATGTCATAATTAACGAGTTTGAAAAGTATTATATTTAAAACTGAAAAAATGCTTAAAAAATGGTTATTGCTTAAAAAATGAAGGTGTAAGTTTTGAAATGAGAAAACATTGAATAATAAGCGACATAATGTAAGAAATTTAAAAAAAACTAGAATTTTCTCCACTTTTCCTATAAAAAGTCTCAAGCAAATGATTATTAATTGTTTAAATAATTGACAAATATCGTTGAAAAATATTAATCTTAACATTCTTTAATTATGTTATTAATTCCAAAAAATAATCAATTTTTACGATTTACGGGGAAAAAATTATTTAAGCAAATAAAAAAATTTTAAATAATTACCAAATATGTTGAACAAGAAATAAATTCATCAACTGTATCCTTGGTTGAAAACTGGACTATTTTGTTCAAAATCCATTTATTTTGGGTTGAAACTAAATTTTTTTTCAACTGAAAATTCATTTTTTACTGGCTGTAAATTTTTTTTTTTTAACTAAAAATTTAACTATTCAATTCCCGGTTGAAAATTAATTTAATGAAAGCTTAAATATTCCATTTCTGGTCAAAGATTTATCCTTTTGATTTTAAAATTCGTCTGATTAGTTGAAAATTCATACATTTTATGCAAAGTTCGTCTTTTTTAGAAGGAATTAATTTTTTGGTGGAAAATTCATCTTTGTATGTTGAAAATTGAACTATTTTGTTAAAAATTGAACTATTTTGTTGAAAACTTAATTTATTTCTTTGTTTAAAAATATATCTATTTTTTAAAAATATATCTATTTTTTAACATTTGTTGTTATCGAAAATTAATTTTTTAACTGGTTATTTAACTATTACAGTTGAATATTCCATCATTTTAGTTGAAAATTATTTTTTTCAACTGAAAATTTAACTATTCAATTCTTGGTTGAAAATTTATCATTTTTAGTCAAAAGTTCAACTACTTGATAGAAAGTTGAAGTATTTTGGTAAAAATTCATATTATTGTTGGAAGATTTCACTATATTGTTGACAATTGCTTATTTTACATTTGAAAATTAATTGTTTTAACTGAAAATTAAAATATTTCATTTTCAAAATACAGTATTTGGATTAAACTACACTATATGGATTAAAATACGGTATTTGGATTAAACTACACTATTTGGATTAAAATATACTATTGGGATTAAAGTACAGCATTTGGATTAAACCACACTATTTGGATTAAAATACAGTATTTGTATTAAACTATACTATTTGGATTAAAATATACTATTGGGATTAAAGTACAGTATTTGGATTAAACTACACTATTTGGATTAAATAACACTATTTTGATCAAACAAAACTATTTTTATTAAAATACGTTGTTGGATTAAACTACACTATTTGGATTAAAGTACAGTATTTGGAATCAACTACACTTTTTTATTTAATAACACGATTTGTATTAAACTACACTATTTGGACTAAAATGAGGTATTTGGATTAATCTACACTATTTGGATTAAAATACAGTTTTCGGATTAAAATACACAATTTGGATTAAACTACAGTATTTTTATTAAAATACGCTATTTTTATTAAGCCACACTATTTATATTAAAATACGGTATTTAGATTAAATTACACTATTTGAATTAAATAACACTATTTGGATACAGAATTTAAATTAAACTACAATATTTAGATTAAACTGCACTATATGGATTAAAATACAGTATTTGTATTAAACTATACTATTTGGATTAAAATACATTATTTGGATTAAAATGCAACATTTGAATTAAAATCCTCTATTTGAATTAAACTACACTATTTGGATTAAAATACACTATTTGGATTAAACTACACTTTTTAGATTAAACAGCACTATTTGGATTAAATAACACTATTTGGATTGAAATGCACTTTATGGAATAAAATACAGTATTTGATTAAACTGCACTATTTGGATTAAACTATACTATTTGGACTAAAATGAGGTATTTGGATTAATCTACACTATTTGTAGTAAAATACACTTTTTGGAGTAAACTACACTATCTGGATTGAAATACACTGTTTGGATTAAAATACACATTTTGGCTTAAAATACACTATTTGTATTCAACTACAGTATATGGAATAAAATACAGTATTTGTATTAAACTGCACTATTTGGATTAAATTACACTATTTGGATTAAAATACATAATTTAAATTAAACTACAATATTTGGATTAAACTACACTATATGGAATAAAATACAGTATTTGTATTAAACTATACTATTTGGATCAAAATACAATATTTGGATTAAAATACACTATTTGAATTAAAATCCTCTATTTGGATTAAAATACAGTATTTTTATCAAACTATACTATTTGGATTAAATAATACTATTTGGATTAATATGCACTATTTAAATTAAAATGCACTATTTGGATTAAAATACACATTTTGGCTTTAAATATACTATTTGGATTGAAATGCACTATATGGATAAAAATGCAGTATTTGGATTAAACTACACTATTTGGATTAAACTACACTTTGTGGATTCAAATACAGTATTTGTATTAAACTATACTATTTGGATCAAAATACAATATTTGGATTAAAATACACTATTTGAATTAATTTCCCACCCTCAAAAACAAATAATTAGAAAGAAAATAGTTAAATTTTTAACAAGAGATGAATTTTCATCTAAAATTATGAATTTTTGACCACACAAGTGAATTTTTAAGAAAGTAGGTGAACTTTCAAACAAGTAGTTACATTTTCCACCAGAAGAGACAAATTTTCAAAAAAATAACTAAACCCTCTTCAGATTTTTTGTTTACCAAAAGAGATGAATTTCTCAACCAAAATCAACATAAAAAAAAACGAAGACGAGTTTTCTACAAAACAGTTGCATTTTGAAACCGAAAATATGATTTTTTCACAAAAAAGTTACTTTTCAACCAAATAAAATAGTTGCATTTTTAACAACATTGATTAATTTTCCACCAAAATAAATGAATTCGCAACGAAAAATATTATAGTAGTTAATAATATTTCAATGAAAAAAGATTTTAATTTGAAATGAAACACAGTAGATTTCAATAAAAAAGACGAATTTTCAACAAAATAGCTGAATCGTCAACCAAATCAGATTAATATTCTATCAATGATCCAATAGTTGAATTTTCCACGAAAATTAATTAGATTTTTTTTACCAAAAAATATAAATTTTGAAACAACAAATTCGAATTTTGAAACAATGTAGAAACAATTTTCCACTGAGTTGTTGCATTTTCAAACCAAGAAGATAAATTTACTAGAAAAAAAAATGTATTTTCAAATGGAAAATATGAATTTTCAACAAAAAAGTTACTTTTCAGCCCATTAAAATAGTTGAATTTTTAACAAACTGCGTGAATTTTCAACCAAAATAAATAAACTCTCAACGAAAAATATAATAGTTGATATTATTTCAACCAAAAAAGACAAGTTACAAGTTACTTTTTAAAAAAGTGACGAAGTTACCCTAAAAGTTACAAATAACGTATTTTTTCCGTAACTTAGTTCAATGTAAAAAGTTACTGCCCAACCCTGTTCCAAGCCCCTTTTTTCGATTTTTCATTAAAATTTTTGTTTTGGTTAAAAATTCTACTATTTGGTTGAAAATTTAAATATTTTTTTGAAAATGCAACTATTTTGTTAAAAATTCATATTTTTGCTAAAAAATTATCAACTTGGTTAAAAATTGAACTACTTTGTTAAAAATTTATCTTTTTGGTTGAAGATTCATCTTTTTGGTTGAAATTTTTTTTTTTAACTGAAAATTTAACTATTACATTTCTAGTTTTTAATTTATCTTTTAGTTAAAGATTCAACTATTTGGTTAACATTTTTTCTTTTTTAGTCGAAAATTGTATGCACTCAGAAAAATGTTTCTTTGAATCAAACAAATTCTTTCTTTGATATCCAGGCCAAACAAATATTTTATTGAATTAAACAAACATTTGCTTGATTCAAATAAAATTTATTTGATGCTAATACACCATTGTTTAACACAAACAAATTTTATTTTAATCAAACAAATTCTATCTTTGATATAGGGTCAAACAAATGTTTGTTTGATTTGAACAAACATTTTTCTGAGTGTGTATTCTGTTTAAAATTTGTGTTTTTTTTTGTAGAAATTTAATCTTTTTAGTTAAAAACTCATCTTTCTCGTTGAAAATTCATCAATTTGGTTCAAAATTTAAAAATTCTGTCGAAAATTCGTATTTTTTTATTGCATTCAACTATTTTTTATTTAAATTAAAATCTTTTTTTGTTGAAATATCATCAATCACACTTTTCGTTGAGAATTCATTTTTTTTTTTTTTTGAAAATTCAACTAACTGGTTGAAAGTTTAATTACTTTGTTAAGAATCAATTTTTTTGAGATTCATAATTTTAGTTGAAAATTCATCTTTAGAGTGGAAAATTTAAACGGTTTTTTTTTTAACTGGAAGTATAACTATTCCATTTTTAGTTGAAAATTTATATTTTTAACTGAAAATTGATCTTTTCTATTTGAAAATTTAATTTGAAAATCCAACAATTTAGTATAAAATTAAGCTATATAGTATAAAAATAACTTTTTTGTTAATATTTCTCATTTTCGTGTTGAAAATTCAATTGTTTTTCAGAAAATGCGTATTTTTTGTTTAAAAATTCATCTCTTCGTAGATACCATATTTTTTGGTAAAAAAATGCAACTTTTTGGTTGAAAATTCAACTATTTTGGTAGGATTTTCTACTATTCGGTTAAAAATTAATCTATTTATTTGAAAAATTAACTGCTTGGCAAAAAATTAATTTTTTTATTGAAAATTCATAGTGTCGGGTGAAAAATTGTACTGTTTTGCCGAAAATTCATCTATTTCATTGAAAATTCGTCTTTTTGGGTATAAAATTAATCTTCTTTTTTGAACATTTATCTTTTTTGGCTGTGGATTCAACTATTTTGTCAAAAATTCGTCTTTTTTGGTTCATTTTACGTTTTATGTGAAAATTTTGCTATTATGGATAAAACTTCAAAAAGCTTGAGCATTTTCAAAAATTTTAAGACCATTTTTTTAAGATTTATTAATTCTACGTACGGCTGTTCATAGTACTCGAAAAGTCGAATAATTTATTCATATGACTTTTTTTCACAAAAGAAAATTATCAGACTAATAACATTGGCAAAATTGAAAAAAAAAAAAAACGAAAATGATAATTTTAACCCAAACGACGCACGATATGAAAAAATACAAGGAAAGAAAAAAATTGCTTTTTGAAAGATCTACAAGATTACCATAACAACTTTTCGAAAAAAAAAATGGAAAATTCAAATTTTGATCGCAAAAAAATAATCAAAAATCCCATTTTCCAATCAAACTATGCAAGATACGAAAAAAGACGAATGGACAAAAAATTTGCATAAAAAAAAAATATACAATTTTCTTATTAATCACTTTTCGATAGGACGCGTAGTTTTTGTTTTAATCGTGAAAAATGACATTATAAATAAACAACTTAATTTTGTGAAAAAAAGGCACAAAGTACAATAAAATGTTTGATAACAAAATTTGTTTTAAATTAGATCTGAAAATTTGCTTTTAATCTTTTTTTCTCACGAGACGCGTGATGAGGATTGTTCGTTAAAGCCGAAGGAGCTTTAACAAAAGAGAATTCACAATCAATAAATTTCAGTTGTTAAAAATTTAACTATTTGGTTAGAAATTTAACTAATTTGGTAGAAATTTCAACTATTTTGTGTCAAAAAATGTATTGAAAATTCATCTATTTTTTTATTTTTTATTTTCAAAATTAATAATCTAGCTATGGATTCAACTGTACTGTTAAAAAGTAATCTTTTTGGTTCTATTTAACTGGTAGAAAATTAGTTTTTTTGTTGTTGTGAAAAATTAATTTTTCAAACTAAAAGTGTAACTATTTCATTTTTGGTTGAAAACTGATATTTCTTCGTTGAAAACTCAATTCTGTAATTGAAAATTTAACTATTTTGGCAGAAAATTCAAATATTTGGTGTCGGGTGAAAAATTGAATTGTTTAGTGAAAAATTCATGTATTTTGTTGAAAATTTGTCTTTTTGCTTGACAATTGAATTATTTAGGTAGAAAATTCAACTATTCGGTTAAAAATTGAACTATTTATTTGAAAAATAAACTACTTGCTAGAAAATTAACTTTTTTGTTGAAAATTCATTTTTTTGGGTAGAAAATTAATAGTCTGGCTGTTCAAACTTGTTTTTTTTTTCTATTTAACTGGTAGAAAATTCGTTTATTTTTTAGTTGAAAATTGATTTTTCAATCCGAGAATGTAATTATTCCATTTTTTGTTAAAAGCTTATATTTTTTAGTTGATAATTCAACTATTTTCTTAAAAATTCACCTGCTTTGATTAAAAATTACATTTCTATTGAAAATTTATCTTGATTGTTTTAAAATTCAACCTCGAATTCAAATATTTTGTTGAATCATCTATTTTTATCGAAAATTCAACTGCTTTGTTGAAAATTCGTCCTTTTGGATTGAAAATTCATCCCTCATAGTAAAAAAGTAATCTTTCTTGTTGCAAAATTCATCTTTTATTTTGATTTAAAATTTAACCATTTTTGCATACGACTTTTAAAATTAAAGGTCAAATTATCGACAACTAAAATTGATTGATTGTGAATTCTCTTTTGTTAATGCTCCTTCAGCTTTAACGTACAATTCTCGTCTCGTGAGAAAAATAAGGTTAAAAGCAAATTTTCAGATAAAATTGGTAACGTGGTTTATAGATCAAATTCTAATCTCTCATTTGGGGAGGGGGGGCAAAGGGGTTTCTTGCCGGCGCCATGCCGACATGGAGGTTCCTTGCCGGCGCCGGCAGTCTAGACTCTACCTTTCACAAATTCTCTTTATTTAGAATTTGGATGAATTCTGGGCGACTGTGACAATTTTGGACAGACTGTTCAAATACATTTTCCTTTTTCAAAATTATTTAAGGATCATTTTCAGAAATGCGATTCTTTGAGAAATAACCCAAATTTATGATGTTGGCAGGCCTCGGACTCACTTCCGAGATAAAAAATAGTGTAAATAGTGTCACGAAATTAAAAAAAAATAGTGTTAAAATAGTGTCCTGAAATTTTTTTTTAAGTTTTTAAAATTGAAAAAATTTTAATTTTTAAATTAAAAAAAAAAATTTTCCTAAAATTTAAAAAAATGTAAATTCCAATTTAAAAGGGTATGGTCTGAAATCAGAAAGTGTGCAATGGAAAATCAACTTTATTTTTTTTTTCAGCAAAATTTTCAGTCTATAAATTATTAAAATTCTTATTTATTTATCCACTTTTTTGAGATAAATGCGAACTGAATTAATGGAACCCAATGAGAAAATCTAACATTTTTTTTAGTTCATTCTTTTTTGGTTAAAAATTTTTATTATTTTGTTAAAAATTCTATTATTTTGTTCAAAATGGAATTATTTTGTTGAAAATTCAATAATATTGTAAAAAAGTCATATCAACTGTATCGTTGAAAATTCGTAATTTTGACTTAAAAATTCAACAATTTGATTGAAATTCTTTTTATTTTTTTATTAACAATTTCTTTTGTTTGCAAAATCAAGTATTTTGTTAAACATTCGTCTGATTCAAAATTAATCTGTTTCGGATGAAAATTAACTTTTTTGTTGAAAATCTTAATATTTGAAAAGCATTCAAAATGAATGTCAATTTTTATTTAAAATATTATACTCGAGTCCATAAATTATTAAAACTCTTATTTATTAAACCACTTTTTTCAGTTAAATTCGAACTGAATTAATGGAACCCAATAAGAAAATCTAACTTTTTTTTTTTGTCAAAGTTCATTCTTTTTTGGTTATCCATTGTACACAATATTTAGTTGAAAATTTATTTAATTTGTTTGAAAAATTCTTTTTTGCTAGAAAATTAAACTGCTTGGTTGAAAATATCACTAGCTGATTAAAAATGTATATAGTTTGTTCAAAAATTCGTCTTTTCTGATAGAAAATTAATATTTTTGGTTGAAAATTCGACTAGCTGGTTATAAATTTATCTATTCTTTTAAAATTCATCTTTTTGTTAGAAAGACAGTTTTTTGTTGTTAAAAATGCAACTATTTTTTTTTTTATTAAAATCTTTTTTTGTTGAAATCTCAATTATTATATGTTTGATTGAAAATTCAACTCCTTGGTTGAAAGTTGAACTACTTTGTTAAAAGTTCATTTTTTTGTTTAAAGATTTTTTTGATTCAAAATTCTTTTCTGACAAAAAAATTAATCTTCTTGGTTGAAAAAATAATTACTTAGTCGAAAATTCAACTCTTTTGTTAAAAAGTCGTCTGATTGATTTTAAAATTCATCTATTTTCTGGACAGATTTGATCATTTTTGTTGATAAATGCAATTTAATGGTTGAAACATAATCTGTTTTGGTTAAAAATTAATTTTTTTTTGCTGAAAATTGAATTATTTTGTAGAAAATTCGCATTTTTGGGTCCAAAATTCAACAATTTGATGAAAAATTTAACTATTTGATGGAATATTGATGTATTTTGTGGAATATTCTCCTTGGTCGGTTTAATCCAACTATTTTTTATTTTTAAATAAAAAATATTTTTGTGATGAAATAATAAAACTCTTTAGGTTGAAAATTCTACTCCTTGGTTGAAAGTTTACCTAATTTCCTAAAAATTCACTTTCTTGCTTGAAGATTCATAATTTTAGTTGAAAATTCGACTTTTTTTGTTGTTCAAAATTAATGTTTTTAACTGAAAATTTACCTGTTTTGTTGAAAATTCAACTGATTAGTTGTAAATTAACTTTTTTGTTCAAAATTAATATTCTCGGATTGAAAATTAGTAAAAAACATCAACTTTTATGTATAAAATTCGTTTTCTTTATTGAAAATTAATCTTTTTGTTTGAAAATGCTATTTGATTAAAAATTTATTTATTTTCTTGAAAATTTAACTATTTGGTTAAAAATTTATGGATTTTGTTCAGAATTCATCTCTTTTGGTAGAAAATTAATCTTCTTTGTTGAAAAAGCGTCTTTTTATATGAAAATTCATATATTCTGGTGGAAACATATCTTTTTTTTTTTAATTAAAAATACAATTTTTTATTTGAAATATAATTTTTTATTGAAAATGCAACTGTTTCGTTGAAAGTATATCTGTGTTGGTTTGAGGATTCAACGAATTTTCCAAAAAAACAGTTAAATTTTCAACCAAAAAAATAGTTAAATTTGCAACTAAAAATAGAATAGTTAAATTTCAAGTTAAAAAAATTAATGCTAAATAAGATAAAACTAATTTTCAACCAAAAAGATCAATTTTCAACCAATAAAATGAATTTTCTACCAAAAAGACCAATTTTCAACAAATTACATTAAAACAAAAAAAAACGAATTTTCAACAAAATATTTTTTTTTCATACAAAAAAAAAAGATTTTTTGACCAAAAATATAAGAATTAAACTTTCAGTTAAGAATATCAATTTTTAACAAAAGAAAAATGAATTCTTAACAAAAGAATTCCATTTCAAACCCAAAAGATAAATTCTCCACCAAAAAAGGGACAGTTTCAATAAAAAAGTTAAAAAAATTAATTTTCAAGTAAAAAAAAAACGAATTTTCAACCAAAGAAAAGAATTTTTAATCACAATGATGAATTTTCAATTAAAAATATGAATTCTTACTAAAAAATAGAATAGTTAAATTTTCTACTAATTAGATAATTTTTTTATTAAAAAGACTACGTTTCTATCAAAAAAGTTAAAAACGAATTTTCAACAAAATAATTTTTTTTTTCATAAAAAAAAAATAAATAAAATAAATAAATTTTCAGTTAAGAATATCAATTTATAAAAAAAATTAATTCTCAACAAAAGAATTTATTTTTAAACACAAAAGATGAATTCTCTACCAAAAAAGATACAGTTGCAATAAAAAAGTTGAAACAATTAATTTTCAACTAAAAAAAAAACTAATATTCAATCTACTAATCAGATAATTTTATAACTAAAAAGATTCAATTTCTATCAAAAAAGGTAAATTTTCCACACAAAAAAATGGAATATTTAAAGTGAATTTTTCACAAAGGACATAAATTTTCAAACAATTAGTTTAATTTCTAAATGAAAAATATCAACTTTTGACCAAATACATGAATTTTAAACTAAAAAGATAAATTTTCTACCAAAAATAAAATAGGATAATTTTCAGTTAGTAAAATAAATTTTCAACCAAAAAAGAAAAAAATTTTCCAAAAAACAGTTAAATTTTCAATCAAACAAATAACTCAATTTGCAACTAAAAATAGAATCATTAAATTTTCAGTATAAAAATTAATTTTCTATCAAATTAAAGTAAGTTTTCAACAAAATATTATAATTTTCAACAAATAAGATTAAATTTCTATAAAAAAATATAAATTCTCAAGAAAAAATGGAACAGTTACATTTCCAGTTAACAAAATTAATTCTAAATAAGATAAAATTCATTTTCAACCAAAAATATTAATTTTTTACCAAATATTTAGTTGATTTTCCAGCACAAAAATTAATTTTCTACCAAAAAAGAGTTATTTTCAACAAATTACATAAATTTTCATCTAAAAAAAATCAATTTTTAACCAAAATTAGAATAGCTAAAATTTCAGAAAAATAAATGTTAAAAAAAACGAATTTTCAACAAAATAGTTTTTTTTTCATAAATAAAAAATGATTTTTTAACAAAAAATATAAGAATTAAATTTTCAGTTAAGATAATAAATGTTCAACTAAAAAAATGAATTCTTAACAAAATAATTGAATTTCAAACCCAAAAGATAAATTCTCTAACAAAAAAAATAAAGTTTCAATAAAAAACTTTTTTTTTTTCTAAAAACTGTTTTGAATCCTCAAGCAAAACAGATTAATTTTCAACCAAATAGTCGCGATTTTTAACCATAATAAAAAAATTAATTTCAACTTTAGTTAATCCAACATTTTCTGCCAAAAAAAAAAAAATTTTCAACAAATTACATGAATTTTCATATAAAAAAATCAGTTTTCAACCAAAATTAGAATAGTTAAAATTTCAGAAAAATAAATTTTCAAAAAAAAAAACAAAAAAAAAACGAATTTTCAACAAAATAGTTAAACTTTCAACCAGAAGAGATGACTTTTCTACAAAATACATGAATGTTCAAACAAATAGTTTAATCTTCAAGTAAAAAGATGAATTTAAACAAAAATTGGAAAGGTTACATTATCAATAAAAAAAAATTATTTTTAGCCAAGAAAAATACAAATTTACAACAAAATGGTCCAATTTTCAACTAAAGAGATGAATTTTCAAATTAAAAAGATCAACTTTCAACCAAAAATGAAATAGTTACATTTTCAATTGAAAAATTATTGTTTTTAAATTTTTTGAAAATATTATTTTTAATTATTATTTTATTGTTCAATTTTTACAAAAATAGTTGAATTTTCAATTAGAAAAGCGCAAATTATCAACAAAATATTTCATCTTCCAACCAAAGAGATCAATTTTCAACTAAAATAATAAATCTTTAATTAGAAACGTGAAGTTTTCAGTTAACAAAATCAATTATCAACTAAGAAATAAATGAATTTTCAACAAAATAGTCAAATTTTCAACCAAAGAGATGAATTTTTATCTGAAAAATATAAATTTTCAACCATAAATTGGAATAGTTAAATTTTCAATTAAAAAATTATTGCTTAATCAAAAAAATAGTTTTTAATAAAATAGTTAAATTTTAAACCAAAGAGATGAATTTTCAACTAAAAGAGATTAATTTTAAACGAACAATAGATAATTGATATTTCCAAAATTGATTTTATTTTCAAATAAAAAACACAGTTGATTTCAACCAAAAAAGACGAATTTTCAAAAAAATATTTGAATCCTCAATCAAAGAAGAATTAATTTTCAACCAAACAGTTGCATTTTTATACAAAAAGTTGATTTTTTAATTCAAAAAGACGAATTTTTAAAAAATAGTTGAATTTTCAACACCAAGATAGGAATTTTCAACAAAAAGTTAATGTCTTACCAAAATAGTTGAATTTTCAACCCCAAAACAATGAATATACAGTTTCAATAAAAAAGTTATGAATTTTTTTTAATTTTCTACTAACTAGTTTGAATCCTCAAGCAAAACAGAATAATTTTCAACCAAATAGTTGCGATTTTGAACCATAATAATAAAATTTTACTCTAGAATGTTATTGCAAAAATATATGTATTAATTATTATATATATTTGTTTAAACAATAAATGCTTTAAATTCTCTTCAATGCTCTATAAATGAGCATATTCTCAGGAGCATTTGCTCAAAATAAATTCTTGGGCATTTAAGATCTCTAGTCTAGACTCTACCTTTCACAAATTTTCCTTATTTAGAATTTAGATAATTTCTGTGCAAATTTTGGTCTGTTCAAATATATTTCCCTTTTTTCCTGTGCGCTACCTGACCTATCAAAATTATTTCAGGATAATTTTCAGAAATACAATTGTTTGAGAAATAACCCAAATTTATGATGTTGGTCAATAAGTTTTCACATCTGGCCAAATTTTAGCTTCCGGAATTTCCCAAGTAAGTTAATTATTGCCCATTTTAGGGCAGATGACAATTCCGCGCCAGCTACCTGCGTACGGTTCCCCCACTACGCGGCTTCCCCTCACTTAGCCAAACTGCTGCCGCCGAGCCTGGTCAGCGGGAGTCCTTTGTACCTAATGAGGCCTAAAATATGGAAAATAATTTTTTTTTAATTTAGCACTTGGTCATTTATAAATATGATATTCGAAATCTGCAAATTATAACGATTCCAATGATATGTTGTTTGACTTAAAAAGTTGAAAATTAAAGAATGAATATTCAATTTTATATGAAATTTTATGGAAAATTTTGCAGTATATTTTACTCAAGTCAATTGCAGTGGGGTTAATTTATTGAGGCGATATTTCACTTAACTTGGGAAATTCCGGAAGCTGAAATTTGGTCAGATTTGAAAACCTATTAACCAATATCATAAATTTGGTTTATTTCTGAAACAACGGCATTTCTGAAAATTATCCTTAAATAATTTGAGCACTCCCAGTCCAAAAGTATGAATAGTCTTATTTCTAGCTTCATTTGGAAATTTATTAACGAATATGATACATTCTTGTTATTGCTTAGAAAATTTGTTTATAAAAGTTAATTAAAATTACTATTTTAACACGCGTCGTTTTTCAAATTTAACTAGCGTTGGGTCAGTTATTTATTTATTTTTTTTGAGTAACTAGTTACAGTTACGTTACTCTGAAAAAAAGGTATCTAGTTACAGTTACTGGATAAAGTAACTTCATTCTTAAAAACTTAATTAAAAAAAATAGGCGTTAATTAAAGTAAGATTTTTCAATCAAATTTTTTAACCAAACATTTGTATAATTACTCAAAAAATACGAATTTTTTTTACTGGAAAAAAAATTAATTTTCAAGCCAAAAGGACGAATTAAAAAAAAATACTTTTCAATCAAATTTGGACTTTTACCGAAATAATTAAATTTTTAACAAATTATATACATTTTCGACCGAGTGGTTGGCTTTTCATAACGAAAATATTAATTTCCAACAAAAAAGTTAATTTTCAACAAAACAGTTGAATTTTCTACCATTTTCAAACCAAAAAGACGAATTTTCTACTAAAGAGTTAAATTTACAACAAAAAAGTTAATTTTCAGCAATATGGATGAATTTTCTAACTTTTTCAACCCAAAAACACTCATTTTCAACAAAAAAGTTTAAATCTCCAACAAAAAAGTTAATTTTCAACTAAATAGTTTAATTTTCTACCATTTTCAAACCAAAGAGAAGAATTTTCTGCTAAAGAGTTAAATTTACAACAAAAAAGCTAATTTTCAACTAATTAGTTGAATTTTCTAATATGTTCAAACCAAAAACACTTATTTAGATCAAAAAAGTTAAATTTTCATAAAAAAAGTTAATTTTGAACAAAAATTTAAATTTCCAACAAAAAAATTAGTTTTCAACTGAATAGTTGAATTTTCTAACATTTTCAAACCAAAAACACTGCTTTTCAACAAAACAGTTAAATTTCCATCAAAAAAGTTAATTTTAAAAAAAGCAGTTCAATTTTCTACAATTTTCAAACCAAAGAGATAATTTTTCTACTGAAGAGTTAAATTAAAAAAAAAAAATGAATTTTCCAACATTTTCAAGTCAAAAACACTTATTTAAAGAAAAGACAGATAAATTTCCAACAAGAAAGTTAATTTTCAACCACATAGTTGAATTTTCTACCATTTTAAAACCAAAGAGAAGAATTTTCTGCTAAAGAGTTAAATTTACAACAAAAAAGCTAATTTTCAACTAATTAGTTGAATTAAAAACTGTGGTAATGCTAGGTTAACGTTAAGCTAGCAGGAACACACATAGAAAAAAACAACTTAGAAATATTTCTTCGCAGAATAATTTAGGGCTCATTTAGGTCTCAATTAATGCCCTATTGCCAAATTTAATGCTCCGCAAGTTTATGAAAAAAAGTGTGGTAATGCTAGGTTAACGTCAAGCCGGCAGGAACACGCATAGAAGAAAAAACAGCTTAGAAATATTTCTTTGCAGAATAATTTAGGGCTCACTTAATGCCCTATTGCCCAAATTAATGCTCCGCATTTTTATGAAAAAACTGTGGTAATGCTAGGTTAATGTTAAGCTAGCAGGAACAAGCATAGAAAAAAAACAACTTAGAAATATTTCTTTGCAGAATAATTTAGGGCTCACTTAATGCCCTATTGCCAAATCTAATGCTCTGCAATTTTATGAAAAAAACGGTGGTAATGCTAGGTTGACGTTAAGCTAGCAGGAACACACATAGAAAAAAAACAAATTAGAAATATTTCTTTGCAGAATAATTTAGGGCTCACTTAATGCCCTATTGCCAAATTTGATGCTCTGCTTTTTTTTTAAACCTTTGGTCCTCCTAGCTTAACGCTAAGCTAGCAGGACCACACATAGATCAAAACAACGCAGACAATATTTCTTTGCAGAATAATTTAGGGCTCATTTGATGCCCTATTGTCAAATTTGATGCTCCGCCTTTTTTTAAAAAAACGTGTGGTCCTGCTAGCTTAACGTTAACCTTCAATTTGAGACACTAAAAGAGTATACCAAAGACCAATCGAATCTGTTAATTTTTTCCAAGGTTATCGTGCTAACAATCTAAAAATCTACAGACAGGCATACAAACAGACACATTCTTAAAAACCTGTGTTTAGGATCCAGGGGGTTTCAAAACGTGGAAATTTGACAAAAACGGGTGGGGGGGGGGTCAAATTTTACACAAATCTAATACCTTCTCATTATAGGATGAGAATGTAGACAAAAACCCTTATAAACAAGGTAAATGATTTTGTTAAAATATTTAAAAAAGATATTGGTAGATTTTGGTAGGTCATGAAAGGTTCTTTAATTGGGCAATCGATGCGTCTCGAAGAAGCGAACAATATGTCAGATACAGTACTGTAGTATTCCTAATATGAGACAAAGTTTTTTCATATAAACAGAATACCCACTTTTTTCTTAAACTTCATAAATCGGTACTGGTGAGCCATAAAAGGTTCAACAATAGGTCGATCGAGGCGTCCCGTAGACGCGAACTAATATACTACATATATTATTATTTTATTTTGAATATCAAAAAAGTTTTTCTCGTATAAACAGGATGAACCATTTTTTTGAGACTTCACAAATCGGTACGGTTAGGTGATGAAAATGTCAACAATAGGTCGATCGATGCGTCTCGCAGACCGGAACAATTACACTAGATACCATATTGTTGTATTATTAAAATCAAAAAAGTTTTTCTCATATAAACAAGGGAAAATTTATCTTGATGAAATATCTAAACTAAAGAAAAAACTACTTCCAAATGGCCTATCTAGAACAAAAACATATCAGACCTGGATATCAATCGGAGCAACAATACGTCCAAATTCCAAGATCATAAGCTCTCTTACTTTTCAAGATATGGTGAACTGAAAAAAGTTACATACACGCACAGACACTTAGTGAAAAAAATTTGATGTCATTAATATTTTACGTTTTTTGATGTAGTAGTGCCAGCTTTCACAATTTTTTAAACAAACGATAGGTGATTTTCTTTGCTTTTAAATTCTAAAGATTACTAAAAAAAGAAATTCATTCTAGCATTGACCGTTCTTCAAATATAGTAAAAATAAGAACAGGGCAAATTGTCACAAAAAGAAGTATATTATGCTTCTGGGGATGGAAGCAGGCACGTTCGAGTTTTTTCCCCTGTCAGAGCAACGTCCATCCCACACCGTACGCTCGAAAACCCGCGGTTTTCACACATGTGTTGAAGAAAACACTATTAGCCTGTTTCTGAGAATATATAAAGAACACTAAAGAGAATTCAAAACATTTCTAGAAATGACTGGAATAAAAGCTTGAACCCTACATTTTGATCCTTACTAAAAGAATACGGTAGGACATTACTCACGGTGTTTCTCGACTGACTTCAATCCAAAAATGCTTGCGCTTATAGGTTTTTTTCTGTTTAAACTTGAGAAATGTCTCACGATCATTTGGAGCACAAAAAGAAAAAATCGCTTGGGCATTTTTTCATTTTTTCAAAAACGTTAATCAACATATTTTGATAAAAACAAGTTAAAAGTGAAATTATATTGGCTCAAACCATTTAGTTTAGCATCCAAAAAAGTGCTCCAGGAACTAATTATCTTACGAGACTTGAAACCCTACCGAAAGGATACCTCAGGAACATCTCAGGCGAAAATGTCAGGCCGGATTATACAAATTTCAGTGAATTATCAGTTTCTATTTGAATGATGATTTCAT
Source organism: Andricus grossulariae (assembly GCA_011634705.1). Classification (NCBI taxonomy): domain Eukaryota; kingdom Metazoa; phylum Arthropoda; class Insecta; order Hymenoptera; family Cynipidae; genus Andricus; species Andricus grossulariae. The sequence goes on from JAABKJ010007545.1 coordinate 299,364,255, forward strand.
CTCTAGAAATTGCCTGAAAGATTTGGGTGCTTTTTTATATTTTAATTCATGGCGGTCCAATTTTAAGGATTCCGAAACACGAAAGGCAGTTAAGAAAGGTTTGGCTATCATAAAGTATTCATAAAACTAATTCCTTCTTACACTACAAATATCTGCTTATTTATTCACATGCATATATTCATTTGTGACAACTTATTTATATATTTATATGTGTACAATAATGTTTTGACGGTGTATCTAAAAATGATATATGTTTTTACGCATCTCGTGTAGTTTACGACCCAGGAAACAAAAATCCATTCACTTGCGTTTGAATGGGGTTTGATGACTTTTGAATGAGAACATGAGTTTTTAATGGGCAACGTATTTTTTCTGAGACCCATTCAGGCGCGATTATGAATGGGTATTATCTGATTCAGGATTAATAGTTCCGATAGAAAATAATTCATTCAAAGTAAAAAAAGTTGTATTTAATTAGTTTAAATTATTTACTAAAAAATAGTTGAATTGACAACTTTTAAGCAAATCCTGGCATACATAGTCTACTTTTATTCATATGCTTTTTATTTTCAGGGATTGTAATTGACTTTGTTAAACATTATTTTTCACAAATTTGCATCAAACCACTTCTGAATTTTGAACATTTATATATATATTACACACATTAAAAACTGAATTTTTTCTTTTAATTTACGTTTATAAAATCTTGTTATAACTAAAAGTGAAAAATTAATAAGTTACAATCTTTAGGTTATGAAACGTCACATTCACTTTATATCAATCTCAAATTCACGAAAACTACCACTCACGTTTTATTGTATAGAAATTATCTTTAATAAAAATGCGGGTATTGAAATCCTAAATATTTGGATGTTTGGGATGCAAATAGATATGAGTGGAATACGAAGTTTGTTTCTGACACGTTCACTACCTGCAGCCACTAGCATATGCACTGAATAAAGTGAATTACAACTTCATTCATAATTATTGAATTTACAAATAAATTATTGCACCCATTATAATATATTACAATATTATTTCATTTGAATTTCTTTAATTTTTGTTTAATCTGTACTGCCCTATTCAAATGTATTACTTCATAATTCTCATTCGAAACAATTGATTCTTTCAAATTGTAATCTGCATATTCCACTCAATTGAACATCACCTGATGTAAACCTACACTTGGGTGTGATCCTTTAAGACCTATATTTCATATTGAATTTCAACCTATTCACGCGCACATTAATGAATTGTAGAATGCCCATAGGAATTATTTCAGGTTAGTCAGTCTTATTCAACTCTATTCACTCAATCTGCAAATGACAGATACGCAACTGAAACCGACTCGCTTTCTATCGGTTCTTTTTTCCTGGGGAGTTACTAAACACGATATATTTTGAACTTATTGGCGCAAATTTTATATATTTGTAATCGTACAGATTCGTAGATTCTGATTTTGTAACTTTCAAAACCTTTATTTCAAAATGTAAAACAAGTTATTTCTGTATTTAAAGCTCCTAAATGTGGGGTTATTAGAGATTTTCTAGTCATTTTGTACGGATAGAGAACCCTTCAATATTTTTGAAAAATGGTGAAAAAAGTGACGAAAAAATAGTTTTTGGAAAATTGCTTCTTTCCAGTCGCTCCCAAGTCCCAAGTACCTGTCCAAGAGTTGAAGTATCTATGCCCGGGAAAATTTAGGGATTTTCATCATTTTTTTAAACAATGTTAACAACATTTTATTAAAATACACTTCCGAGCATCAATGGGTTCATGTTTAGAGGTACTTGTACAATTTTTTTATTGTGAAAATCTTGACAACTGGGGGAAATATGGCCACTGCCCCAAAACACCTTTGTTTTCATCATCACCTGCAGTGAGCATGATAACTCTAAAACAGCTCATCTGAAATTAAAAAAAACCAAAGACATTTCATTAGTATATCCTTATTCAAAGTTTGTGTACGAAGGGTTTAGCGAAATTTTGATTTTTTTTTTTAATTGCCACAGTTTTTGGACCACAATGGAACCTAGAAAATCGAATTTTTTGTGAAAGTTGTCGCCATTTTTTTCTTAATCAAAATTTTGCTAAACCTTTCATCCACGAGCTCCGTATAGGAATATACTAATGAAATCTTTTTTTTTCGATTTCAGATAAGCCGTTTCGGGGCAACGGCGACATCTCCTCCAGTTGTCAAGATTTTCTCATTAAAAATTGTATATGAGTACCTCGAAAAATGTACTATTCGGTACTCTGTAGTGTATTTCAATACAATTTTGTTAACACGGCTACAAAAAATCATGAAAATCTCTTAATCTATAACAAAATATTGCTCTAGCTCTAATAGCACCGAAATTATGGCCTTCGGGAAATGACCCTTTTTAATGAAGTTTTGTTAAACATCCATTTTTTAAATAAAATTTCTTGTTGACGCATAGCGTTAAGCGCCTAAAATAATACGCGTACGCTCTTAGCACCTCTCCTATAATATGAAGAGAGGAAGGGGTAATCAGATTCGCGAGAGAGCTCTCCCCGGTGACAAGCAAAGTCAATCGTTCACTTTCCTAATTTACTTGAATAAAGTCTAATAAATGCCAACAGAATTGTTCTTATTTCTAGACATGCACAATTCCAGGGTGTCTGCTCAAATCCTAGAAAAAAATTCCCTGACAATTCCAGGCATCTCAAATTTTTTCCGCAGGTATCATTTTGCATGGTATCGAGCCATTCAAATATTTCGAATTTCTTAAAAAATCGACTTGGAATATGTATACCGTTTCGCGAGTTTATACCATAAAGAATTTTTTTTTTCATTTGCCATGTATTTAATTAATATGTTTCATTTAGAAAGCTTTGACAAATTATACTACAAGATATTCTGAAATATATCAGCACCATCAATTATTTAAATATTCAAATAATACTATAAACAATGTTTATTAAACGTAATTAATAATTTCTTGAATTCGCCTCCAAAGTCTACGAATTTGAATAATAATTCAAACAAATTTTTATTTTATCTTTTTATACTTTAGATTCGGTGCATATTTAGATGAAATTAATGTGCGTGTTATGTCAAGTTAAATTTAAACCGCCTCAAAATCCTAACTTTTCAAGTAAAAATATTGCATTTTCAACAATATAAATTAATTTTTAACAAAATAGTTGAATTTTCCACCAAAAAAAGGATTAATCAACAAAATACATGAATTCTCAACCAAATGGTTAAATTTTTAATTTGAAAAAATCAATTTTCAACCAAATATTTGAATCTTGAACCAAAAAAGATCAGTTTGCAACCAAACATAGAAGTTAAATTTTCAATTAGAAATTAATTTTCCACAAAAAAAAATCAAGAAATTTTCAAAAAAAGTGATTAATTTTTAACCAAAATGACGAATCTGTAACTGGAATAGTTGAATTTGAAACCAAAAAGATGAATTTTTAAATAAAATGATGAATCTTCAACTAGAATAAACGAAGAATAAATTCTACCAAAAAGATGAATTTTCAACTAAAAAAGATAATTTTCAGCGAAAGAAAAAACGAATTTTCAACAAAAAAGCTCATTTTTCAACCAAAGAGATGTATTTCAAATTAAAATGAAGACTCTTCTACCAAGAAAATTAATTTTTAACAAAAGAGTTTTAACTTGCAACCAAGTAATTTTATTTTCATTTGAAAAAAGGTGAATTCTGAAAAAAGAATTTTCAGTCAAGAGAGAAAAAATGTCCAACAAACTGTTGAATTTTTTAGCAAAAGAATGAATTTTCAATAAAATACATGAATTTTTAACCAGATATTTGAATTTTGAACTAAAAACGTAGAATTTTCAATCAAAAATACAATAGTTCAATTTCCACTTGAAAAAATTAATTTCAAACCAAAAGAAAGACGAATTTGCAACAAGATAGTCAAATATAGTAATATAAAGCTACTTTTACAAATGAAAAATAATTGCTATTCATTTTTGAAATTAAACAAAAAATTAAGCACGCTCTCGAAACGATTCCCTGACTCTAAAAAAAATTTCCTGAAAATTCCAGGTTTTCCAGGTAGGGTAGACACCCTGAACGCGTGTGTAACCGGGGTAACCGCTAGCTTTTTTTCATGAATTTACATGATTTAAAAAAAGTTGTTGTGCTTTCCGTGGGTGCAGAGTGCAAGTAAACTCGTGGCCTCGTCGAAATACAGAAATTAGTGCTGTTAATTCAATATTTTTCACTTTACTGAACATTCACGTATTTTCCATAACATTTTCAGAATTAAGTGTACTTTTTCGTATAAATAGTTTATTTTTCAACAAAATAGTTCAATTTTCAACTCAAAAAGATAAGTTTTCAACCAAAAATGGAATAGTTACAATTTCAGTTTGAAAAAAAAAAATTTCATCAAAAAAATGAATTTTCTTCCAGTTAAATTGAACCAAAATAGACGAATTTAAAAAAAATACACTGTAGGCTGGGTTGAAGTAGGCCGGATTTACGCCTTCCGAGAATTGATGTCGTGGCAGTCGTGGGCTGAGAATGGAGGCCCTTTGCGGTGAGTGTTCACCGAGCGAGAAAACACTAGCAGCATAGCAGAAAGGCGCAGTGCGCGGGTACTTACGTGCGGAGATAGCGTAATACTAGGAAATGGTTCGCACGGCCCTGCCTTTCTACTTTCGGATTGGATCAATTGAATATCGAGGCTAGGGCAAAGAATGCCCGAAACCGTGCTTCAATCCCGCCTCCAGTGTAGTTGTATCCACAGCCAAAACGATACATTTTTAAAAAAGAAAAATGTTTTGCCCAAAAGTATGAATTTCAAACAAAATAGATAAAATTTCCACAAAACAGTTAAATTTTTAAACAGACACTGAATTTTCACTAAAAAGATTAATTTTTTACCATGAAGTTGAATTTTTCACCGAAACTGATGGTATATACGAAGATATGATTTTTCAACAAAAGAAGACGTATTTTCTACAAAACAATTAAACTTTTAACCCGAAAATAAGAATTTTTAACAAAAAGGTTAACTTTGAACTACACCAGACCCGCAATTTAGGATCCCGCGATTTAGGAATTCCTAGAATTGCTGGCCAACGCCGTTTCTCAGCTCGCGGGGCGGGAGACGGTTGCCTGTCATAGCTGAAAAACTCCAGCAGCAGAGCGGAAAGGCAAAGGGCGCTTGAACTCACTCGCGTATATTCTCGATATTATGTATTCCAATCGCAAACGATTCAGACAGCCCTGGCTGTTTATGTTTGGATTCCCCCGATTTAGGATTAAGGCTATTTGCAGACAACCCCCGACACTGTTCTTAAACCGAGGGTTCGGTGTATATACTTTAATTTTATACCAAATTGTTGAATTTTGAAGCCAAGAAGTCGAATTTTCTACAAAGCAGTTCAATTTTCAAACTGAAAAGGTGAATTCTCAAGGAAGCCTGTAATGCTTGATATTTCAACAAAAAACTATTTTAATTTGTAATAAAACACAGTTGAATTCAATCAAAGAAGGCGAATTTTCGACAAAATAGTTGAATCCGCAACACAATACATGGATTTTAAACCAAATCAATAAATTTTTAATAAAAAATATCAATTTTCAACCAATAATGAAATAGTTATATTTTCAGTTGAAAAAGAAACTCGTTAAATTTTCAACTAAAATGATGAATCTCCGCAAAAAAAATTGAATTTTAACAAAGTAGTTCAACTTTCAACCAGGTGGTTGAATTTTAAAATAAAAAAGATGAATTTTCAACGAAAAGTGTACCTGATGATTAGAAATGCACGCTGAGACGAGAATTTCTTGGATCTCGCCTGGTATTGCACGTATTCGAGATATTTTTGTTGCCGAGAATTTTTGGTTTTCAATTGTTTAATCTCATCCCACCCCGACTAAATTATGCAAGCAAGATCGGGCAAGATTCTCGATGATATTTACAATTTGAGTTTGATATTTAGCATAAATCTCAAAAATAAGATAGCAGAATTTGAACATTATGGAAGTGGAATCACGCGAAATAAGAAGGCCGAAAACAATCATCGTCAATTTCGAGCTCACGAAAGCAATGATTTGATACTAAATCAAGTAATTGAGTACAATAATTTTACATAATCTAACCAATTCATTGATAAAACATTAGGTTAGAAAATTGTAAACAAATTTAAAACTCAAAGGGGTAGAAAATATGAAGGAACTGGTCCCATTTTTCATAACTACTAAAGCAAGAAAACAAATATAAATCTTTTTTAGACAAAAATTAAATTCATTTTGGTAAAAAAAAATTATTTATAGCACAATTAGGTATTTTCACTTGAGCCACCAGCTAACTTCACTCCGTTGAGTGCTGAGGGAGAAACAATGGGCCAAATGCATGGGACAAACCTTTATTTTTGTAATATCTTTGTGATGAATAATAATTATTATCATTTTATTATTTCATTAAATAGTTCTTAAAAAGTGAAGACTATTTCTCAATTACACGTATATAGAAAAAATTAGTTTTTACGACGATATTAGCGAAATAAGGCAAAAATGTACCGAATCCCATGCATTTGGTCCTTTTTTCCCCTCGTCACTCAACGAAGTGAAGTTAGCTGGTGGGTCAAGTGAAAATACCTAACAAAGCAAATAAGAATATATATTGCAAATGTCCCAGTAATCATGACGATTTCAATAACCTTGAAACTTAGTTATAATTTGAATATATTGTTAAAAAAGATGTTGAAAGTAATATTTAATAATAGAAACAATTTATTTTTAGCACTTTATAGTATCGAATAAAATTTCAATGCATGTAAAATAAATAAAAAGCAAGAAAATTGGCGTGACGATTAGTGGGACGTTTACCTTATTATTTTTCCAAAAATTCGTTATATTATTTTTATGACCACGAAGCTTCCAATGGTCTTTTTGGGCCTTCTTGTTTGTTTTCGTGTGATTCCACTTCCATATTTTCCGAATTCTGATGCATTTTTGTTTATATTTACGCGAGATGTCAAATCAGAAACTTGATCGAGAATCTTACCCGATCTTGCTCGTTTTCCGAGATTCTCGACCAAGATCACGAGATACGGGACAACTTCTTGCTGTCGTCAGTCGGGATGGTTCCCAAAATCGATGTTTTCTTGTCTCGTCCCGTCCGAAAGCATCTCTATTCATGATATGTTGACCAAAAAGATTTTAATTTGAATCAAAAACAGTTAAATGCAATAAAAAATACGAATATTAAACAAAATATTTAAAGTTTGAACCAAAAGAGATGAATTTTGAACGACAAAGATTCATTTTTAACTGAGAAGATTAATTTTCTGCTAAAGACAAGAATTCCCAACGGAATGCATGAATGTTCAACTAAAAACATAAATTTTAACAAAATAGTCGAATTTTCAAGTAAAAAAGATAAAATTTCAACTACAAATGTAATAATTTAATTTTCAATTGAAAAAAGGTTAATTTTCAACAAAGAAAAAAACCGAATTTTCAACGAAATAGTTAAATTTTCCACTAAAGAGATGAATCTTCAACCAAAAAGATAAATTTTTAACAAAGTAGTACAATTTTCAACCAACCTGTTGAATTTTGGACCAAAAAATATGACTTTTTATCAAAATAGTTGCACTTTAAAAAAAATAATTAAATTTTCAAACAGAATTTTTAACCAACACACAAATTTAAACGCAAAATCGAGAAAAAGGGCAAATTTCTTGGAAACAGAAGAAAAAACAGATGTTCTTGAAAAGTTTAAAAGAGAGGAATATGTGAAGGAGAAGTCTGAAATATGAATATAATTTCCAAACGTACTAAGTTATTATTGAACTGTAACGTTCCAGGGACAATCTCTCGCAAAATACATCTTTCTTAAAATTTATCATCAACAATCGTACCAAACGTTATCTAAGTTCGTAACGTTATTTCCACTGGAGCGCCACCCCCCAAACTGTTACCAACCGTAGTTTGTGGCGTGGTCCCCCTCCCCTAAACTAGTAAAGTAGTTTATCGATGATCCCTAATGTAAAATCTATGACAAAAAATAAATTTATTTTAAAACTTCTTTGCCCTGACAAATTAATTTATCTCAAATACGCCGCACAACTTTTCATGCACCAAGTGTTCAATAAAGTGAAAAATATTGACTTACCAGCTCTATAGTCTTTATTTCGACGACGTCACGAGTTTACTTGCACTCTGCACCCACGGAACTTTCGCTCTGCCCAACGGAGCTATTGGGCTCAAGTTCAGTTCTAGATTCAACTTTGTCGAGAGGTTATAGTTTTAATGCGTCGCAATTAATAAAAAGATCACCTAAACTCCCGACAATAGAATTGCCTAAATTTTCAGGTAATTATATTGAATGGCAAAATTTTAGAGATTTATTCGAAGCAATTGTATATAAACACACTGGTTTGTTAAAGGCAGAAAAATTACACCATTTAAAAGCAAATTTATTCGGTTAAGCTGCTCAGTTTATTCGTCACTTTATAATTACTGATTCAAACTATTATAGCGCATGGACCATGTAAAAAAAGAGATACGAGAATAAACATGCTTTTGTTATCTCGTACCTACACTCTTTTATGTCTCTTCCTGACATTATTAACAAGTCTGTGAAAGATTTAAGTCTTACGTGACACATTAAATAAACCTTTAGAAGAGTGAAAAAACGTAGAAAGACCAATAGAACACTGGGACGATCTGATTATTCACATTGCAGTGAATAAGCTAAAAAAAATCTCGCTATGTGAATGGGAGATTCAGGACATTCAGGAGATGCAAGCGACTATGTACTCTGATTAAGACACGTTTTTTTCTATGCGAATAAGAACTTTAGAATCCTTTCCAATGACTCTTAGAATTACAAATTAATAAAGGAAATAATTCCAACAATAAATTACCTCAATCTTCCAGTCAGATATATAATAGCACTTCTCAATCTGTTACCTCTATTATGAGTAAAGCTAATCATAACTTGTATTAATTTATTCAGTTTAAATCGCAAAGTGTTGAAAGACAGAAATTGCTCGCGAGCAAGGATGTTGTTTTAATTGATTGAGGATTGGATATAGTACGACTTCCTTTCAAACCAAACGGTTCCAAAGAATTAGATGGCTCCTTAAATAATGCTACTTCTATGTGGCTTCAAAACGAGCGTCATTTATTAAAATACAGTGAAGCCTCGCCTATTTCCCTGAACTTGAAACGATACGATTCTTTTATTTCCAAGCTGGAGGGGGCCCCACCCTTACAGTGAGTGGGCAGGATATTTGGGTCAAGCGACGTTCATTGGCTGCCCCGTTCTTGTATCGATGCGCCGCCTGTACGCAACTTTTTATGTTTACTTCTTGAATATGAAAATGCCGTTTATTTTCTTTTCGAAGAATTAAAATATGTATTCAGTTTATGTATTTAAAAAATTAAATGTACTTCGATTTAAACCAATTTTTTTCAATCCAATACAATGCCTCATCATGTCTGAAATCAAATTTTTCAATCGCGAAGGCCACCAGTGCAGTACCAATACTAGCAGTCTGCACTGAACATCATTATAATTTCTGTCTCATGCCAGTACATCGCCAATACTGGTGCCCAGTACTCCTTCGGCTTCTTCGACAGTAGTCATTTGCCGTACTGTGCTAATGCTTACTTCCAGTACTTCAGTAGTACACATACCCACGACTGCCCCATTACGGAATCTTAGTACGTATAGTAATTACTACGCCAATACTGATGCCCAGTACAGTATTTTAGTACACCCCGAAGTTAGCCATCAGTACTGAACAGCGTTATCATCCCAAGATTACGCCATATTGACGCCAGTATTGGGCTACCAGTACCACGCCAATGCTGTAAAACTCTGGCCAGTACTGACCCAATGCTGCGCCAGTTGTAAATTTCCCATTGGGCAAGTGAATAGAATTTTTCCCGTCATCTAAATCTTGAAGATTCAAATCCTGTATGCGACCAGTTGTGAAAATAAATGACCGATTTTAAATGCAAAGGAAGGCATATCTTTTTTATCACGTATAATCATTTAAAATCATTCTTAATATCTTTATGCGGTTTACAATTACTTTTTGCTGTAAACAATTTATTTGCACATTTAATCATTATGAATAAGCAGACCAATGGTAAGGAATCTGGTTGACGACGTGGCGCATGCGTACTGCGAAAAGGTCCGAGATTTGGGAGCACTTGAGGCTTCATCTAGTGTCTCCTACACTCGCGCCAATTTGAATTTGTCACTGCGCGCGCCCTGCAAATTCTCGCAGGCAGTCAAGGAGTGTGACTCGTTTTCAAATTCTTTGTTTCTGAATCACGCCTTTATTCAAGTCTTCAAAAATTTGAAGAGTTTTTTTATAACCATTTCATGACTGTATTCAATTTTTTTGTAAACCATCTAATAAAAATTCCAGGTCTGTAATTCCTTGACTGTGCTTGAAAATTTCCATGACTTTTTATCATTTTTCCATGAAAATATATGACATGTTCATAGAAAGTATTCGAGACTTTATAAAAATGATGTCCCGTCCAAAAGTCCAGCACTAAGCTACGAAATTTTCCAAGACTTTTTTTCCGTTAGCCCTTGTCAAGGCCCTATTTAAAATGGCGCTAAAGGGGGCGATGTTTATATACCATTTTTGACATTTCCAAGGGCTTGCAACACATATAGTGGCCCATTTTCTTATTCCATAAAGAAAAAAGTTTTAAAAAATTACAGTTTAGCATACCTTTGCAGTATTGGCCCTAAGAACTTTTTTTTTGAAAAGTGATGCAGTTTCAACTTCAATTTGAAAAAAAAGTTTAATAGACTGGAAATTATAGATACTGACTGAAAAAACCATGCGCTGATATGTCTGTCCTTCGGTTTGGTAGGAACTCCCAAGCCTGCGTATAATTGTAATGAAATTAATGTGATAGGTCTTATAATAATCTATTACAGTCATGAAAAAGTAAGTATTTTCTATCAAATTTTAAAAATACATGACGCTTCGACAATCATAAAGTTGATTTAATCTTCGCGAGACATCTGAGAACATGGAGACAATTATGGGTTGAACCAGAAATAACAACTCCGAAGCTTCATAAAAAAGAGGGCCGAAGGAGAAAAATATTTTTTTAAATGGATATGCTCATAAAGTTTGTAGGGTTGATAAAGAAAAAGTCTCTGCCAACGCTGTTTAGTACTGATTGCCAACTTCGGGGCTGTACTAAAATACTGTACTGGGCGTCAAGATAGGGCCATTAATAACTATAAGTACTGGGATTCAGTAATGGGGCAGTCGTGGGTATAAGTACTAGTAAAGCACTGGAAGTAAGCATTAGCACAGTACGGCAAATGATTTCGGTTAAAGAAGCCGGAGGAGTACTGGGCATCAGTATTGGCGATGTACTAGCATGAGACAGAAATGATAACGATGTTCAGAGCAGACTGCTAGTATTGGTACTGCACTGGCGGCCTTCGCGATTGAGAAATTTGATTTCAGACATGATGAGGCATTGTACTGGATTGAAAAAAATTGGTTTAAATCGAAGTAAGTTTTATTTTTTGAATCTATGAACTGAATACATATTTTCATTCTTCGAAAAGAAAATAAACGGCATTTTCATATTCAACAAGTAAACATTCTACCTTTTGTCTTTAGACATGAAGAAATGGTCCCTTTTCAAAGAAATGTAAAAAACATCTTCAACAAATATGTTTGTCTAAATGACAAAATGTAACATAAAATTCAGTAAAATTCGCCTCAGTAAAATTCGCACGCTTCATTGATTATAAAATTATGTAAATTTGATTAAAAACAGAGAATCTTTACTCCGTGCCCGCATGCCATCGCAATGTGAACACTTAACCAATTATCATAATTCTCAACAGGAACAAACATCCTGATTGGTTACACTTACATTCGCAGGACACGTTCAAATGCGAAACCGCCTTGTTTTGAAATTTTTAGCGATACAAAATAATAATAATAATAATAACAAGAAGAAGAAAAATAAATATTATTTTATCTAGTGAAAAAGCTGCAATATTGAAAAGTAAATAAACCTAACCTATTTTATTGGAAAAGTTAGTTATTATTCAAAATTTTAAAAGTGGGATTATGGAAAAATTGAATTAAATTTATTAACCCGGGCCCGGCACAAGATCGTGAGAGAATAGTTTGCCGTTTCATGTAGACTGTACTACGCCAGTATCGTGCCAGAACCCTGCCGAGTTCCGGCGCATATCCGTGAGACACTGGCTTACTATTTGTTGCAGTCAGGTCTGTGCCCTAGACGGTGTCATTGTCGTGTTACCATTGGGCTTGAAGTTGGCATGAGCCCGTAGAACCAGGACTGACTTTTCTTTAATACTGCACAGAATCCGTACTGGGTCGATACTGGTCTGCCGATATTGGAACTTTGATTAGGCACAGTGCAGATCCAGTGGCAATGTCCGTACTACGCTAGGATTGGCTAGCCAAGTGTTGGAACATTGCTTTTGGCGCGCTACCGCGCCAGCACCCAAAGACGATATTCTAAGTTTAAGAATTTCCCACTGAGTGTAAGAATATTTGTAACTTAAATAGGCGCCAAGAATATATTTTTAATGTACAAGGGAGGCCCTCTTACCTTAAAAATACATACTCTTGTCCATATGATAATAAGGTATAGTTAATCTTAGACTATAATAGTAAGATTGAAATATTTTTATTCGAGAAGTATTTTTTCAGTAAATAATACAATATAAATTATCATTTAACTCTATCTCTTTCTCTTCGCAGAGAACGTTAGAGTGAGAAAAGTTTGATGTCACACGTCAGCGAATAAATAATGTAGTGAGGTTATGTCTCGGTGTGACTGCGCGAAATGAATACATAATAAATATATGTAAATAGTGTTTTGCCAAATCTTTATTTGAAAATTAAATAAATTGTAAACATCAAAGCCAGAAGTAAGTATACTGTTAAATTGAGAAAGTCAAAAAATGTATAGGTTACAAACTAATTTTTCAATTGAAAATTAAAATGTACTAACAACCTTTTGACACATTCTGATAAAACATTCAATTATTTGTATGTTGTGCTTACCACTTTTCTTCAAAACGAAACACTCTATGCCCAAAATTACAAAAAAGAAAACATTTGACTAAACAATCAGAAAAACATGAATAAATGAGAAATTGCACACCGGCATTTAACCTCACTATTTTACTTCTTTGTTGAAATGTAACATCAGACCTTTCTCACTATAACATTTTGTGTAAAGAGAAACGAAACATTAAAGGAAATGATTGAACAGAGCAAGGCGCCTTTTTCCTTCGCGCATTTCTTCTTGAAACTCTTAATAATAGAATATCGTTTTTTCAGTGAGTAAACTTTGGGAAGTCCTGAAAGAGGACGGAGTCAATGGATGGCTCCTACAAGCAATAAAGATAATATATGCAGGTAGCAAAGCCAGTGTGAGCTTAAATGGGCAACTGAATGACTAGTTCGATATTATTCAAGGTGTTAGGCAAGGATGCGATATGTCCTTATGACTATTTATCATATTCGTGGACAAGTGTCTAAGAATAGCCCTAGTCGACGATGAAGGTGTGGATCTCGGGACAATGAGGGTGCGTAGGTTAGCGATCGCAGATGATAAGGTTGTTATGGCAAAGTCAATCGAAGACTTGCGAAGAATGTTGAGCAAACTGAATATAAACATGAATAACATGGGCCACAAAATTAACGTAAATAAAACAAAAATTATGGTCTTCAAAGTAAAGGCTAAGAAAACAATATGCAACATTGTCCTAAACGATGACAGAATAGAAAAGCTTGATAAGTATGTACATTTTGATAGCACTATTACATATTACATATACTATTACACTATTGTGGTAGGTATTAATGACAGAAAGATGAATGGAGAGATAAATAGGCGTATAAACAAAGGTAAGAAGGTTATCGGTAGAGAAGGATCCATTGTCAGAAGTAAAATATGTCAGGTAAAGCTAAAATGGCGATATATAATTCTATACTGACACCCACTGTGCTCTGTGGTAACAAGACCTGGACATAACAAGAAAATGATAACAGTAAAATCAACGCGGTTGGCATGCAATAAGGAGATTTCACATAGCGTTTCGTAGGATACGGTAAACGCTAAATGATACGCTAACGAACGTCGAATAGCGGGAAACGGTAACGCAAAACTCGCAGAGCATGCACAGAACCGTCATCACGTGTCTTTAGCGTTCACCGTATTCTACGGAACGTTATGCAAAATCTCCCTAATATCTGTGTATGGTGTGCGGTAAAACGATAATGGATAAAGTCAGTAACGTAAGAATCCTCAAGGAATGTGGTATAGATGAGTCACTACTTGACACGAGTGAAAGAAATTTGTTGAGATGGTTTGGGCATGTTGAGAGAATAAAAGCTGAACGACTGACGAAGCAAGTATATTGAGGTAAGGTAAATGATAGCATAACCAGAGGCAGGCCGAGGAAAGAGTGGTTGGAATATCTGACTGAGACACTAATTCGAAAAAATATAAAAAGCCATGGAAACACAAGAGCTTGCATGAGGAAGTGCATGGACGTGAAGGAAGCTAAAGAGGTATGCCAAGACAGAAAAATGTAGCGACAAATAGTTTACAAGAAATGCATGGTGAAGAGTGTCAGTAAAGTGAATGACGCCTGGAACAAAATACCTTGAATACTAATGGGCCCGAGTAGAGAGCCTTTCATCATGACTTTGTGAAGAGACTGATCAGCGACCTGGGTCGTAGCAGTGTTGCGAAACGAACTTGTTATTTGAATGAATAACACGGGAATTCTAGAATAATCTAAAAATCTATAGCGCTTCCACCCCCCTTAACCAAAGCGTACAATTCCCTTGATCACGAAGTGAGTCACGCTTACCCCGAAAGGGATATAGCCACCTTTTCTACTCATTCTTCCCGCCTGTTCAATAAAATGTCATGTGACGTTGAAAATCCGCCTAGTCGCGAAGAGATTCAAGTCTTCTGGGAGCAAGTATATGAAGATACTCATTAGCTGAATGAAGACGCATTGGATATATCACTCTTTCGTGACTTTTTCTAAAGGCAAAAGTTGCAAAGTCCAGAGGGAGAGTGTCCACTAATTACTGCTGACGAAGTGAAGAAAGCTATCGCTTGAACTAAGAACTTTTTAGGGCCAGTGCCAGATGAAATCAACAACTTTTGGTGGAAGAAGTTCACTTCTACGCACCAACATCTAGCTCGTATATTTACTACATTCTCGAACGGAGAACAATCTATCCCGCAGTGCTTAGTAGAAGGACGCATGGCACAGATCCCTAAGACTGGAGATTTTTCAAGTCCAAACAACTACAGGCCCATAGCTTGTTTGAACACCAGCTGAAGCTATTGACTGGCATCCTCAAAGAGACGATATGAACATCTATCGAGCCGGTTTGGAGTGCAATAGTTGAACAACGTGGATGCAAGAGAGGGCTGGCAGGTTGCAGAGAGAACCTGTTCATAGACAGGTGTATTACCTAGGATTCGGTCAGGTATCGACGCAATCTGTCCATGGCTTGAATAACTACCGTAAGGCATTCAATAAAATGAACCATAAACTACTTATCGAGCTCCTTGAGTGCCTGAAGGTGCATGCAAGAAAAATGAGATGCAGGAAAGTGCTTTGCTCTTGTGGCGGACAAGGTTTGTCATAACATCTAAATAAAAACAAGTGACTACCAGTTATGTCACATATAAGAGGGAGGTCTTCCAAGGAGACTCTTTAAGTCCGATACATTTCTGCATTTCCCTCTGGCCTCTATCTATTGTGCTTCAAGGCAAAAGCTCTGGATACCTATGTGGCCCGCCGAACAAAAGAGAATATAAGGTCAACCATCTTTTATACATGGACGACCTTAAGCTCTTCGCCCCTTCAAAAGAGGACCTTGACATCCTTGTAGCGGCGGTTAAAAGTTACTCCGAAGCGATTGGCATGAGCTTTGGGCTGGGCAAGTGTGCCTGCGCCATACCATCTGCACAACGGAAGACCAGAAACTACATCATCGCGTGACGATCCGGATGTTCAACTCATAGCTAGAAATACCATTCAACATCTTGGTAATCGAGAAAAAGATGCATATCTTGGAATACCGTAAATGGAAACCGAAAATGTGCATGTGTTGAAAACAGCCCTTGGAACAAGGTATCGCTAAATTCTCAGAAAAATGTGTGCTTCCAAATTATCTGGGAAGATTAAGATCCAGGCGACCAATATGTCGGCCGTTCCTATACTGCTCTACACGTTTGGTACAGTAAAATGGAACGTCGATGAGTTAAAGCAACTTGACCTAGGCATACGCAAGATGATGACAATCCATCGAAGTCATCATCCAAGTTCTTTCATACCTCGAATATACCTCCCTCGAGATAAAGGGGGTAGAGGTTTGCTGAGCTTGAAGTGTCTTCATCGAAGAACAGTTCTGGCTGCAGCCTGCTCAGTTCTAAATGGCACAGATTCTCTCATGCGATTTGTACATCAACATGAAGTCGTTGATGCTGCGGCGTTTCCATACCGCTTCACAAAGGAGCTTGGGCACCCATTTGATTCTAGCGACACTACGCATGGCCTAGCATCGCCAACATCTTTGGTGCTCAAAAGCCGTGAACAGAAAGCAGAATGTTCACTTCTACTAAAAGAATATGCTGACAAGTCCCTGCATGGTCATTTCTACGGCATTATACGTAGAGAAGAGCTATCGATGTGTCTGTCCAACATGTTTCTCAAGTGTGCTGGATTGAGATCGGAGACTGAGGCATTTCTTCTTGCTCTACCTGTAGGCGATACCAACTTCCGATCGTGAAAGCAAGAGCCAGAAACACTTGGCGGGTGCATAGATAGACACAATGCAGCTCTAAAAGTGTTATATTACCATCTTAGGTACTTCTACGTTGTTGAGCTATTGCTCATCTTGCCATACGACTGGGCAGGATGACTTGAGTTCTCCCTGGGGAGAACTGGAGTTCGTTGTGCAGAATGATCAGTGTAAGATCTACTGGAATTGCTCATTCTCCACCACTCAACGTACCAGTTCTACAAAGCCTGATGTTGTCCCCCAGGATCTGAAGACGAAGATCATTTACTTGATTGAATTCTCAGCACCAGACGATGGTAACATCACTGCAAAGGAGGAAAAAAAACGGGCGAAATATCAAGCACTTCTTTTTGAGCTGAGCAGTCTGTGCCAAGGCTACAAAGTCCATCTGGTAGTTCTCATATTCGGCTCTCTTGGAGGTATAGAAGATTCATTTCTCAACCTACTCAACAAAATCCCGGCCCGCAAGTGTCAGGCTCAGTCCATCTCGAGCCGGATGCAAATGGCTGTTCTCTGGGATCACTTCATTTGGTCCGTCAACGCTGTTCCTCATAATATACTAAAAAGATTAGAAGCTAGAAAAAATTATCCTGTGGTGAAAAATTCATCTTCAACTGAGCCGTCTGCCACGTAATGTCATCCGCGGCTGAAGGCCGGCCTCCAAGGAACAGTGATATACGAAATCTCTTCCGTAAATTGCGAGCTCTTGCTTACCTTCTAGGATAGAAGGCGCAGGAGTGGATGACGTACACGGTTCGGTTGCTTTAGTCAGGTTTGGTTGCTTTAAGGAACCATGATCACAGCTTCTGGAACTTACAACTTCTCTTAACAATCCGCTTTATTAGGCACATCAATATCAGAACATCAACTGTGCCTGCTGAGGATGCTTTGGCTAGCGTTAGCTATTGACAGCAAACCGCATCAACAAAAATACCGTCGGAAAGACTCAAGTGGGATACCACAATGAAAGAGAAATTGGTGCGTCTCTGCTATGGAAGTGCGAAGTTTGAAACCAAAAGCGAAAAAGGATACAACTTTAGGACGAAATTGTATCGCTAAGGTGAAGGACTCCATGACTAATCCACACATCTCAGAAGACCGAGCAACGGAGATCAAACAAAAGGTTGATTTGGCGTGGAAAAACGACGACAATAAATATCAGTTAGAGAAAGTCGCGTCACGCGATCAAGCAGTGGTAATTTATGTTCTTCTTCGACTCGATGATGATCCAGCAACACGACATCCTCCAGAGGCAGATGGCCTAATATAACCAGAAGCAGTAGCAGAATTTCAGCAACCAAAATGGCGATTAAAATGGACATACTATGTGAACAGAGATCTTATGCGTCTTTATTTTCTTAACAGAGAAAATTGGGCGAAATGTAAAGAGAGAATACAATCGATTCTTTATACTTAAGCACCCAGAGCTAGCCACAAGAATAAATGAGCAGAATCTAGAAGACCAAAAACGCTCAATATCTGTAAACAGATTGCTTTCGGATGTTAAAATAGCTACCATTAAAATGGGAGTGGAACAGTAGCTGCTTATTGATGAACTACCTTTGGAGGATGTCGAACACGAAGACCTGATTGTAGCTGAAGACAGAGATACTGGGGGCAATATACGTCAAGTGCTGGATCCACTATAATCACAATCAGACATTAATTATGTTGATGTAAAGAAATACCGGAAAAAATACAGCACCTCGAAAGGAATTTTGGTAGTGCTTTACTAGAGTTTCGAAATGTAGAATCAACACAACGGCATTCCCTGCCCAAGATGAACAACCCAAAGAATCTGCGTGCACTAATAGAATACCTGAACAGAAAGGTTTTACCTATGCATTTGAACGCAACACAAACTGCGTTAGAGGTGCAAACTCTTGTATACTGTGCAGCTGTGGCAGCCGTTAGAACGTCGGGCTGCAGAACTAGGCCTACAATTGCAGTCTTTGCCCCAGAAAGAAATCGAGATTCACCATGGAAGATCAGGTTGAATATGAATTTCTGCAAAGTAAAGTGCAAATTGGGTAAGTTAACTCAATATAAGAAAGCATATATAGAACCAGAAAACGTATTCAACCTGTTAATAAAATCATTCACCCTCGCTACATCGAGCCATTGACGCCAACAATATTGGATGAGATGATAGAATCCGAACGGCAAATATTTGATGTTCTTACTGCAAGAATGCGTCGGTACAGAAAACTTACTGCCAGAAGACAACAAAATCAAACCTTTTATGCAGACGAAAGAAGGTTCTATCGTGAACTGAGTGTAAAGCAAAGTAACCAACAAGAAACCAAAGTCCCTTCATTGGGAGAGATGATTAACTACTGGTCAGGTGTTTGGATAAAAAATAACAGAAGCAATTTTGACACAGCGTGGTACCAACTAGAGAAAGCAAAAGCAAACAATAACCCTGAAATGTAGCTGACTAACATTACAGCTTTAGCTATTTTAGCGGTTTTGAAAAGGACAAGTAACTAGAAAGCTCCAGGTCCGAATATGGTGCACAGCTTCTGGTACAAGTACCTGACGAGTGTGCATTCTGCGTTGGCTACGTGTTCTCAGAAGATCATCGAAACCCCAGATTGGATGCAAGGCTTTATGGTCAAAGGTACTACGTATATGTTGCCTAAAAAACCAGACGCTCAAAATCCATCTGAATTTAGACCGATAGCCTGTCTTCAAACAATTTGTAAACATCGAAGAAACTTGCACATGGTATACATTGATTACAAGCAAGCGTTTACTTCCGTAACACATGACTTTTTGCTTCAAGTCTTAAGAATATACAAAATCCGCCAACGCATCATCGACCTTCTAAGTCGTGCGATGATGCTTTGGGGTAGAATCAATTATTTTGATCTTGGACAACCAATGATAACGAAATTAATACGCATTACGCTGAGTATCTTTCAATAAGACTTCTTTAGTGCAAGGTGGTTCTGCTTAGCGTTGAACCCATGGAGAAAAACACTAAATGGCATGTCTAATAGGTTCCGAATACATGATAATGAGGATGGTCATCAAGCGTCCCATCTTCTAAACATGGACGACCTGAAGATATACGATATATCGATGTCACATAGCAGTTATATAATCATATCCACATGGAGTTCAGACTGGATAAATGCAGAACTGTGCATTTTACCAGAGGAGAAATACAGACCGCAGAGCTAGAAAACGATTTCGAGAATGACATCGAGGCAATGGCTGAGGGCGAGTCATATAAATACCTGGGTAGTCTCGAATCTAAGGGTATTCAGCATACGATAGTTAAGAAAGGCCTAATGACAGGCTTGACTACAAGACTCAGATTAATTCTGAAGAGTTCTCTTAATATGGCAAACAAGATCAGGGAAATCAAAACTTATGCCAACCCCAGTCCTAACGTACTCCTTCGGGTTCATCAAAACTTGACGATAAAACCGAACCATCCGCGTAGAAATGACGAAATACCGAATGCACCACAGTAATTCGGCGATTGCAAGGGTAGTTCTACCAAGCCAATGATGGGCTACGGGCGTTGTAGATGTTAGGAAACTGTGTAAGTCACAAGTTATACAGTTGCAGGACTATATTAACAGGAAGCAAGATGTTGCGCTTTGTAACACCATCTGTAAAGCGGGTCTTGATTACACGCCCTTGAATTTGTCCGCAGAGAAGGCCTTGAATATTGGGGCAGAAACCATGGAGAAATCAGAAACGCAATGGAGGAAAAATGCCATCCGCGGCGAGCACCCCAAAAAATTAGATCAATATGAAGTGGCTAGTGAACTTTCTAATATTTGGCTGAAAAAGGGCGTCCTGTTTCCATAATCCGAAGGATTCATCATTGCGGTTCAGGGAAGGGTTGTCAGCACCAGAAATTATCGCAAATACGTGTTACATCAAGACGTAGTTGACCGGTTCCGATTATGTGGAATTTACAACAAATTCATCCAGCACATTATTGATGTTTGTCGCATAATAGCTCAAACAGAATATACGCACAGAAATGATGATTCTAAAAAGATTGGTAGCTCTAAAAAAGTACCCGAGAGTTAAATTTTCATCTCCAACTGTCCCGTCTGCTGCGTAAGGTCATCCGCGGCTAGAGATCTGACTCTTCTAGGACAGAAGGAGCAGAAGTGGATGACGTACACGTTCCAGTTGCGTCGGGATTGGTTGCTTTAAGGAACCAAGATCGTAGCTTCCGAAGCCTAAAATTCTCGTTCTCACTCTCGATAGGTTTGTCCAACATGTTTCTCAAGTCTGCTGGATTGAGATCGGAGACTGAGGGATTTCTTTTTGCCTTTGTCCACTTAACCGAAATTTGCAGGCAACCTATACAACCAAGATCCACAAGTATAGCGAGCTAAGGCATGAAGTAAGAACAATATGGAAGAATGTAAAACATGCATCTATTCATCTTATTGTGATTTTGGCTACAGGCCATGTGCACGCAAGATGCACTGAACATCTTGAACATTGAGGAGTCAGTAGGATACTGGCAGCAGCTCAAAAGGCGGTTTTATTAAACACCTGTCACATCGTAAGGAACTTTCTGGACCATCAGGAAGCAAGCGACTAACAACCTATAGAGTGAAACATGGTAGCTCTAAGAAAGCATCCAGAGGCGACTTCTGTCACCTCAAACAATCAAGGCCGCTGCGTAAGCATAGCAGCGGTAAAAGACCACCTGCAAACTACACCATGCTCCTAATTTTGTACCTGAAACGTCACCGCAAATTATTTCATACATCGTAATAATTTAACCATCTATATTCTTATCGCATCAGTCACTTGACTTAGTCCGTGGCTATGATGGAAAACCGGGTTTTTTTAAATCCAAGAACAAGTTCTAAAAAAAATAATATAATAATTAAATACTCAAATAATAAAATGATAAAATAATACCGACGGTGTTCTTGCGTTTTCATCGCGGTAGGGCTTGAGCTTTCCTCTTATGACTTTGACAGCTATGTTGGCTGTAGCATTGCTACTGACAGAGTTTCCCATACCAGGCAGACAGAGAACGAAAAGGAAAGTGACTAAGAAGAACACCAAAATCCATGAATATCATGGAGAGTTTCTTAAATATATTGAAACGCTTGTCGCTTCCCGTGGATCGTCGGCGCGCCCCTGGAGACACCGCTAGGGGCCACAGCATGCGGGACGGTGGTGATGGTGAGCTGCGAGATGAACAGGCAGATCTCACTAACCTAACAGCTGGCCAGCAAGAACATCTGCTACAAACGGTAAGCAGTGAAACATCAACTGTGCCTGCTGAGGATGCTTCGGCTAGCGTTGGCTATCTGCAGCCAACTACCTCAACAGAAATAACGTGAGAGAGCATCAAGTGGGATACCACAATGAATGTGGAATTGGTGCGTCTCTATTATGAGAGTGCGAAGTTTGAAACCCCACGCGAAAAAGGATACAATTTTAGAACGAAATTTGCTGCAAAGTATCCACAAATAGAAAAAGTCGCACTAAGAGATCTTATCGATAAGGTACAGGACATCAGGACTAATCTACACATCTTAGAAGATCGAGCAATGGGATTAAACAATAGGTTGATTTGGCGTGGGAAAACGACGGCAATGAACATCAGCTAGAGGAAGAGGCATCACACTAACAAGCAGCGGCAATTGGTGTTCTGCCTCAATCTGGTGATGATCCAGCACCACCACATCCTCCAGAGGTAGATGGCCTGATGAAACCAGAGCCAGAGGCACAGGTTAAACGAGGAAAAAGGCGATTAAAATGGACATACCATATAAACAAAGACGTAATGCGCTTTTATGTTTTGACAAAGAAAAGCGGGCAAAGTGTAAGAAGAGAACATCATCGATTCTTCTTACTTAACTACCCACAACTAGCCACAAGAATGAAAAAGCAGAATTCTGCAGATGAAAAACGCTCAATATCTGTAAACAGATTGCTTTCGACTGCTGTAATAGATTCCATTGAAATCGAAGTGGAACAGCAGCTTCCTGTTGATGAACTTCCCTTGGAAGGTGTGGACAACGAAGACCTGATTGAAGCTAAAGGCATAGGTGCTAGGGATAATGAACATCAAGTACCGGATCAACTAGAAACACATCCGGACATTAGGAACGATGATATGAACAGCGAAATCCCACAATAACTACAGCACCTTGAAAGTAATTTTGGTCATGCTTTACGAGAGTTCAGGCGTGTAGAACAAACACAAAGGCATTCTCTGACCAAGATAAAGATCACAGGTGATCTACGTGCACTAATAGAACATCTGAACAAGAAGGTTTCACCTATGGATTCGAATGCAACACAAACTGCGTTGGAGGTGCAAACTCTTGTATACTGCGCAGATGTGGCAACTGTTAGAACGTTGAGCCGCAGAACTAGGCCTACAAATGCAGTCTTTGCTCCAGGAAGGGAGCGAGATCCACCACGGAAGATCAGGTTGTATATGTATGTCAGCAAAATAAGGTGCAAGTTGGGTCGATTGACTCCATATAAAAAAGAAAATATAAGCAGAAAGCTGATACACCATGTTACTAAAATCATCCACCCTCGGTACATCGAGACATTAACACCAGCTATATTGGAAGAGATTGTAGACGTCCAGTGGCAAAGACTCAATGTTTTTACTATTAGACTGCGTCGTTGCAAGAAAAGTAGTGCAAGAAGGCAACAAAATCGAACCTTCCAGGCAGATGAAAGAAGGTTCTATCGTGAACTGAGTGCAAAGCAAAAAAACCAGCAAGACACCAAAGTGCCTGGAAACCAAACTGGAAGACATGACTAACTATTCGTCGGGTGTTTGCAGTAAAATTGACAGAAGTAATTTAAACTCTGCGTGGTTTCTACTAAAGAAGGCAAGAGCTAGCAATAACCCTGAAATGGATTTAACTAACATCACAGCTTTAGGTGTTTCATTGGTTTTGAAAGGAACAAGTAATGGGAAAACTCCAGTTCCAGACATGGTGCACAACTTCCGGTACAAGTACCTGACTAGCGTGCATCCTGCGTTTGCATAGTGTTTTTAGATGATCATCGAAATACCAGATCTGAGGCCAGGCTTGATGCTCCAGGGTGCTACGTATATGTTGCCTAAAAAGCCAGATGCGCAAAATCCATCTGATTTTTGACCGATAGCCTGTAATCCAACAATATCACCATAGACGCTGTTGCCATGACGCAAGCTCATAAACTAAACTTCCTAAGTCGTGCGATGACGTTTGCGGTACAAGAATCAAGTATTTTGATCATGGACAATCAAGGTTAACTAGATCCAATACGCATTACGACGGGTATATTCCAATTAAAATTAAATTAAAATCGAATGAAAATTAAATTAAAATCGAATTAAAATTAAATTAAATTAAAATTAAATTAAAATTAAATTAAAATTAAATTAAAATTAAATTAAAATTAAATTAAAATTAAATTAAAATCAAATTAAAATTAAATTATAATTAAATTGAAATTAAATTAAAATTGAATTAAATTGAATTGAAATTGAATCAAAATTAAATTAAAATTAAAATGATATCAGTTGGGCCCGCAATTGAGTATTGACGCGCAGAATTGGCAAAAAAAGATAATAGGTGATAGTGGCAAGTCGAGACAGAGTGCATATATAGAAAAGTGATTTTTCGTCAATGTGGACCTCGGTTAAGACAGAGAAGTGTTATGTCAAGGCAAAAAACAGTGAAAGGGCGGAAAATTAACAAAGAAGTTTCATGCCATAATTAAGAGGTTATGATAGAAAATGAAAAGAGCGAGGTTAGTTTGGGGAAAGGCCGGGAGAGGGAGTCACGAATGACGGGAGTGTCGGAAGTGCAGGCTAGTGGCGACATGCTGCGGGAGGAGCATGAAGCACAAGAGACAGACGAGGAAACAGCCGATTCTTTCAAACAAACAAATACACTATCGAAGCGCAAACGAGGAAGACCGACAAAGCATTCGATAACCGCGGAAGCCGGCTCAAAAAGTGCGGATTTGATGAAAAAATTAGCGTATAAGGAAGAGGATGTTATTCTTAGGATTGTGTTGAAATATGGGGCTTTTATAAGAAGCTCGAAAACCAGCAGGTCTCCAAGACGGTCGGAAGGATTTAATCTGAGTGATTAAAAATTACAAGAAAAAGAACGTGGCGAAGGATAAGGAGAGTGAAACGATTTGAAACCAGGAAAAGGATAGGCAGAGTGAACGGGAGAGTTTGGAAAACTGATAGATGAAAGTGAAGAAGCTATGAATGAAGAACTTGAGGAGGATACCGTTCAGGGGGAAAACCCCATGAAAATAGCATCACAGGGAAATGGGACAAGGCTGAAGTGGAAGAAACCAAGAGGAGCCGAAAGCTAACAGAAGAGCTGAAGACTGACGAGTCGAACGAACTGAATGAGACGCAAAGCTTAGGAGCAATGAAGCCAAAAAAATCAGCAAAAGGGCATAAGCCACCGTTAGACAAACTGATAAGAGAAACTATGGAGCTATGGTGGGAAAACAAGGCGAAAATGGAACTGAAAGATATTTCGAATAAATTTAAAGATCAATGGAAGAGCGAAGAAGAAGAAGAAAAGGAAAGAGAGAGAAATGTGTGTGAGAAAGAGAGAGTTAGAGAGAGAGTAAGAGCAACAAAAATAGCACTACAAAAGACAGGCAAGAGAAAACTAAGATGGGAGGAGAAAAAAGCTAGATTGAAAAGCAATATCAGCATACTTGAACAACATTTAGAAGAACTCAAAAACTAAATCAGCAGAGACAGTAGAAAGAATGAGAAGTCAGATAGAAGAAGCAAGGGGTCGCAGAGAGAAAAATCCAGGAGAGAAACGAGGAAAGAAACTGTGGATGCAAAGTCAGAAGCAACAATGGTATCAGAAGAAGCAAAAGATGATGATAGGGTAAACCAAAATGAGGATCCGAGCAAAGAAACCAACAACATCGAATCAGCAAAACGAAGGATAAAAATAATAAAAGGCCTAGGAAATTGAAAAAGGAAGAACTTGATGAAGAGATAGAGGAAAGGAAGGCCAGAAAAAGCAACATTATCGTCAGATGATTCAGTTCGCAAAAAGGGGACACAGAAAAAAACTAAAGGCGAACTTCAGAAGAGAAATTGAAGCCGCGGTGGAAATAAAGAACTTTGGGCCCGACAAGGGAGAAATTATCGTAAAACTACAATCATAGAAAAACAAAATGGATATAATGAGAAGTTTATACAACCTCCGAGGGTCAGGCCTATGGATCGTCGATAACCTAACAGATAGAGAGCTCGAAGTGCAAGATTGGATTGTCAATTAAGCTTCCTTGGCCAAGAAACAAGGAAAAATAATCAGGACAGACTATATGAAGTGGAAAATTGGTGAACACTAGTTTTTCTGGAATGAGGAGGAAGAAAGCACTAGCGCCAAGTTTTCTCGGACCAGAGACAACTAAAAGTATTAGAGGTGTAACTTGGAATATCTCAGGAGCCAGCGAGGTAAGACAGGCATGGGACTTTTTAAAAGAGTTTGATTTAATACTGTTACATGAGACATGGCTGAGAGAATCGGAGGATGAGGTTTTGTATGCGGAGATAAACTGTTCAATATTTGCGATGAATACGGGATGAAAATTCTCAATCGATGTACACAGGGTGATTAATAAGACAAATTCACACATATTTGCGACACGGTAGGATCGGTATTAGATTTGATAATTCTAAAAGAAGACAAGGGGGTCAACCCAATACTAAAGATGAAAATCGAAACGATAGTAGAATCTGATCAACTGCCGGTCATCTTCCAGCTGTACTACGATGGGAGGGCACTTCAGGAAGAGTCAGAGGAAAAGGAGGGACGGAACTCAAAAAACAGGGACAAGTTACTCTGGGATGTTAAAAAAAGCTGGATATTTCTGGGCATAAATCGAAGATCTTTGGAAGGAGAAAGCAGAAGGACTCACTGTCTATGACAAATGGGAGTCATTTATAGAAAATATCAATAAGGCGGCCAGAGAAGTCGGAATGACCAGAAAGGAGGGGTGCAGGCATAAGACAGGAACTATAGGTACAGAGTGGTTTGACGAAGACTGTAAAGAGCAGAGAAAGAAAGTGTGGGAGGCCCTGAAAGTTCATTTCAGTACAAAGAAGAGAAATGACAGATATGATCTTACGTTACAAAAACTTAAATTAAGAAAGCTATACAAAGACCAAAGAGATCAGAGGAAAGAAAAAAATTGGATAGAAGTATAGAGTATCAGAAAGTCTGGGGATTTTTGGAAGGCAATCAGAATTCTGCGCCTGCGTGAAAAAAATTAGGAAAGGAAAAGCACTGGGAGAAGATGGAGTCTCAATTTAATTCATTATCGGAATGCCAGAGGTTCCGGCAAGAGAAATGCAAGAAGTGATAAATGAGTTGTGGATGAAAGGAGATGTGATTACAGGTTGGGAAACGACCAGAATCGTGCCAATCTACAAAAACGGTTACGATAACGATACAGAAAACTACAGAGGGTTCCTTCTTCTAGATTTGGGATACAAAATACTAGCGGCCATCATGGACTCGAGACTGAGGGAATAGATTCGGAAAAAGAAGTTGATTCCAGAAAGCCATGCGGGTTTCAGGAAGAAGATAAATACAATAGACCATATCTTCCTTTTGAACTTCCTGATCAACAACGAACTGAAAAGGGAAAAGGGCAAGCTTTACGTAGGATTCATAGACTTTAAAAAGGCTTTCAATACTGCCGATAGGGAAATACTCTTGGAAAATTGTGAAAACTAGGTATCAGAGGTAGAATGCTCGAGATGATTCAATCCATCTACAAAAACACCATGAAGGAAGTAGTAACAAATCAGGGAATATCGGAGGGTTTTAAAACGGAGAGAGGGGTGAGACAAGAGTGCCCGATGAGCCTGACCCTCTTCAACATCCTACTGGTCGACATAGACAGTGCATGGACAAGTTAAAATGAAGGAGGAACAGTAGTTGGGAAAACTAAAGTGTTTACGTTAAAGTTTGCAGACGACCTCGCGATCATAACAGACTTCTACGATGGGCTAAGAGAAATATTAAATCCTTGGAAAAATATGACAGCTTCAAATATCTGGGTTTCTGGTTTTCATCGGTTGGTTCCTTTAACAAACATCTAGCAGCCTTGTCAGGCAAAGCCCAAAAATCAACCAACGCGTCTTGGGAAGTGATAAGAAGATCAGGAGTAAACTCACTGAAAAGAAGGCTCTATTTACTAGATGTTCTAGCAAAAGCTAGAGCACTTTATGGGAGCACTTTATGGGAGGTAAAAGAAAGAATCCAGTTTCGACACATTAAAATGATCATGTGTTTGGACAGAAACACGCCAGCTTATATCTGGACGATGGAATCGGGAAGAAGAAGTGCAGAAATTGAGGCCAGGAGGAGGGCGCGTAATTACCTCTACGAGATACCTGAGATAAAGGAGGACAGGTCGCTGAAAATCTTTCTAAGGGAGGTAATAAGAGACTGTATCAATGGCAATCCCTCAGCATGGGGAAGAGAATTATCAAAATCTTTAGGAGAGGTAGGAGACGGGAAGACCATGATGATTATTTGGGAAAAAGGAAACTTAGAAGAGGTGTCAAGGAATCTAGGAAGAGGAGTGTTGATAAGGAGCAAGCAGGGCTGCCAGATGGATTGACAGAAGATCGACAAATCTAGCTACTGCCGAAACTACAGCAAAAATTAACTGAAACCCTGATCCCTGAGGTGTGCAGATATGCGATAGAATCTGTAAGACTGACTAGGAAGAAATGTAAATAAGAGCGTGCGGCCAGGGAGAGATTGTCAGAGAGAAAGAGTGTGAGAGACAGGGAAAGGGGGGGGGGCAATTTCAGATATAATTGATTATTTATTTAGTTCACTACAAGGATTGATGGTCCTGTCAAATATGCAGAGATTAGTCAGAGTCCCATGTCATCAAGTCCATCCCATGAAATGCAGCTTTTAAAAAAAAAGTAATATTCTGAGTGATGGTTTAGGCAACAAGAAAAGAATTTTTAGAATTGAAATAAGTGGAAATCTAATCGGTTTCTTACCCAAATTATATTTGTTGCACCTCGTGCTTAAGAGCCAGAAGAATTTCCACTAGTTGTGTGTGGAATTTCCGGCTAGTTTCCAACGATCCTTGCAGAGAGGGCAAAAGATCCGTAAGGGATTCAACAGGTGGGTAATTTTGTAAGAGGATCAACCTGACGATTTCCTCCAGAAGAATGAAGAGGAATGATTGAGAATGAAGAGAGGCGTTGGAGGGTCTTGAGCGTAATCATAGAGGGTCAAGGGTTCATCAATTTATTCCATTCGCCTGACGTCTTCCAGGGATCTAATTGGGACAGGGATTTTGCGTTGATATTAACAAGAAATGGTTATTTGATAAGGGGTATTAGACCAATTCGGCTTGTAGCCACAATATCAGGATAACACTTCACAAATTACACATATTCCACTTTTGTACACTAAACACTGACGTGATACAATTTTATCTTTCACTAGGATTAACAGGTAACAGATTTTACAGACGAATCGAAGACAGAAAACAGACGAACAGACGAGAAAACGACAGAAAAACTACTCGACGGATTGAAGATTCGGACAGACCCTTTGGCGGATAATGGACAAACAGAAACTCAAACAGAGCCTTTGGCGGATAATTTGCAAACGGAAACTATTCGACGGATTACAAATCGGTCAGAAACTTCGGCGGATAATGGAAAAACGAAACTTGAACAGAGCCTTCGGCGGATAATGGACAAACAGTAATTCGAACAGAGCCTTCGGCAAATAATGAACGAACGGAAACTTGAACATAGCCTTCGGCGGATAATAGACAAGCGGAAAAAGGGCTTTATAATTTCGGCCGGATTAATATAATGCACGGATTCCATGCGAATCCTAAAAATCGATAAGGCTAGCAAATTCGTAGTCATCATTTTGGGTTTCCCCTGTTAACTTTACGTAATGAGGGGAGACTGGAAAACCCGTAAATGATAAGGTTTTTAGGGTGAAGCCACATGCGACGTATATTTTTCTCTTTAATAGAACTGTGATTGACATGAGTTAATTGAAAAGAATTTGGCTGAATCAACAAAAATACCAGGAAAATGTAGTACTCAGAAGCTTTTTCTCAATTCAGAAATCACGATTCCCAGTGGAAATTCTATTCGGGAAAAATTTGAATGTGTCGAGTACGCAAAATAGTTCTAGGATAGCTCGCCTTTTCATGTACAATTTCGATCATTGAACGTGACACATTATTTACTGATTCCTTATTTAGCTACATTGAGAAATTTTAATATAAGTCACAATTATAAACGTAGATACACAGATATTTATTATATTTTTTATTTTTTGATTTTGTTTTTTGTCTTTTTTTTTCATTGATATATGATTAGAAGTTTTTACTTAAACATATGTATCGAAAAGATTATTAATAGACATTAACTATGAATACATATTAGTGCTGATTACATTCGAATTTACGTCACATCGTGACACCTGCCCTCCTTTCGATTTTCAACATAGGAATGCAATGACTATGATAATAATATGTAACTCAACAAATATCGACATATTTTCCACAGGATTGTATGGTTGATTATTTTTTTATGCTAATTTTGATAAAGGACCTAATTCTTTGTCTCCTACATAATAACTGAATATTTTGCTGGAATAATTACGATCAAATGCAATCCAGACAATCATAAGCTGATTTGTATTTAAATAGTTCCAAACCACGACGGTAACATGAAATGTATATCTCTTCTAGTTTGCTAATGAAATATAAACGCAATTTGCATTCGTATATCGTTGTTTTAAATCGATTTTCTTGGAACCATTTTCTTCATAAAAGAAAAGAAAAGATTCTTTCAATAATAAAACTAGAATTGTAAATTGAAACCTCAATTTTCAGGGTGCAGTTGCAAATTATAAGTATGAATAAAATTACTGGCGCGAGAGAAAGAAACACTAAAGTTGGTTATTTAAGAAAAATTGTTCATGCCAAATGAATTTCAAGAAAAGAAAGAAATATATGGATTAAATGAGAGAATGAGTAATATTCCGTCTTAAAATAAATATTAATTGATTTGTGTGAGGATTTAATGATTGTTGGAATAATTGGTAAAGGAAAGGACAGGACTGCATGAGTGTCAGTTGGTAAGCTGTTTGGTACACATTTGATGAAATTTGGGTGGGGATATAGGGCCAAGAGGGTCTTAGGTTTAGTTTTTTCTTGACTTTATAAAGGAATGAAGTATAAAATGTCTTTTGCCGATTTTGTGTTTTTCAAGATTTTCCGGGAGTGTTCGCGTTTCTATGAACCAAGTGTTGTAATTTTTTATATCATTTACAATTTCAGTGAATTTTTGTGTGTTTCTCGGAAAGGGTGCTCATAGACGTAAGTATCGTTTTGTACACGGTCATAGTTATTTGATCTTTTTCATTTATGATGTTCATTACATCGTCTAAAAGGTCTGTTATTTCGTTAGTTTGTATTGTCATTTTGTCTTTTTGATTTTCGAATTTATAGTGATAAGCTACTTTAACACAAAAAATAGAATTTTTTTTTAATTTTCGCAGTGCAAAATTATGTTCGAGTAATTGCACAGTAGTGTTGCTTTAATTTCGAGAATTTTTGATATGTTTAAATATGATATTAAGTGATCGTCTTCCCCGATTATCATAATTTGGTTTCAAGGTTTGTCTCATGAGATGGAATACTTAAGAGAGTGGGAAGTGGATATAACAGGAAAAAGGTGAATTCTCTGTTCATTTTGCTTCTCGGTGACTGGAATTTAGAAAAGAAAATATAGATTTATATCAGAGGAATTATAGTTTCTTAACGAATAAAATAAACTAAAAGGGGAAAACTGTTAGTTAAGATGAAAAACGGAAAATTATTCACGTGTCAAATTATAAAGTTACAAAGGTTTGTTATGTTTATTTTTGTTTCTCTTGCAACTTATCCTAGGTTTTATTTGCTATATTGTTGTCAAGATTTTGTCATTATTGATGAAAATTCATTATATTCGTTGCAGTGTGGGAATTTTTTCAAACCTTTAGTTAACTTTCTTGAATCCTTTTGTTTTTATTGCCAAAATTATATCCTTAATTGTTTCTTTATTCCCTGATATTTCGAACCAAATTGTAAGGTTATAATCATCTGGTCCAAATATTTCATTAAACATTAAATATGGCCATAGACTATAAATCGTTTTGAATATTCTTTTAAGACATGATGTGATCTTTCAAGTGACCCGTTAGATTGCGGATGAAATGCTGTAGTTTTAAATTTCTTCATTCTGAATCGTTTAGCCATTTTTCATAAGGTCATTTAGAAATTCTATGCCTTCATCTATTAATACTGCTTTTGGTGAACGGTAAATACAGATAAAATTTGTATTGAAAGCATCAGCTACCGTGCTAGCTTGAAGATTCGAAAGTGGGATACCTAAGAATATTTGGCAAATTTGTCCTGTATTGTTAATATGTCTTCGTTTTCCGATTTGGTTTTTGGTAATTCACCCACAATATCCATACTAATTTTTTCAAAAGCAGTTCCCGGTGTATCAGTAATTATCATTGGATTTTTTGTTTTGAATCTGAAGAGTTTCTTTAGTTGACATTGTGAACCTAATCCTATTATAACTTTTCGTTAAACCTTTATGTTCTCCGACTACTCATGAGTGTGCTTCTTCCTTGAATTGATTTCGTTGTTCCTCATTGGGATATTGCGTAATCTCTAGACAAATTATAACCTTGGTTTCAGAATCCAGGAATGTAATTTTTAGTGTGGCTAGTACATCACATTCAGTTAAGTTGGTTTTATTCTCAGATTCAATGGGTAATTTTATGTGATATTGTTGACTTTTACGAATTTATTTTGCTAATCCTTTTTGTAGATTTCTAAAATAGTGTAGTCCTCCACGTTTCGCTAAAAGTTTAGAACCGTTATCTCGAGGTTTTCCGTCTGTGATAAGAAAATATTCATAGTTATCTTTTCTCATCGCTAATTGGTCACGGCATTCAATTGTATTTTTTACCAGTAGATTTGCTAATCTGGATGTCGTGGGTTGATCAGGGGGTGGTTCGGGGGGGGGGGGGCCTAGAAAATCCTTTTCTTTTCATTCCGAATCAACAGTAGTTGATAATCCTGAGGCTTCACTCTCTTCTTCAAGTTCGTCAATTCCGTCAACATCGTCCAAAGGAGCTGGAGGATCATCAATGGAGTCCACCTCTGAATTATTCTGAATTTCCGAAGAATTCACACGTGATGAGTTACTAGATTGCATCTCAGATGAATAACTCAAAGGTTGATTAAAAGCAGCAATTGAGTTTCCTTCAGCTTCGGTATCTGCTGCAGCAGCAAAAACCAGACGTTTCTTCTACCATTATTGTTATTTTCTCGTACAATTTTACACATTTTTACATATGGATAAAATAATTCAAAATTTCATTTTTGTGCACTTTCTTCTATCAACTGTACAGAGTTAATTTTTTTTACGTATCACATCAAAATTCCCTTAATTTTCTTCTAATATATATTATGAATATTAAAAATTCCATACGTAAAATGAAAATTTCGAACTTCTTTAGAGGAATTGGAACTCTTAGTCTTTTTGCAACTTTTTCTAATTTCCTTGTGCGATAAAGCCTTGGATTTTCTATCACGACATATTTTCGTAAATATTTAAAGGTTCTAATTTAGATTTTTCACAACTTTGAGCCATATTAGCTTACAATTTTTCCAAAGTGGTAAAAAGAATACATTTCGCAGAATATATTTTTATTTCATCCTTTAAAATTCTTTCCGAGAAATTTAGAAAGTTCAAATAGTGGAAAAGCGAAGGAGGAATGCCGTATCTTCTCGCAATTTAAGTCGCAGATATTTTGGAAATTGTGTTACTGACATTGAAAATTCCATATCAGATATACATGTAAAAATAAATAATACAAAATGTTTCTGTTTTCAGCGAAAGTGTAAATTGTTTCAATGATTGCCACGAAATTATTCTTTCTAATCCATTCAATATGCGTAAATGTTGCAAATAAATATACCGTCATTTCCATATGATAACAAACTTTGCATATATGTACTCATATTATCAACCAACAGTTCTTGATTAACTTCTTGCCTGCATTTTTTCACAACTTCTTCACCTCGTCCATGCACCTTTCTTTTTAGGTGGTTAAGATTTGTATTATCATCACCTTTTGATATATTATTCCTTCTAACTACAAAAAAAAATTATATTGAAAAGGTGTATTGAGCAGCTGAAATGAGTCCTTATCAATTACAGGGATCACAGCTATTCAGTAGTTCTTGAAATTTTCTTAGGTAGCTTTGAAAAATCTGTTGAACACTTTAGCACAGGGGTCTCCACAATTCACAGGTGCAGCCTGACCCATGCTCGATTGGCCATTTTCAAGATCCACCAGTTTTTTTCGATGGGAAACTGATACAAAATTTATGACCCCTTGAAAGAAAATATTAGTTGGAAGGGTTTGGTTCAATAACCTGAACCTCATGGCCCCCGTTTTCTTCTGCTGTGCAAGAAGAAACTGTTTGAGGCACTTCGAATTAGGTAAAGGATGGGGATCCTTCTTGACAGTTCTGTGTCAAAGCTGAGTAGATCGAATCTATTTGCCCGGGATCGCCAGTATATACAGGACCTACTTTTGGAGACCCCTGCTTTAGCACTGTCTTCTGCTCAAATGCATCAGGAGAAGATTCCAGAAGATCAAAGAATGAAAATTAGATAAAAAACGGAATTTAAAAATGTTCATGTTTGATTTAAAAAATGTATTTTTATCAGTAGATAGATTTAAATTCCTTATTCTCAGTAATTTTTGAAGCCCGAGTGCGACCTGAATTAATAGAACTTATTAGGAAAATCTATTTTCGCTTAAAAGTTAATTCTTTTTGGTTCAAAAGCCTACTATTAAATTTTTTGTTGAGAATTCATATTTTTTGGTTTACAATTATATTATTTGTTAAAAAATTTCATTATTTTGTTGAAATTCAACTATTAGGTTGAATATTAACTTTTTTGTTCAAAATTTCGATTTTTCGCTCGAAAATTCAACTGTTTTGTTTAACATTCATCTTTTTGTGATGAATTAAATTATTTTTCATTTAAAATAGATAATTTTTTTTGTTGAAATATCAAGGATTACATTTTTATTGAGAATTAATCTATTATGGTTGAAAATTTAATTGCTTTGTTAAGCATTTCATTTTTGAGTTGAAGAATTAACATAACTTATTGTTAAAAATGCATCTTTTTGGTTGAAATTCAATTGCTTTGTATTAAATTCGTCTCTTTGGCCTACAAATCTACAAAATTAGTAGATTACTTGTTTAGGAAATATTTGAAATTGGTATAATCAAAAGGATTCTTTTCAAAAGCATCTTGTTTTTTCATGCTTTGAATTTTTGTTTATGATTTTTGAGAAATGAATCGAAATCATGTAAAATAAGGGCGAAGGTGAATATCGGGCCAGAATTTTTGATTTTAGGGCTTTTAGGGGATTTTTCAAATATAAGGGGGACAATGGGGAGTTGGTAAAAAAGCAGATGCACTGTGATCCCTGTAATTATATAAAACTGAAATACCTAAATATATTTCCATTTTCCTACCTTCAACTTTATCTTGGGAATCACTTTTTTCCTGAGAATCCACGACTGAATAACGCCTATATCGTCTTCGCAGTTATACTTGTCTATCCTAGACTTTTCCCCGCCGTTGTATTTAGGCTTGTTGGATTTTTCGTCAAAATTGTGGTTGTGGCTTCGTTAATCTTTGGCTAAGTAATGCCTATCGTCGTCATGTTTGTCCTTCATAAATTTTTCCCCGCCGCTGTGTTTAGGCTTTTCACGTTTTGTCTCATTGTCTTGGTGGCCTTTCAAAGAATCTTTGGCTGCATAAGGTCTATCGTCGTTGATGTGTTACTTGTGTTTTCTAGATTTTTTTTGGTCGCTGTATTTATGATTTCCGCGTTTCTTCTCATCGTCGTAGTTGTCTTTTGAAGAATCCTTGTCTGCATAATGCCTATCACCATCGTGATACTTGTCCTCCCTAGACTTTTCCCTGCCATTATGATTGTGCTTTTCATGTTTTCCCCTATTGTTGTGGCTGCTTTTCGGTGAATCCTTTGCTGAATAATGCCTGAAGTGTGTTGGGAGGAATGCGAAAGAATTCGGTAACAGTTATTTAAACAAAAATGAATAATTTATTAACAATGAATAAAAGCTTGCCAGCGCGGGTGTGTGTCACGGTCGGCTGATTAGCATGTACCAGCATGTACTGACTGATAGAAGAACGACTCTCAGAATGATCCAGATGCCCCCTAGACTGCAGGGTTACAGGAAACCCAAAATGCGTAGCAGCCTGATCAACTATATTTGATTTTAAATTCAGATTTATGTCATAGAGACATTGAGAAATTATAGAATTGATAAGAAATCATACATGGAAAAATGTGTATAAATTTATGATTTATTAAAGAATTAGAATTACGTAGATTAACAATTATCTGTTCCCTACATACACCACCCCTACCAGTGATTGAAGTAAAATAAAAGAAAATCACGATAAAGAAAAATACATATAAAATTGGACATATATTTGTAGAAGTATTGTCATATGGATTTCTCATTTTGCCACATACATTTGGACTGAGTTTTTGGTACTTCTGAAACAAAAAAAGAAAATTATTTGGCTCATGAAAATCCTCCTTGTAGGCGGTCGGGGAATCGAACCCGACGTGCTTATCAAGTGGTCGATCTCTTTGGCGCTGAAAGCTATGGAAATTCCTCTGATCGTTGTTTGGAGATAGCAGGATTATTTTTCTGCTGCTGAACCCTCACAGAATGATGACCTTTTTGCGTACCTGGCTCGTCCTTGTCTGCTAAAGTGTAGGTTGGTTTAAGACGGTCGATAGAGACCGTGACATATTAACCGTTTGCCCGAAGATCGAATGTCTTATCTTCTCTGTTGGTGATCTGGTAAGGTCCTTGATAGGGTTGCTGCAAAGCTCTGATGGTCATGTCAAGTCTAAGCCAAGCAGATTTACTCATGGCTTGATCCTTGAAAACGAAAGGCGTTTGTTCCCATGTCGTGTTCCACTTACAGGACTTATTTGTTGGAAATTTTGTCAAAGCTCTCTTGTAAAATCTGAAAATGGTTCTCTGTTCTTGGCTGATTTGTAGGAAGCGAGACATTTTCCAGAAAGTCGCAAGGCTTGTCTAAACAAGAGCTTAGCAGGTGTCGCTTCCAGGTTCTTTCGCCAGGCTGATCGAATTCCCAGCATGACAAAAGGCAAAACTTCGGTCCATCTCTCGACAATGAGCTATCCACCCAGAAAGAAAGGTTCTTGCTACTGTCGCTGCTTCGATATTCTCGTTTGAGAATGTTTCCGGCCAACGAGAAAAGCGATCCACACAGGTGAGGCAGTAAGTGTATCCTAGAGAAATTGGTAGAGGACCCACGATGTCGATGTGCAGATGCTCGAATCTGAAAGTTCGTGGCCAGGGCCGCATTTAGGGGTGTGGGGACCCTAGGGCCAGTTAAAATGTGGGGGCATCTTGTAATTCCTTACTGCCTTCTAAAAAAAAGGTCATTGAAGTAGGAGTCGATGTAGAAGTGTGTCAATGTCGCAGCGATTTTCATTTACCGACTAGTTACATTTTTGGGGGCCCCTAATTTGTGGGGGCCCTGGGGCCATGGCCCCGCTGGCCCCGTACTAAATTCGGCCCTGTTCGTGGCATAAATTACCCAATTAGTGACGAAACGTGGCGTGAAATCTTTGCACGCTGACATTCATACAAGCACGCGCCCATTTCCTACAATCCGCTTTTGTTCATCTCCTGGAGAGATGATAAAAAGTTTTATTTGATTGTAAAATTGTTGGATGTGGATTGGATTATGAATTTTCGTATGTCAGTGAAAAATACCACATTTGAATAAAATTCACAATTTATTGATGGTCAGCTTCTTTTCTCCTCTAATCACTGTTTTCACAATATTGAACAAATTATTGATCTGTTCTTAATTTTATACTATTTAAAGGTTTTTAATCCACGCACGTGCCTTTCGCTTCTCTCTCTGATTTCGCACTGAAATCGCAAGCTTTTAACCTTTCATATTTGTGAAGAAAGCATACGTCACATCTCACAGTTGTAGCAACTAGCAATCATCCAGACATACCTATACATTTTAGAGCATGGCGTGAACATAGCGTCCGCCTCGTTTCGAGAGATTGGAAACGATATTGCATAGATGTTAAACCAAAAAATGGATAATTATTTTGAATACATTATTCTTTTGAAGCTTAATTGACTATTAAGTGGGCAAAGAAGTGTCTATATCTTATTAAAATATTGAAATATTAATTTTGATATAGAGAAAAAATATTGCGGCTGTGCCGCCCGCCATGACCCATTAATCTTAACTTATAAGTCCTTAGCATTATTTATAGGCATTACAGGACTTGTACACTTGTA
Source organism: Andricus grossulariae (assembly GCA_011634705.1). NCBI lineage: Eukaryota > Metazoa > Arthropoda > Insecta > Hymenoptera > Cynipidae > Andricus > Andricus grossulariae. The sequence continues at coordinate 299,402,593 of JAABKJ010007545.1, forward strand.
CAATGGGTCTATTATAAATTCCTTTCAAAGTTTTAATTGTGATCGATCTTACTAAATTATCTTGATCTGGGTGGCAAGCAGTTACGCGACCTAAATTCCATTTGCAAGGAGGAGTATCCTTTTCTCGTAAAAGAACCATATCTCACACGCGAGTGTTCGAACTCGGTTTCTGCCACTTTTATCTGTTTTGCAAGCCCTAAACATATTCTAGGGACCACCTTCGCTACAGGATCTCATTTAAATGTCGGACTCACTACCATCTCGAGAGACGATTTTATTTTAAATCAAGAACCGATTGTTCCGGTACTGAAAGCAAATGTGAGCCTGTGAGAAAATGACCCTGAGTTAAATATGTTAAATTTTCCTGACCATCTGAAATAGCTGATAAGTGTCGAGAATTAAGACTCGCCTCTATTTGGCAAATAAGTGGCCCTTGTAGCAATATATATATATATATATATATATTCGTTCGTAACCTTAAAGCCATTCTCGCGTGCCGAAAATATGCCACGGCACTTGCGAGATGGATGCAGAAAGCTGTCACTCTTGGGTCGCTTCGTGTCCTCAAAACACACGAAAGTTTCGCCGACCTGTCGTTTGTGATTTCGTCGTGAACTGTGACCACCCATCTCACGGTTGTGAGACGTGGCCATGAGTGGAACTTACCGCAGTCCTACTGGGAGCTGATGTCATTTTTTAGATGGCAGTTGATCCCAGTGGGACCCTGCGGTGGTTGTTAACCACCGCAATATATATATATATATATATATATATTCAAAATTTCATCTTTCGCAATTTTAATGTTTTTTTTTGGGAGGGGGCGGATTTTCTTTGTTTAAAATATTGTATGAAGCTTTTTAATTGACTTCAATGATTTGAGACAATTTCAAGACATTTAGGAGATTTTAGGGCCTTTTTAAATCTCAGATTTCAAGAAGTTTAGGAGTTCATGAAATTTTAACGGCATTTTATGATACTTCATCAGGAATTTCACAGTATTTCGGAAAGCTTTTCAGTTGGATTGGATGTAGCCAACAGGGCGTGAAAAATAAATTTAAACAGGGAGAGGCGAGATTACATTTAGAAAAGATGTTTATTTGGAAAGCTACAGGATTGTAATGATGAGTTACAAGAGGGCCGTGTCGTCGCAGAATGAGCGTTGACCAGCACCCCCTCTTCTTGCAGTTATTACGCCCTTAGGCCCGTTGTGGAAAATTACAGCCATTCTGACAATTTGGCTGTCCCGGACATTAAGCAGACCATAAAAGAAAATGTATAAATACAGTCGATTTCTTAAACCTAAGACCCTGGCAATGCATGCTCTGTCACGTAGTACTCTAAGGAAAATTGAGCCGACGGACCCAGTGTTTCATCTGGTCTGGTCCTACGGTTCCGTTGTAAGGTATTTGCGTTACTGGAAACTGTCGATATCGCCTACAATGTACCGCGCGTGTCAAGGACCTTCTTAACGATATAAGGGCCTTTGAAAGCAGGGATTAGCTTTTTTTTTAACGCCGGATGTCGAGTCGGAGTTTAAAATCATGAAATAGTCTCCTTCTTTCTAAATAGTTGCCTCTTCATGTTTTTTATTGTACGCACGCTCGTTGCATTCTTGGCATTTTACAATTTTCTCTGATGCAGAATTTTTTATTTCTGCAAAATTTCTATCATCCTGTGACATCGATTTTAAAAATATTCTGATCATATCGTTAACGTCTTCTAATTGACTACCTCCGAACAATAATCTGCTTGGAGTTTCGCCAGTTGATCGACGAACTGTAGTGTTAATTGAGAATTCTACTTTTTCTAGAACTGTGTCCCACTCATCTGGGCTGCCGCTTAATTTAGATAACATGGGTGTCAAATCTTCGTTGAATCTTTCAACTTGGCCGTTAGCGCACGGTGTGCCTACTGCAATTTTTACGTGTTTAATCGACCTTTCTTCGAGAAAATCGTTGAATTGTCCTGATGTAAAGGATGTCCCTCTGTCAATAATTACTCGTTTTGGCGTGCCACAATCGCGAAAATATTTTCTTAAGTGTCCGATTACTTCTTCGTTCTTGGATGATTCGCGTGGATATAATCGAATAAATTTCGTAAAATCGTCAATAATGGATTAAATGTGTTTTAAACCTTTTACAGTTTTTTCTAATGGACCATAATGATCAACATGAATCGTGTCGAAAGGGACCTCCATTTACGGAATGCTATGCAAATAGCCTTCCTTTTTACATCTTTTTGGTGAAAACTCGATACATTTTAAGCAATTCGCAATATGTTCTTTAATTCGGTCTCTTAACTTCGGAAACCAGTACACTGTCATAATTTTTTGCACTACTCTATCGAATCCTACGTGACCTAAGTCGTCGTGACACGTGCGTATGACATTAGTAATCATCGATTCTGGTACATAAAATAATAGTTTATCGTTTTTATATTTTCTGTAAACGAGTCCGTCGCGTAATTCGAAGAATTTGTCTTCTGACTCTTCTAACTTTTCTCTAATTTTTGTAATATCTGCGTCTTGATCTTGCTTAATTGATAACACTTGTTCGAAAGTGTTCGCTTCAAGGATTAAAACGCTGTGACAGCGACTAAGAGCATTCACGTGTTCCATTCTTTTTCCGAGCCGGTGTTGAAGGGTGTATATATAATTTTGCAAAAACAGTACCCATCTTTGGGTTCGTGGATTCACGTTTTGTTTCTTCAAAGTCATATTAAAACTGTCGCAATCTGTGATAATTTTAAATTCTATCCCATATAAGTACATGTGGAAGCGCTTAATCCCGTAAACTGATGCTAGACATTCTATTTCGAAACTGTGATATTTTTATTCCGTCGGTGTTGTTCGGTGACTAAAATGAGAAACTGGTGGAAAAAACCCATTCTTTCATTTTTGCATAAGAATTGCGCCAAAACCACTCGCGCTAGCGTCGCAGTGGAGTTCGGTTTCTAAATGAGGTGAATAACCTGCTAAAACCGGGTGCGACGTTAATTATTCCTTCAATATTTTAAACGCTTTATTTTTCTCTGGACCGACTTTGAATTTTGCATCTTTTTTCAAAATGTCATAAAGAGGTTTCGCAATAATTGAAAATTTTTGTAAAAATCGACTAAAAAAACCTGCAATGCCAAGAAATCGTTGTACTTCTTTCGCGTTTCGAGGTGCCGGATAACTTAGAATCGCTTCTACATTTTCAGTACTCGGGCTAATAACATTTTCGTTGATCAAATATCCGAGATAGGTGATCTCTGTATGCATCAAGGAGCATTTGTCTAGACGAAATTTTAAATTGTTGCGATGAGTGATCTGAAATATATGTATCAAAATGCTTAAATGCTCTTCAATATTTTCCGTCGCAATAAGGATATCGTTTAGATATAATAAAAATTTTCCTGCTCTAATCATTTTGTCGAAAATGCTGCTCAAATATCGCTGGAAAGCGCGAGGTTCATTCGCCAACCCAAATGGCATTTTAAGATATTCGTACTGTCCTATCGGGATTACAAAGGAGGTGTACTTTATTGAAGAATCAGCCATTTTGACGTGATGAAATCCGTTTTTCAAATCTAATTTGCTGAAATATTTTTTATTCTTTAACCGACCTAAGTGATCTTATATTAAAGGCGTCGGAAAGTTATCCTTAATTGTAATTTTATTCAACTCTCTATAGTCGATATACAGACGGATTTCATCATTCTTCTTCCTAGTTAAGACAATGGGACTCGCGTTTCGGGTTTTTCTAGCGCCGGCTTTGAACCGTATTCTGTTTGATAAATTTCTTTAATTTTTTTCATTACATCATGGGGAACATTGGAATTAATGTCTAAAAATTCTATATCTTTGAATTGGCAACCTACCAAACTGATTTGCATAAGCGACTGGACGAAATCTACATTTTTTTCTTCTTCTAATTGCATAGCTTTAATAATAATTTCTGTCATATATTTACGAGACGTGAAATCCCTCCCTAATAATGCGTCCTGCGCCATGGTTTCATCGAGTACCACTGCACCTGAGTATCGCTATCTTTTAAAGGCAAAATGTACGGTGGTTTTAAATCTGAATCTAATCTTAAATCTAGAGATTCATCGTTTTCTGTTGGACTGGAACTGGATGAGCTGATTCTCTGCCGGTAGATGCTGCCTGGATCAGATGCGTTGTTTTTTCTGGCTTCGTAGTCCGTTTTGGGCAATCCTTAATTTGGTGTCCAGTTTTACCACACTCGTAACAGGATCCTCTTTCTCTTTTCTGCTTTCTGCATTCAGACGCAACGTGATTTGCGATATTACAGTTGAAGCACCGTAAGCTGCCTCTTCGCGAATCTGGTGCTGCTTCTCGTCCTTGTCTCTTAGACGATTTCGCTTCTGCCTCCTTCGGTGCTCGATCATTTTCATACGACTTTGGTAGCGTAATTTTTTCGAAAGCTTTTACTAGATCAGCAAATGTTTTAAAGCAATGCATTCTAGCCTGATTGCGTATTCTAATGTCAGGAATACCGTCCACGATGTAATCGATTGTTTCCTCGTCTGGTATCGGTACTCTGTTCGCCAAAATAACTTTATCGTGGTGATAATCACTGAACGGCTCGTCTGAACGCCATTTTCTCTTCTCAAATTCTCGTCGTAAAGATAATTTGTTTGGACGTTGATCAAACATTGTTTTCATCTGTTCTGTCAGCTGATTCACACTTAACATAATGTGTTCTGATTTCGCGTGAAACCAACGCAAAGCCCGTCCTTTTAACTTTGAGCTAATTAAAATTTTTAATGCGTTATCGTTGAGTGAAAAATTTGCCTGCACTAAGCCAACTTTTTTGACCCAGGTGTCAAAAGAATTATCATTTCCAGCGATTTCACTTAATAGATCACCGATGGATTCCAAACCGACGTTGCTAGAAGGGGTTGAACGTTCACTTGTGCGGCTGTTGTTAGTCGTCGGTGTCGTCGATCTTCTGAAGAATTCATTCTCTCTCTGGAGTAACTCTCTTTCTCGTCGTACAAGGTCAAGTTCTCGTTGTAGGTGAGAGAAATCCTGAGGGATTGCATTTGTGGATCAGCTGCTGTGGTTTAAGTTGCCTGCGATATCGCGCGAAGGTGGATCTTCTCATGTTTCCAAATTTTCCTCATCTTCGGTAGCATTTTCCCAAAAATTTGGATTAGCCTCCGATAACCTCTATATTTTCTCCGCTTTAGTCCCTGCCGTTTCGAGACCATTGAGCCTAGCCATCTCCTTCAGCTCAGTTACGAGAGGACCGTGCCGTCGCAGGATGAGCGTTGACCAGTACCCCCTCTTCTTACAGTTATTAGGTCCTTAGGCCCGTCGTGGAAAATTACAGAGAAAGCTGCCAGTGGCGGCAAACAGATGTCGCTGTCACCCTTATTTATAGATAGACGTATTTGGGAAAGGTTACTTTCCACATGGAATAGTTCCAAATTTGAGAGAATTTTCGGATCTTTGTGATATTTGAAATAATTTTAACGTATTCTCCAAAAGATGAAATGGCCGAAAGGACTTCGAAGAGTTTTAAGGAGCTTCGATTCCTTTTTTTTTATTCTCCAATGGACAGATATGGCCAGTTGACAAAGTACATGGACAATTTCCTGTCGCCAGTCTAAAATGTTGCGTCTTGGAGAGAGGTCGAACTACTCGCTTTCGGAAAATAAAATACTAACTGCCCAATAATCTGGTCCATTTTGTATGCGCGATTATTGTGCAACTAGTTTCCCGTAATCTTACGGTTTAAATTCCTTTCTTTCTTTTTATAAATTTCCAATCAAAAATTAAGAAGCGGCTTCGAAGACAAAGGCGAATTCCCAGTGAAACATCAAGATAAGTCTCTACTATTATTGTTAATATTAATTATGAATTTTTGAAATTCAACTATCTTCCGTGTCGGGCGGGGAAGAGGGGATTATACTCTTTCTATGCCAGAAATTAAGCTACGTTAAAACACGCTGTCCATTCAATTTGGCGGAAAATTCAAAAATTGAGATTGGAAAATCTCACTTTTATTTCAGAATGCATTTTTCCCTTTGTTTACTAGATTAATTCTTCTCAAAAGTAAACTATTGCACTTATATTTCAAGAATTATGCTTCAAGTAGAATATCTATAATATGGTCACTTAACAAAATACACAGACAATTTCCTGTCGCCAGTCTAAAATTTTACCTCTCAGAGAGAGGTCGAATCACGCGTTTTCGGAAAATAAAAGACTAACTGCTCAGTTAGTTAACCTTTCGTGTCGGGGGGGGGGGGATTATAATCTTTCTATGCCAGAAATTAAACTACGTTAAAAAAATTTATCCTTTCAATTTGACTGAAAATTCAAAAATACAAATGGAACGCTGCTGAACACTGGTGACCTTCTCAGCATAAAACATCAACCAATTGCGAATCTCGGTTTCCTCCCCCCCCCCCTCCCAGTAACAGATAATAACATGTTTCTTTGGTTCAAGCTGAAGAAATTTCAGGTTCGAATCAATCCAAAAAACATGTTTTTGTACATTTTAAAACATTTTTAAATAAGGTAAATTTTTTGTTCAATTTTCAAAATTTTAAATATTGTTAGTTTAAAAGTGAGAACAGAACATATTAACTGATTCCAATTTTTTTTTCTTTACTTATTTTCGATGTCGGACTGCAAATAGTTATCCCTCAGCTCAAACGATTCGATTAATTTTAGTATTTTTACTTCGCTCTACTGAAGAGTGTACTTTTAAATTGACATTGAAAGTATTAATTTATAGTAAGGGCGAAATGACGAATCTTGGAAAGAACTATTTATGAGAACGTTGTTAAACATATCAAAAATAAATGTGTAATCTTTCCCCTATGTTCCCCTTTTTGGTTAGAAAATCACCCTATTTCCCCTTTTTTGAGCTACTTTTACGCTGTGATCCCTGAAATTTTAACTCATCTTCTCGGGACAATAAAACATTCGTAGTTCATTAACACTTTTTTAAATTGAGGTGAAACTTTACCGAAAACTTCTACAGATACTGATGAATATATAATCCACGAAAAGTTTTTGATTGCCTAAACTTACGTCGATAGACTTCGCAAATTAAAAGATTGAAACCTTTTTCGTGTACTTACCCAGAAAAATATTATTAACGATTTTTCAAAACGAAACATATAAATTTAAGCTTCTGTAGTTTTTAAAGGATACCATGAAACATAATGCCTCCAAATTTGAAGTAAAAATTTCCAATATTCTGTGATTTAGAGCGAGTTGAAGTGAAAAAGATGGATTTTTTTCATTCTGAAAAATTCGTGTTTATTGCCATTATTTCGAAAACGAGGAAAGCTACAGCTTTTTTCAAAATACAAAAAGATGCGAAATCAAATTTACGATATGACTATATATTTAAAAAATTAAAATTCTAAAATGTTTTCAAAAATGCCGAAAGGCCTTACCACCACCAGCGATCAGACTTGACGTACGATCAGGCGGTTCATTTGTAATTGCACAAAGTAAATTTCAAAACGTTCTATATATTACAAATTTATTGTTTGTATTAGTTTGAAACTGGAACCCTCTTATTCTACGAATAAGCCTGCATGAGAAAACAATTAAAAATTGATAACAATAATAATAAATAAATAACTTTATTTCATCGAATTCTGAGGGGAGAACAATGGACCAAATGCATGGGACTAAACTTTATTTTGTTAATATCTTCGTCAAAAATAATTTTTCACTAACAGTGTATGTATTGGGAAATTAGATTTTATTTTTAAAAAATTATTTAGCGAAATAATAAAATGATAAGTATTATTTATTGCGAAGATATTACAAAAATAAAGTTTTGTCCAATGCATTTAGTGCCATTGTTTTCCCCTCAACACTCGACGGAATGAAGTTAGCTGGCCATGATGTGAAAATACATACTTTAATCAGAAGATTGTTGTCTTTAAAATGAACCTGAAACAATTTAGATGGTACAAAGTTCATAATGGTGCAAAGTCCGCATTACAAAACCTTAAAATACCCATAATATTTTCTATTATTAGTACTAAAAGCAGATAAAATATTAACCCCTGAGGCATAATCGGCATTTAACATTGACTCAAGCTCGTAAATGTGATTTTAAGATACTGCCGCCATCAACTACTTTGATTGAAATATCTTCAGACCTAGTTTTAAAACAAACATAACGATGGCAAAAGATTTCTGTATTAAAAAGACGTATCGCCAGTTTTTAGCGTTAGAAAGACGTAGCAATTGTTTTTTGTATTAAAAAGACGCAGCATTTTGAAAGGAGATTCTATTTTAAATTAATATTATGCCCAGAAAATTACGTGTTAATAGTTATTAACTAAAAATTATTAATAATATGTTACTCATAATTATAAGTTATAAGGTACTTTAAATATGAACTTCTTATCTCTGGTACATGTTAAATTGAATACAAGTTTAAGTATTTAAGAAGATATTTACATATTAAACGTGTAATGCCTTAATTACAAATAAATTATTTTTCAAGTTTTTAGTCTTTCAAAAATTAGAGTATTTACAAATTTTACTGCAATTTGCATTCAAAAATTGGCACATGGAAATTTATAACCTGGAATATATTCCTAATTTACTAAATTTTCAATCGCTACAAGGAGAGGTTAAGAATTTTTTGTACTTAAGCTGAAGCATTCTTTTGCTTAAGAAAAAGATTATAGTTTAAATTATTTATAATACCAATAAGAGTGTAAGTACACAACATTTTTAAAAACATTTTTTTTTTTTAATAACAGTAAGTAAAAATAAGCAGAAGAGTAATTATGATTAAAACTATCGACAGGCATTTTAATATATACTGATCATACATTCATTTTTTAGTTTGCTGATATTTTTAAAATAGAAAAAAAAATTGTCAGTTGGTAGAATTTATTTTTTGCTTGAAATTCCTTGCAGGATTTGATTAAATATAGACTTTATTCAACAATCTCATTTCGGGAACTACATGCTTAGATTGTCTAATTAGCGAAAACCATTCACCTGGTATACAGACTGATTCTTTCCGGTTAATCTGTTAAGTATAATAATTATATTCGTTCTTCATATAATAATATTATTAATAATATGCAATGTTTGAATTAAAATAACGAAATTCTTCATCAAAACAATAAAGATACGTTTTTGAAAATATTGTGCACTTACTCTCTTATAGGTATTATAAATAATTTAAACTATAATATTTTTGTTGAGCAAAAGAATGCTTACGTAAACACAAATTTTAACCTCTCCTTGTAGCGATTGAAAATTTAGAAAATTAAGAATATATTCCAGTTTATAAGTTTCCATGTGACAATTTTTAAATGCGAATTCCAGTAAAATCTGTAAATATTCTAATTTTTTAACGAATAAAAACTTTCAAAATAATTTATTTGTAATGAAGGCATTAAAAGTTTAATATGTAAATGTCTTTTTGAATACTTAAACTTGATTTCAATCAAGTTATAACGTCCTAAACTTTCGAGCTAAAAAATTTTACCTGTATCCGAGATAAGAAGTTCATGTTTAAAGTACGTTAAAACGTTAAAATTATATGTAACATATTAATATTAATTGTTAGTTCATAACTTACTATTAACAGATGATTTTCTGCGCATAATATTATTTTTAAATAGAATCTCCTTTTAACATGTTTCAATGTTAGTACGTCTATTTATTTCTAAAACTTGGACTTACATCTTTCTTCGAAACGTCTATTCGTTGTATGCTCTAAATTATGGCATAGTCTTATTTGCACCCATCGATAATAAGTAAAACATTATATGATAAGAATATAAAAAATTAATATTAAATTTAGAGATTATGATGCAATAACAAAATTGTAACCAATTTATATTTAATTGACTTCAGGTGAAGTTCATCTCTGAAAATGGAGACGCGAAGATCGACATCGAAGGTGTTAAGCAAGTGTTGTCTGGAATGGGAAAAGAAGAGTTAATGAAGTTTGCAAATGATCCTTTCTGGATTCGTTTGCGATGGTTTCTCTTCATCGCTTTTTGGGTCCTCTGGGCCTCAATGTTGGCTGGAGCAATTGCAATTATTGTCATGGCTCCAAGATGCAGCTCTCCCGAACCTAGAAAATGGTGGCAAGAAAGTCCAATTATCCAATTGGATGGCTCCGAGACCCCTAGCGGCAATCTAAAAGGACTCGAAACGCTTCTCGACACTATAAAAGATCAGAGCATCAAGACAATTTCCCTCGCATCCATTGTCGAAACATCAAAAGATGGTATAAATTACTCATCAGATATTAAAGTATTCCTTGGGCACAAATGATGAAAGTAACTCTAAAAGTTTAAACTTGATTTATTTTTTAAATGATTTTCAAATTTTGCATTTTGATATTTTCAGGTCATCCGATAAACTTCAGAGGTATTAAATCTAACCTGGGCACATTTACAGATTTAGAGGCTTTTATCAAAGCAGCGAACTCCAGAGGTCAACATGTCGTTCTGGAACTTGATCCAAGTCATTCATCTGTAGAACATCCATGGTTCAAAAGCTCAGTGAATAGAGATGGCAATTTTACTAATTATTACGTCTGGGCTGATCCCAAGATGGAGAATGGCGTGAGAAGTCCACCTAATAATTGGGTAATTAGAGAATTAACTCGACGACAATTAGAATAGTTTGCTGTGCTTTCGAGTTAATTTCTATTTCCTTCTTAATTTATTTCCAGTTGAGTGTCTATGGCGTTTCCGCTTGGGAATGGAACGACGCCAGAGGACAATACTATCTTCACCAGTTCAACAAGACTCAGCCTGAATTAAACTACAACAATTATGAAGTTGTTGAACAATTCGGGGTATGGATTTCTATATTTTATAACATAAAAGTCATACAAGCAATCTTACTTTGAAAAAATTCCATGAAATCTGTTGAAACTGCAATCCTTTAAAATCCTGGGTGACTGGATTTCAAACCAAAAATTCTATAGTAGTTTTTTTATGAGTAACAATATTAAAAACTAAGTTTATAACTAATCTTCTGACAACTTGCGTGCTTTTTTAAAATTAAAAAATGTTTTTATTTTTAAAGAAGGTGAATAAATTGTTTGAAGCTCGTACAATTTTTATAATACATTGAAAAATAATCACTGTATAAATGAAAAAATGTTTTTGGCTAACAGTTTTGGAATACTGTTTCCTGAATTGATACGCAATGTCCTTGGCAACTGATCGGAAAGGCTTAAAATGTGAATATTCACTTCGTACCAGAAGAGTACTATCTGAATAAAATTGCAACTTGTTGAAAAAATCTAAAATGTAGGATAAGTGGCTAATATAATTGATCTGATGGCATTACCATCTTTGAAATGAATATTCCAGTTTTAATTTGGTACATAATACTTTCTCCACTGTTTCCTCATTTATCAATTTTATGACTTCAAACGTTTTTCTAACCACCTCTCGTACTGGTTTCCCCTACGCTGAAAAGGCGAGTAATCCGCCCCTCGACTTAACTTTCGGTTTGTTTCCAACAAAATGAAATAATTTGATTAATATGTTACAGGACATTCTCGCTCACTGGTTGGGATTAGGCGTTAAAGGATTTCGACTCGAGAATACACGATTCTTGACAGAGGATCCGCAACTGCAAAATGAAATGAGCTTTTCCCATGGTGCTCCTGGATCCTACGAGTCTCTGAACCATATTAGAACTAGAGATCGTGTTGAGAATGAAGTAATATTGAGAAAATGGCGCAACATTGTTCGCAATATTACCAAAGGAGAAGGGTAAATATCTAATTATCAGATGGTTTATAAATCCAAGATTTTTTAATGCCCTTGAAATATGTTAAAAAGCCTCACAGACCAATCCCTGTATCGCTTATTGTACCCAATATTCAATTAAAGTCCCTAAAGTATCCTATTTTTCTGATTTGGTCCCTATGGTACCCTATTTGAGAATTTCTGTAGGAAGTAACTGTAAAAAATAATCAGGGCTGCCACACAGTCACTATTCAATTCAGGTCTATACTTATTTCTGAATTGTCTTGAATTCTTTTGAAATATTTCAGATTATTTTGAAAGGTTCCGAGAAATTTTTAATAGATTTCAATAATATGAAGAGATTTTGATGATTTTAGTGTATTTTCAAAACTTCTAAGAGATATTCAAGAGCTATTAATTTGAAATATTTTAGGGAATTTTGAAAGATTCCAAGGAATTTTTTTATTAATTTCCTTCATTTGAAGGGGTGTCAAAGCTTTTGAAATATTTTAGGATAAAGCATTTTCTAGAATTTCGGAAGATATGGAAGGATTTTACAGGACCTGTAAGGTTTAAAATATTCTAAGGGGGTTTTGTAAGATTTCCTAAAAATTTTAATGTATTTAAGGGATTTTAAAAGCTCCCATGGTAATTTAATAAATTTTTCAGAATTTCTGGAAATTTCATAAAACTTCACAGGATATTATAATATTTGAATGAATTTCAAAGAATTTATTTACAAGAAGTAAGGGATTTCGTAGGGTTTCAAAGATTTCAAATCTTTTTTAAAAATCATTTTGAATTCTTCTAAATTCGCTCAATTTTACTCAATTCAATGGATTTTTAAAAAATTTTGGTTTAATTTATCTTGAAGCTCACCTTAATTCCTTTGGCATTTCATCAAATTCTTTTCAATTCTCTGTAATTTTTCTAAACTCATTTCAAACTGATTCACTTGATTGTCTTTTAAATTCAGTTTCATTTTTTATGAATTTCATGGAATTCTTCTCGTTTGTCTTAAATTCCTATTTGTGCCTTATTAATGTCCTATTCATTTGAATTCTTTAGAATTGTTTTGTACTTTTTTGGTTAGAAATTAGTAGTGTTTCAAAGATTTGAAGAGATTTGCAATCATTTTTTGGAATTCACCCTGAATTCTTGTTATTTTACCCTGAATTCTTTTAAATTCTTTAGAATTTTCTTAATTAACTTCAATTCTTCTAAATTTACTAAATTTTACTTAATTCAATGGATTTTTTTAAATTTTTATTTCCATTTGAATTCTTTTAAATTTAACTTGAATTGTTTTAAAGTCTTATGATTTTTTTTATTCCATAAGAAGGTATTTACAGCTTTTTCGGATATTATTATCTCGAAGTTGTGTGTGCTACTCCTCAATACTGTGAAAAGTAATTATTTTTGTTTCGGATTGCAGATTATTTGCACTGTGTGATGAAATCGGTGCTGATATGCTACAAGTCTACAACAACAACGACAAAAATGAGGGACCGCTGATAGATCTTTCTCAAAGTTTTCAGTTCTTGGACAATGCCAATGCTGAAATATCGGCAGAAACTCTGAATAAGAGTGTGTCACAGAATATTTTAATTAACGAATGGCCAGCCTGGGATGTAAGTGTTGTAAAACTTGCCTAAAACCGCTGAAAAATATTTGCTTCATGTTTTTTTTTTAACAATTTTTTGAAAACCTCATCAGGAATTTTTCAGAATCTGCATTAGTAATCAGATTTCCATAAAAATGAGTATTCTAAAGTTTTTGGGGTCGCTAAATTCAAATATAGTAATGTAATTTCTAAATTAAAAATTTCTGATTCAATACGTGAATTAAGAATCTAAAAATATGTACTTTGAAGGTTTAAAGTTGAAATTGATTTAATTTAAAAAGGTCTAAATGCAAATTTTAAAATTTTGCCAAGAGTCAAGAATTTTCAATTCTAAATCTTCTAAATTAAAGAAATTTCAAATGTAAATCACCAAAATTACAACATTATTAATGGTAAAACTTGAAATTAGCATAATGTTTCATTGTAAATTTGCCAAATTAAAGTCTTCAATTGTAAATCTTAAAGATTTACATTTCAAAGTTCTATAATTTTGAAGAGTTTGAAGAGTTAAAAGAAAGTTTTAAGAGTTGAAAGAAGAGCGAAATGAAAAATGGTTCAATTTTGAATATTTGAAATTTAAGCCTCTTCAGTATTTAATGCGTATAATAGAAAATGAGGCAACTTTGAATGCAAAAATGGAAAAATATTCAATTGTAATGGTTTAAAAGAGAAATTTATTCAATTTGAAAGATGTATAAATAAAGATTCTTAAATCTTGTCAAGAGTCAAGAATTTTTAATTCTAAATCTTCTAAATTAAAGAAATTTCAAATATAAATCATAAAAATTACAGAATTTTTAATTGCACATTTTTTAAATTATAAAGTCTTTCACTCTTCAATTTTAAAAATACATTTAGAATTAGAAATTAGTACATTTTCAAGATCTATGTTTTAAAGGTATTTAATTTTTAACGTTTTTTGTTAATAGTTCAATTTTGAAGATTTACAATGGAAAATCTTCAATTTTGAATATTTGACATTGAAGGCTCTTCAATATTCAATGTATACTCTTCAATATTCAATGTATATAATATAAAATGATACAATTTTGAGGAGTTTACATTAAAATGTATTCTCTTTTATAGATTTACAATTGAAAATCTATTTAAGTGCGATAAACAAAAAATCTATGTGAAAGAATATTAGTTTTTGAGACACACTTTTAAAAAGTAACAATTCAGAATTTTTATTTTATTAGTCTTGGTTTCAAAAATCCTGTTCAAACTTAGAAACTTGTAAGTGGAAAACGAGGAAAAGTCATTTTTCCACGTATTTAACGCTTGTTTAATATATTTTTCGGATAAAATAATCTGTATCTCTCTTATGCTTTCGGCCAATGTTATCAAAAAGAAGAAATTTACCAGATCTGAAAACAGTTCAATAAATATTCGCAAAGATATTAAACGGGGAAGTAAAAGTGATCTTCATATGGAGAAATATCCATATAAAATTGAAAGAAAAAATCTTTATATTTTCAGCTCAATGGAAAGAGCCGTCCTTTAAGAGCTCGCATTTCACCACAAGTCGCAGATAGTTTGACGTTGATGACTCTGCTTTTGCCAGGAACTCCGATAGTTAGATACAGCGATGCTACTTCAGCCAAAGCAGCATTTGCTGAAATTTCCAAGAAACGCAGTGCTCCTGCATTTTTGTATGGTGATATCAAAACACATATCATCAACAACACACAAGTTTTCGCTTACACGAGGTAAGATATTCTAGATTGGTTTTGCAAATTTTACTTGGGAATTAGGGTTTTCGCAGAATAATAATTTACTAACAAAAATGAACTTTGTGGTAATTGTAGGTCTCCTTGAGTTAATAGTATTTATCGTTTGTGTACTAATTCAAATTTAAGAATCTGGCTGCTCTCGACTTTGAATTGAAGCCCTGGTGAAAAATCTTTTTACAAGAAAGTACAACATTTCTATAACTGTCATTTTTTGTTAAAACATGTACTTCTTTGTAAAACAAAATTTAACAAAAAAATATAATTAAATACAAATAGCTAATTTTTTCTTGTATTTTCTTGTGGAAAAGTAAAAAAAAAATTAACAATGAAGTATAAGTTTATACAATTAAAAAATTTGTATTACTTTTTATTAATATTTTTTTACTTTGTTGTAAAAATCTACAAGGTATTACAAAAAACTACAGGATTTTACATTTTTTTCATTTGGGTGTTTGAAGTCATAAAAACACTTTTAATTCTGCGTAAATTATTGTAGAAAATTCCAAATCTTTACAAAAAAATGCAAGATTTAAAAAAAAATTAAATATTGGGAAACTGTTCTTAAAATTATGTTATAAATACTGGTAGTTTGTTGTAGAGACGTATAAATTTAAACAAAAAAATAAACATTTTTACAAGCAACACTTTTAGAATCCGCATCAACGTTTCGACTTTTACCAAGAACATTTGCTATTATAATAAATCAGAGACCAAACAGCAATTTCAGTTATCCAACTTTTTTTTTTTTTTTTTTAATTGAAATTTTACCTAGATATTCACACCTATCAAGACATGCCGTATCGGATTAAGAGCATTTATCTTTAAAATAATATCAAACTTATTAAAAATCGAAATTTTTGAAAATTTAGAAAAAAAATTGAAGTTT
The DNA here is from genome assembly GCA_011634705.1 of Andricus grossulariae. NCBI lineage: Eukaryota > Metazoa > Arthropoda > Insecta > Hymenoptera > Cynipidae > Andricus > Andricus grossulariae. The sequence goes on from JAABKJ010007545.1 coordinate 299,418,563, forward strand.
TTTTAACCCTTCACACACTTCACAACTACTGAGCCTTTTTACTTACCAAAATTTACAGGTATACTTTCAAGTATGTTGAAGTAATTTATAAGGATTATAAGTGTCTTTAAAGTTTTTAACATACTTAAAAAAAATCACGAAAAAATGTTTTTGTTGAAAAATAGAATTTTTATCTTTTTTAATTGTTAATATTTTAAGCTAAAAATTTATATGGAAACTCTTTCTCGGTCAAAAATTGGTTGTGGGTCAAATTGTCCCAGTGTGTATTCGAAGGGTTAAGAAAATAACAAAAAAATTTCAGATTGCTGGTAAAATTTAAAGTGATTTTTTTTTGTTTGAAAAATTAATGTCAAGAGAATATTTAAAAGGGGTTTAAAAAATGATATATAAATAACAATTGAAAAATTATTCATTTTGAAAAAATTCTAGGAAGCTTAAGATATATTAAGAATTTTTAAAAAGATTACAAAATAATTTAAAACTTGAAAAGATTTCAAAACATTTAAAACAAAATATAGATTTTTGAAGATTTCGAACAAAAAATTCAGAAGCCCTTCAAGAATTTTGAAAGGTTTCAAAAGAATACACATTTTTTAATCAAAATTCCTGGAGAAACTAAAAATAATTTGTTTTTAAATCAATTTTAAAAGATTTCCAAAATCTTCAAAAAAAAGGATGTCGAAGATTTTAAGGCAATTTTTTTTTATTTTGCAGGATTTTCGAAAAATTGTAGGAAAAATTCGAGTTCCAAGATATGTAATAGTAAACTTTTCATTATATTCCTGGGAAATTTGTTAGTCTTTTTTTTTATTGATAAGAAAATATTAAAAAAGATTTCAAAACAAATGTTTATGAATAAATTAATATTTCTAGATTAAAAGTGATTAAAATGATATAATTTTGAAAATTTATAAATTTTTTGATTCGTTCTTCAATTTATCGCATCGAAAATGATAGCGTTGATTTCTATTTTTTGAAATTTTGAACTGTAAAATGTATAAAAGTTCATAGAATTTTATTTTGCAATTTAACGGCTTTTAATGACAAAATTTTAAATTGAAAAGTGTTCAAAGCTTCCATTCTATACGTGTAAATTATTGAGCGTCTGAATTAAAAATATTTTAAGCTTTAATTTTGCAAATTTCAAATACTTAAGTATTCCACTTAAAATATTCGAATATTAATTTAAAGTTATTTCATTGCAATATTTTAAATATTTGTCATCCTATGTCGAAAAAGAACAACTTTTTGGCTTCAAAACCTGTAAATTCATGTAGATTCTTATAGGCGTAAATTCTTGTATTTGTACTTTTTGTAAATTCTCGTAGGAAATTAAAACTACAATAAAATACAGCAATATTCAAAGTCTTAATTTATTGTATTTATTTGTAGATTTATGTAAAAATGATATTAGTTTTTTGTACTTTTTTGTAAAAAATGTTCCACCAGGGAGGCTAACTGATTTAAGGAATTATTTGAAAGTAATTAATTATGTTCATTTACTATTGGGCCTAAGAAATATGAATGGAAGTGATTCAAATTCAAAGTAGAATTAAATTGAAGCTAATTTAAATCTTGATTGATTCTAGTCTCTTCCTCTCATATATGTACTAATAATTGGGTGCTGTACTCATATTAAATAACGAGGCAATAACTGTAGATATTTGTGGTATGAATCATGTATCCAAACAGCCTAACCAAAGACTAATTTATCTTTTTTCATGCTCACTCGTCTCTTCGCAGACACTGGTGAGTTTTATAGGTATTTGCATGTGCATGTTACGTAAAATAACTTCATGTCCTAAACTAAACTTAGGTAATATAGATAATCTAGTAAATAGATTTTAAAACCATCCAGGGTGGTCACTTAAATCTAAGAAATGAAACAAATTGCAAACCTAGTAATTAAAATTAAGTCTAATTATTCTTCGGAATTAAATAAATTGGAATTCAAAGCCTTAAACATTGGAATATCTCTAAATAAAAATCACCTACATTTTTTTTCTATCAAGTTGAAAGGAAGGTTGCTGTTACTACCAAAGTCCAGCATTAAAATTCCGTGGCTTTTCCAGGTTTCGCATTTCTACTTTTAAGAACAAATCGTGTCAATACAATTTCAACAGATCTACTAAGACTAATTTACCAACTATTTCTTGTATAATTATTATTATTATTGAACGATTATTGAATTCTAAACAATAATCATTAAGGGTAAATGGTAGTCTATGACGTAATCAAAATTTGACCTTGTAGTGTTAATTTTGTCCGCCTTCTTATTTTTAAATTTTAACTTATTATTATAATTGCAACAGTTTACATATTTATTTTGCTTCTTTTAATAATTATAATGCCATATTACATTAGCATTACTTTAGCATTACTTTAGCATTACGCTTGTAACGTAATGTTTGCGTTCGACTGGTCCGCCAGGGAAAGAATTGTTGAAATTAAATACTTGGATGAAATGATTTTGTTTCATGTGTTAAGGCTTTATGACTCAAGCTCTAATCGCAGAACTTAATCATCTCATTTTACTAAATAAATACTCGAAAATCAATATTTCTTAGATACTCAACAGTACACCCTTTTTAAATACACTGGGAATCCCATTTAAGTCCCTCCCATTTATGTCGTTCCGAGAATCGTTGCCGCAGCGGTTACGGGAACTCTCGGGGTCGAGAGAACCCCGCGGGATCAAGAAAGAGTAGACTGTTTACGTTCTTAGCGTGCGAATGTTGTGTTCGCTTTAAGGCAAGGCCATTTAGAAGCATGCCTGAAACTGGACCTAAATGAGATTCCCAGTGTATAAGTGATAAAAGTGCGTAATGCGGGGGGAAAAACTGTTTGAATTAATAATTTCTGATGTCTTGTGGTGACCTAGACAATTTTTTTATTATGTATACAAAAAAGGTTACGTATATTAAACATAAAATTTGTACTCACCTCAGCTGTGTGACTCCAAAGCATATATCTTTAGAGTAGGTTTTATGAAGCGAACATTCATAGTTTATACTGTAAAAATCGAGTAAACAATCAGTAAGCAAACAGAGGAGGGAACGCGGGAACAACAATGTGTGTTTCGGCTGTGCGTTACGTGCTGCGCATATATCAACATTCAAGCTGCAATTTCAGAGTGCAACTTTAATTTCTATGTGCTGCTGACATAACGAGATCTCAAATATATTTCCACACTATTTTTCTCGCGAAGAAACCATTGCGTATAAAATTGAAAAATTAAACATTTTTAAGTCTTTTGATAAAAATTGAACATTTAGGAAACTGACAAGTCCTTATAGATTGAGAGAAAGATATTGTGGAACAAATAAATTAATTTGTACTGTTTTTAGGCTTTTTGAAAATATATACTTTTTTGCTAAAAATAATATTTTGGTTGAAATAAAAAATAACTTAACATTGGCGTCATATTATTGTAGAATAATGATAAATTTTCGAAAATTAAGTACGAATCGCCTCCTTTTGAATAATTACTATTCGTATAAAAAACCGACTATTTGTACAGAAATTTCAGTACGCGTATTGTCACAGGGATAATAAAAATAATAATGTTTCTGATCTTATGTATGTGAGAAAAGTGTCATCAATGCTAAACCACGTGCCAGCAGACACGTGCCTGTTCGTCGCTCTACGCTCAGGCCATGAAGGTGCATAAGGCACTCATGTTTCCCAAAGTCCCTGCTGTCATACTGCAGTTACTGTGCGCGAGTAAAATGAGACGCAGATCATGTTTGCGTTCTGCTAACTGTGTGCATGAATTTTGTGTTAGCTTGACTTGATGCTATAATGCGCTTGCACGATTGTTATCTGGGCTTTTTCCAAACAATTTCAATAACAAGGGAATTTTCATACCCGAAAAAGGTGATTTTCTATGGAATTTTCGGCGTCTAGTGGGAAAACCTGACGTGCTTAATGAAAGCTAATGTCAAATTCGTATTCAGCGCACAAAATATATAAAGATATCATGTTCTGACTTGTTTCCAGACGATTTCAATACCAAGGATAATTTATACCTATAAAAGTTGATTTTATACGTAATTTTCCGAGTTCAGGCGAAAATCTGGTCGTTCTGGGAAAAACCAATATCAGATTTGTGTTCAAAGCCCCAAAATACATGAAGATACCATACTCTGACCTCTCGCTCAAGACACTTTTTTTGTGAGCATGTGTCATGAGTCGACATTTTTCAATAAATTAAATTAGTTGCCCACTTTTATATTTGTAAACTAGGATGGATTTAAAAAAAAATAAATATTGTCTTTCGAGGGAGCCTGCACACGCATTATGGAAGATCCTAATAAATATATTAGGTGCTCTCGAAAGTTCATACTTTTTAAATAAATAAATTCATCTGGGAACTCCCTCAAGGCACGTACATACAAGAGGCTCCATTGAAAGTTCACATATTTAAAAAAATCAATATATTGGCGGGCACCCTTCAAAAATGCATATAGGTATCCTATACCTATAAATAATTTTAAATACTATAATGCATTTCATCACAAGAATATTCTTTTCACTTTTACTTTTCCTGTGTAAATATTTTATTACTTATTTAAAAAATATAATCTTAAATAGGATCTGAAAAATGCATTGGGGAATCTCTTAAGGATTATATGGGCGCCTCAAAAATATCATCTTATTTGAACAGAAATATATATTTTTTATAATTTATAGGAAATAATGGCATTAAGAAATATGCTAATGTGTCCAGAAGTACAGAATAGCAGAATAACAACAAACGGGGGCCATAGGCGCAGCTCCGGTAGGGTCCAGGAGCGGAGCCCCTGGCGGGTTCCACGGTGGAACCCTGGCGGAGGTCCGGGGGCGGAGCACCCCAAATGACAGATCACCAATCTTTAATCTATAAATTGCAATAAAAATTGCCCCTACAAAAATCTTCGTTCCCTGCCCTTTACTTGACATGCTACTGTGTGACAAGTACCAATGCACTCCCCGAAAAGTCGAAAAAAGAGTTTTGAATATTTAATGAGGAATAAAAGAAAATGAGATTATAATTAAAGTCAATATAGCTTATATTTACATAAAACTTTTTGATCGCAACAAATAACACTCGCGTAATTGATTATATTGTTCTATATTTATATCTTTATATTTTTTATATTAATATATTTTATATTATTTAATACTTTATATTTTAGCACTTTTATCAATTTTCTTCGATTGCTCAGACATTGATTCTTCTACCGCAATTTGCGCTATTTCCAGGATATTAATGGGCATTTCATCGTTATGTTTTGATATTATGAACATAACTTTTATGATAACCTCTACAATCGATTTGACGTAAAAGAGAATAGCTGACAAACGCAACGCAGTGTAAAATATATTTATTTTAATAATGTTGTCTTTTTGGGGCGCCCTTACATGACTTATGAGGCACCAACCAAGTGAGGCGCAGGCAGGAAACTCTCGCTACGCCCTCATGCTAGTCCACCACTGTGTAAATTACGCTCGTTTTATAATCATAAACGTTTATCTCCTTCAAGGGTAATGTTGATAAGTGCTCAAACAAAAACCAATGTACTCGTGTTTTAATAATTTTAATTCAATTGAAGCCTTGCCAAAATCTGAAAACCAGATATAATTTGTTTTACTAGTATGCTAAAAAAGTTTTGAAATTTAAATGAAAAATTTAACATTTCACACGTTTTTTAATAAAGGAAAATTGTTCAAAGAATAAGCCTTACATCACTAGGATATCCCACATGAGTCATGTTAATATCTCAAAAATATCCCAGGCAATGTCTTAGGGATCATCCATGAACTACGTTACTAATTTTGGGATATTTTTTAATCCCCCGGCCTCCCACTTTGACAACTGTAGTTTTTCCTTCAAATCTCCCTTCCTACCCTCCGAAAGTAACGAAACCGTTGGCTATACACGGATTTCACGTTCATTTTGATCATGCAGATGAATATTTGAAAATAAGAATGTAAGCCAAAAATTTTATTTTGGATAGTTTCATTCGTCCCATGGGGCCGTTTCTTCGTCTATCTGAGAAACACGATCAATAGCGAGTGGGAAGATGAAAAAGAGAAAGTAGTGAAGGCAACCTGGCCCTTGTACGACCGTAAAAGTAGTTGTGTGCTTATCGTGAAAGTGTAAAGGAGTAGTTCAGAAAGTGTTAAGAAGTGCTTTTAATTTCTAATACTTTTGTATTTTGAATAACAGAATAATATCGATGGAAAATTCTCAAAGTGTTCGCGTCCTTCGTTAGAAAACGAAATTTAAGAAGAATCGATGTTACGTACGATATAATAAGTTTTAATATTAAGAACCTGTGAAAGAGCTTTAACTATTACATAATGTATCAGAGGTACAAGCTGTTAAATTATTTTATTAATTTGTTTAATTTTTGTGGGATAGTGATTAAAATCTTATTAATTCAACATATTTTCTTCTTCTTCTATCCTGTTACCGTTGAATCTTAATGATGAAAAGAGTTTTCTTTTGACTAACTGACGCACTGACTCTTGTTTAATTTTAATTTATCCAAATAAAAAGAAAATGAAATAGATAACAGATTGTAAAATTCCAAAGCAAACCAGAAGACAAAGTAATTTCACACTCGACTCACCCTAACTTATAGCTACCGCCACACTTTATTCGCCAGAGAGAAGAAAGTAGCGGGCAAGGTTGAGATTTCTCGTTTTTGGGATAGGATTAACTTGTCAGGTTCACAACTTTCCCTGGACCGCCGCACTTCGTAGAGAACTGCACTGGGCCCGATTCGCCGTTTCTGTTCTTCATGCACTAAGCTGATTTGCCGAATCGACAAATCCTTCAGGGTAGGAAGCAATCTCTGCTGGTTTTGAATTTAAATAGCTACACGTCTGGGTGAATCAATTAAATTCGTCAAATTAGGTCCGATGATGCCGTCATTCGATGCCGTATCGGTTCGTCCGAATTTGAAAGAAACGTGAGCCCGTTGGTGCCATTTGAAGTTAGTCTATTCATTTCAGTAGTTAATAACTGTCCATTATCTTTAGCTAATAATTTTGAAAATATTTCGTAATGGCAAGAAATTGGTAATCAGGCAACGGCGATTTAAATATTATTATTAGGGTAAATTATTATACGTTAGATCAGCTGTCAAAATAAATCGTTTGTTTACATAAGAAGGACGTCGGGAGAAAAGGAAATGCATTTGCACCGCGAGCGAATCGTTAGGTAGTAGTGCATAGGTATAAGCGTCAAACAGTGTCTGTATGAGTACTCTCCTTGCAATTATTCGTATTTTTGTCTTCTCTCTTTTCTTCTCTCTGCTTCTGACGTCTTTCTATCTTATCCTAACTTATTGGTTAAATACAAAATTTAGTTACCCACCAGGAAGGTTCGTAACAACCCTTACCTGGAAATTTTGGTAATTGTCCTCGATAACTGGGCCAAAATGAACAGTCCGTTCTGTCACTAATACTGGACCTCCTAGATCGCTTTTTCCTAATACAAGCAATACAGTCTAATATTACTATTGGGATTTAAGAGTGACCTTTTTTTGATGACCTTATAAACATTATTTTTGTGATCTTATTACAAATATATATAAAATTACAAATATTTCTTGAGGTACAGGTATTGAATGAATATGGTAGAGTTGATAATCTGTTTTGTCGAGAAGTGGTACATCCAGTACGAACCTTAAAGATCGATTCCTGACAACCTATAATTACTTGGTAGTTAACAAAGAGGGATGTAGATATTCTCCTCTAGCGTCATGTATGACATCTAGGAGCTGATCGGCTGATCTTGTGTAGCCATCCAATCCGGCTCACATCATTCTTAACATTTGATTCAAAGTGTTTGTGTAGTTTATTTGTGGCATATATGCTCTAATTTGATTGACCATCACTGCAGTATTGGTTAAATCAATTTTAAACTGATTAAGCTGTCATCCTTGATTTTATTCTCTTTTATGAATTTGCTTGAGATCAGCTTTCAAAACATGGGTTTGTTGCCCGATGAGGTGAGATAAGTTCTTTTGTGCAACATTTATCTCGTTGATTTTTGCGTCTAATAGTTGCTCATCATCATAGGTGACAAGTCCTGCAACAGGTCCTATTATTCCACCCAAAAACCCTAGCATTGGAGATGCTCTTTGTTGTCTGATGTTCGTCGGTAGGTTTTGTGGATGAAGGTTTTCAGTCCAATGCTTCAGTTCTTCCATCTCGAGTCGAACGTCCTTTAAACGATTTTCAACAACGTCATGCTTCCTAGTCAATTGGTAAGATTCGAAGATTTTGATGTAGTCTTCGCCGAGTGTCACTTTGCAATTCTCCAGTAGAGATTTGGTTCTGCGTCCATATGTCTCTAGGAAATGCTGATATTGTTGAATGTCAATGAAAATAGTGAGTCTCCAGACACTAACACTCCTTCGCATAAGTCCCTCCATCTCGTAGTAGATTCCGGTACTGCTGGTAAGTCGCTGCATATACATAATATTGAAGGATCCAAAGACACGTGCCGCACATTTTAGTACAATTGAACAATGTATAAATTCTTGCAAATAAACCAAGAATCTTACGATAAAATTTGGACAAAAACCACAAAATGCTCCTATTGTGATTCCTAAAAACAAAATAAAAATTTGTTTCTTTGAACAATAACAAAAAAGAGGGAAGAAAAATGAAAAGGTAACCAACCAAATCCCCTTCCTTCTCTTATTTATTTCTTTCGTCTTTTTTTATTTTTATCACTTTGAAATTACAACAAAAAAGCATGGATAATATTCACCAACGTTTCGATGCGCACACAGCACCAAATAGAAAAGAGGAGGAAGGGGATTTGGTTGGTTGCCTTCTCATTTTTCTTTCCTCTTTTTTATTTTTGTCCAAAGAAACAAATTTCTATTTTGTTTTTAGGAATTACAATAGGAGCATTTTGTGGTTTTTGTCCAAATTTCATCGCAAGATTATTGGTTTATTTTCAAGAATTTATACATTGACTTGTGTGTTGGACGTAAAATGATATTTTGAATTTGATTTAAATCTAACTTAAGATTTTCAAATTGCAATTGAACAATTCTGCTTTTTTTTCCTACGAACAGAACTTGCGCTTGGATACTATTTAATTTACTTAATTTGACATTCATCAATTAAAATTTATTTACACATTTAATTAGTTTACTTTTGTTTACAGTATAGGATTTTTTAAGGGGAGGAGCAGTAAATACATATAAAAGAAAGCATGGGCATGTGTTTCGGTATTTGCACCACCCTTATTTTTGGGTTACGTAAAACAAGATTTTAATCCCCACCCCAGAATCATTTCGTAATAAATTATTCTGTATATCGTTAATAGAGAATTCTTGAAAATAGCTATCAAAGTTATTTTGTAGTGAATTTTATTATGCCCTGAATGAATTATGAAAAATTATAAAAAGAAAAAGAAACATTAGGGCGGGTCACCACCCCGGAATTATGTTGGAACAAGATAATTCCTGGGTAATCCCGGACTTTATTGAATTTATTCGAATTTAATATATTTTTGGTTTTCTCTTCCTTTTCTAGCTTTAGTTTTAATGCCTGTGTTTACCTTGTTTCACAAAATACTCTAAGATTGGCCTAATTTCTTGTAGATTCCTAATCGTCATTACACAGTTACTTTATGCACATAAAGGAAAATAATACTTTGTTTTAATTCTTTTAACCGGCTTGAATCTTAACTACCTTAAGCTTGTCGGCATGTTCCTTGAATCGCGAGCCATCCTCACTTTCTATAATTACATTATTATTATCGGTTAGTCCTACGACCCTATATGGACCATGACTTTGCGAATCGAATTTTCCATTATGTACATCTTTCACCACGTATACTAGGTCCATTCACTTTCCCGTTTAGCGGCTTAGCCTTTTAATAATAGTATTTCTTTGATCTTTCCTTTGCATCTATGAGATTCTTTGCGGCGATTATCTGAATCTCGTTTAAACGGGCGATTAGGTGATGCAAGTAAGTGCCATAGGTTTCCAGGTAGTCTTCAGATGGAAACAAGGTGTTCACCCTTACGATTCTTCCAAAGACTAATTCGTAGAGAGTAAACTCCGTCGCTTCATGAACCGAAGTGTTGTACGCAAACATGGCGAATGGGAGCAGTCTGTCCCAGTCGTCATAATCGTTCGCTTAATGTTTTATATAATCTATTAGAACTATGTGGCATCTCTCCAGGGATCCATTTGTTTGAGGAAGATACCACTATGCAATACTTGTTGAAGTTGTTCTGCCTAGTTAGTATATGCCGGTTCCCATTCGGGGTTGTAGGGAGTTTTCCTAAAGTGTCAAGTGACACTTTGTCAAATACGTCAAATTGTGTATCGGTAATCACCATTGGCTCATGTATATGGGCTCGCATGAGTTTCCTCTTCAGACAACTACGACAATTTCGCAAGTGGTTGTTTATTTGGTTCCGCAGGCCGGGCCATGCGAATCGTTCTCGGACGCGCCCATACGTTTTTGTCACGCCCTTTTGTCCTCCCACTAGGCTCTCGTAACATTCCTTTATTATTTCTTATCGTAAATCCTCCGGGGGAACTTCAATTCTACCATGACAAAGGGTGATCTTGATAGAATAGGGGCCATTGCGTCGCGAATTTTATCTTGGCGCAGCGAACCAAGCAAGTCTCCTGAATTTGCCATACGGCATTTTTTCTGTTCATCTTTTTCTAGAGCGAGGCGAAGGTTCCTTAGTCCATCAATCAAGTCCTTTCAGTCAAGTTCATCGAAATATCTCATTTTTACAACGATATAATATGTCTTGTGTCGACCGATAGGAGTACCTAGGTTTGTCCCTTCTGAGGTCGTCTTTTCCAGAGGTCTTGTAGATAAAGACGCTCGGTAGCCACCAGGAGCTTGGCAATCGAATTCGTGGGTTCGCAGTCTGCTGAAATAAAATGAGCGTAATTGTCGCGGTGATATGTCAATGGCTCCGTCCATTTCGGTTTATGTTAAAATCTACAGTTTGATCTGAGGAGATTTCTGAGGATTCTTATTTTTCGTTCTGAGGTGTAGGTCGGTCCATATTGGAACCGGTGAGGTCAATTTAATCTTTTGGGCAGGTTCGGAACATTGTAACCTTCGTGATTGATAATCTTTTTTTCCTTCTATTGGACTACTCAGCTCTTCTTCCCCACTCGTTGTCTTCGCAAAGCGTTTTGACCGGGCTACCGATGCTACGAAAGGCAAGGGGGTTGTAAAGAGTGATTTCTGTGATACAAGGTCCTTTATCTGAGGGTAACTAATTTCTTCTGGAACGCCCGTAAAACGAACGGTACTTTGTCGCTGAGATGCGACGACCTTGCTGCAGCCTAAGGTTGTATAGAACTCTGGTTGATATGGTTTATTCGAATTTTCTACTTCCTGCAGTGATTTTTGATGATCTTCGAAAGCCTTTAGGAAGCGGTTCAACTTGAGCGTAAATTCGTCATCATCAAATTCTCCCCAGGGATCTTGATTTTTCAATTCTTCCAAAAGTTCTTCATCGTCTTCATCTTCAGAAAAAATGAGTACAAGAAATCTGAGTAACGGAATCAATACCTTCATTATCCCAGAACCACGATTGGTGCTCTGCAAGGGATTCATTAAACTTGTTTAAGGATTTTTTTGAATCCTTCGGATTAGGATGCCGAATCTCCTCGACATCGCTGTCTTTGCTGTGGTATCTAGGGATTTTGTGATATGGGGATTCTAAATTTTGCAATATTAACGCCGTAGGTTACCGTGGCAAAGTAATGGCACAGTAAAAAAAGACTAAACATGTTTCTTTAAAAAAAACTGTTTGGTACCCGTGGGTTTTGAAGGGTAAAAAATCCCAATTTTGCATTGCCAGTAACATAGTTTGCTTTCCTTATGCATTGGGGTATTGGAGTTAAAAAAAAAAATAAATGAAAACATCGCAAATTGTCAAAGAAATTTGTTTTCACGTGGGAGGAATCAAAATTTACCGTTAAGTGTAGTATGATCCCTTACAATGAGAAAAGAGAAATTATCGATAAAATAAAGTAACAATTGATTTTGCGTATTCACTGAATTGTACCATTTATTTCTTATTTGTTCTAACTCAGTGCGAAAAACAACGCACACATTTAGATTTAGTAGAAAATAACAGGAAATATTTCTTTGATATGACATATCACGGGAAAGAAACAGTGCCAATAAGGGGTTTTTAGCATTTTGATGATTTTTTGAGATGAAGGTTTCTTCTTCATGCATTTATTTATAAAATTTATTGATAAAATAAACAAATAATATCAAACGAGAAGTCTACACCACTAAACGTAATCATTTATATAATTTGAAGACAATCAGAAAGAAAAACGTTTACTTTCTCTCTATAAATGGAAAAACTATGCATTTGTTTATAAAATTTGTTTATAAAATACAGAAATAATATCGAATGACAATTATTTATAACTGAACACCACCACATACATAATTTAAAGGCGTTAAGAATGAAAAACAATTACTTTCTGCCCATAAATGGTCAAACTATGCATTTATTTATAAAATAAACAAATAATATAAATTGATAATTCTTCGTCACTACACATCACCACTTATGTAATTTCAAGTTGGTTCGAGAGAAAAACGATTACTTTCTGTCTATAAATGACGAAACTATGCATTTGTTTCCAAAACTTGTTTATGAAATAAACAAATAATATCGAATGACCAATCTTTATGACTAAATATTATAGCAAATATAATTTTAAGGTAATAGGAAAGAAAAACGAGTACTTTAGGCCAATAAGTGCCCAAATCATGCATCTGTTTATAAAATAAACAAATTATACTAGACAACAAATTTTCATGATCAAATATGATCCTGTCAATGAAATCAATCAATTTCAACTTACAAATATACTTTTCAAGCAGAATTTCCAGGATGTTGACATTTTGTTAACATAATTTGTTTATAACAATTATATTCAATATCCTGTTAATTATTTACATTCTTTAGATACTTCGACATTCATTTTCATTTAGAATGGCATTAATTAAGTTATTTATTTGAAGATACAAGATAATAATTAAGAAATGTATCATTTTTGCTCTTTATATATTTATATAAAAAGTATAATAGAAAGTGATAACAATTAAAAAATCTAATCTATAGACGCTCTTATGCAACTATTGCTGATCACTTCTGAAAAAAGGTGAAAATCGGTTAAGAATTGTAGGCTGTAGGTGATTTTGAATAGTAAATACTCGATTCGGCGCACTGTGCAGCACCTGTCTCCTCAAGCGATGAGCGAGCGCGGTGGACGACGGGATTCCAGACTTTTATCAGTAAATACCGCTTGAGAGCGCGTATGGGCAAAAACGCCGACTGCTCCTTGATGTACAAACACTAACGACTCATACTATCTAGGATTCACCTATGACATCTCGTAACATATTTTTATAATTCAGTGCAAAGTTGACGTTTGTTGACTTCCATAAGAATTTCGTAGTATGTATTTAGGCGTCTTGGAGCAGTAGTCAGTGGGCTACATTCAGCTTTTGCTTTTCCCTCAATGTTTATTCGATGTTCCTATAACATTTTTGACCTACTAAGGGGATTAAAGCATATATGGTGGTCTACTTTATTAGTCCCTACAGAAAAAGTACAACGAAATTACAGTTACGCATACCTTTTTTTTAATTAAGTAGTCAGTTTTTATCCTCTCTACAGTGTCCCTCCCTACAGATTCACATACTTGAAATGTGACTGGACTGGTAAACATTTTTTTTATAATTTTGGCCTCGGGCACTTTTCTAAATATATGATTCAGTTCAAATCGTAATACCGACATGCTAGAGATTATAAATATTGACTGAAAGAATCATCCTTATATGTCTGTCCCTCGGTTTGTTAACAACTCAGAAGCCTCTATAATCTTAACCAATTTGAGGTGATAATTTGTATTACAATCGATTATAATTATGGAAAATGAGTATTTTTTATCAACTTTTAAAAACACATGACGTTTCCAGAGTCTCAAAATCGATTAAATCCTCGTAAGTCGTCTGAGAACACAGAAAAAACTATCGGTTAACCTGAATAACAACTCCGAAGCCTCCCAAAAACTGGGCTGGAAGCGGTCACATTACGCCTGCTTCACGTGCATGCAATGGCGCGTTTTCAAGGGGGGTCAGACAAAAATTAAATTTTGTTATTTCTAATTTTATTTTTTACGAATCAAACCAAAAAATGACGTGTTCTATCAAAAAATAATTAATAAGAATTTTATAGACCTTTCTTGGATGAACAACTTTTGTCTGTTCACTTTTTGTCGTAGCTTGTGTCGTTTGACCTCAAAATGGAATTTTTCCATTATATTTTGGTGTGGTTTAACCCAGAACCGTTGACTACGACTAAATGCTGGTTAACTAACTCGATCTTACTTTTTGGTCCCTAAAAAAGTGTGCCAAAACGCAACCTAATCCAAATAATCTTTCAAAAGTTATCCAGTATTGAGTATACAGACAACGACGACCACAAAAATAACAACGAAACAGGCAGACACCGTCGTAAAACCTGGTTTTCTTTAGATTCAGGGAGTCTCGAAACATGGAAATTTAAGGAAATCCTCGATAGACAGTTTTCACATAAAATGATCAAGCCCCTATTTCAGCTTCTCCTATTCATACTGAAAAAATCTGGCTACTTGTACCGAAATTTCGGTACACATAGCCACGGCCTAAAATTAATATCCCCGGTTTACGATATGCTCCCTCACGATTCCCTTGATTTAGGATCAAGGCCACTGCAAGCCATGCCTAAAACCGTCCTTGCATCTTCCTGGTCAAAAATAAATTCACGGATAAACTTCCGAAAAGCGCTTATCTCCGATTTCTGATTACGAATATGATAGTAGAATTTTTTGCAAATTTTATTTTCATGGTGAAAGCCATGAAACAACCATAAAAGCCATGATTTTTTGCGGTCATTAGCCAACACGCAGAATTTTGGGAGATAATTTAAACAAAAGTTGTAGGGCTCATCGAGATACATATTTCTTGTATCACTCATTTTTTTGCACGGGCGATATTTTCCGAATAAATCAGTGATAAATTTGATGAAGTTGCAACAGATTTTAGTGCAGTATCGGGCATCTTGCTAGTTGACGTTACATTTTAAAATACATTGGAAAAGGTTAGGGGTATGACCTTAACTTTTTTGTGACTAGTCACATTATTTCTTGACCAGTCACAAGGGTACCTTTCCGCCCCCCCCCCAAGAGACGCTGAAAAAGGGTAAGGGTTTGACCTACTATATTTTTTCTCTGACCAATGACAGGGGTGCCTTTGAGGCTACACGAGACGTTAGAAAGGGTTTGACCAACATTATTTCTGTGAGCAGTGATAGGGATGCCTTCCCGCCCCCATGAGACGTTAGCAAGGGGTAGGGGTTTGGCCGAAATTATTTCTGTGTATTCGTAATCAGCGTGTCAAAATATATATAGGTATAAGGAGTTTCAAATTAATCGGAGGTATGCGCTTTTCGGAAGTGCACCTAAATTCAATGTCATTTCTCGGGTATTTCCGGTCTCAACAAATTCTCAGGTCATTTCCTGCTTTCCAGGTCCAGTGATCACCCTAATCAGAAGATAATGATAAATATTGAACTTGACGCTAATTACTTAAAATTTAATCACGTTGATGCAAGGTTGTATTAAGTCTAGATATTTCATTGCTTCACTAAGCCGCCCTAGGGAGAAAAGCCACTCTGTGCGTTTTTGCCCGAAGAGACGAAACACTCTCTAAATCAGAAGTAAGAAGGCAAGCTAATTAATCACGCGAAATCTCTAACGCCCTATCCAGTTCGTCTGCCCTCAGAAATGTCTTCTTACGTTCGGTCACTTCGCAACTCGTGCATAACGGTCGGGGAGTTTGAAAGCCCTTACAAACGACCGTCGTCCGGCCGTCTTCTGATTTATAAGGGCTTTTAGCTCGAGCAGCCGGCAAAAAACCACTCCTGCATAGAAATATGCTTGAACACGAGGCACCTACCCCACCTCCTGCGCTTCTTTTATAGTGGGGTTTGGACACCCCCTCACTTCTACTGCCATACCTTCAACTCGGGTAAATGTCCCTCGCTTATCAAAAAAGTAAAATAATGAAATACTGGTGATTATATTTCTTGAGTCAGGTCTAAAAGGATTTTAATTATTTATATCTTAATTTTATTGGAAGGCAATCAAGAACTACGTCATGCCACAGCTAACTCTCGGTTTAGCCACAGTGTCGGGGGTGGCCTGCAAGTAGCCTTGTTGCCGAATCGGGGGAATTGAGACCTAAACAGTCAGGGCTGTCTGAACAGTTTCCAATTGGAATACATAATATTGCGCAATCTCCGCATTTAAGTACCCGCGCACTGTGCCTTTCCAATACGCTGCTGGTGTGTTTCGGGCAAGATTTGCAATCGTCTCTAGCCCTGCGCGCTGAGAAACTGCTGCCCCTCCCCTTATTCGTCACAGATCATCACACAAAGCTTGAAGCCCCCTAGGTCCCCTAGGGTGAAGACACAAGTACGAACACCTCCCCCTCACTCCATTTGAAGTCAAAATTTGGATATACCTCCGACCAGGTCACCCAAGAATATTGAATTGATACTTGGCCCAGGGGTTCCTTTTAGACCCTAGTTAAACGCATCAACACGATTTTTGGCGCAGATAATTATAAATTAAGTTATTATTAATTTTGATTTTTTTTTAATTTGTTTTTTCCATTATCTCGAAAAATATTGACTCTGGAAAAAATGGTTGTTAACAAAAGTTGTAGATCTTATTGCAACACATATTTTTTTCAGTGTGTTCAACTATAGGGTCCAAAAGGAACGTCTAGACCAAGTTTCATGTCAATATTCCTGGGTTACCTTTTCGGAAGTATATCCCAAAAGTTTTCTTCGATTTCTTTTGATAAAAATCATTGTCATAGAATGTAAACTGTATTTCATTGTTTTTAAGTTTCTTCAATCATGTTGAAAGAAATTTTTATTGATTGAAAAATTTATTGTTGGTTAAACTCAAATTGTAACGTTTTGTTAAAATGGACACACGTAATTTTTTATTTCTCTACTTACTGAATAATTGTTTTATATGTTCCGTCCTTTACTTCTCAATTTTTTATAAAACTTTACTGAATGAGTTTAAAGGACAATAAATTTGTCATTCAATAAACATTTCTTCAAACATTATTAATAAATTTTGAAGCAATGATATACAGTTTACATTCAATGGGAAAATTACTTCAGTAATTGTGCAGTTAGTGAAAATAACAAAAATACTTATACTGTAGAAACATTAGATATATTATATGCGACCTTTTGATGAAAGATTGTTAATCAGCGTAAAAAGTTAGCCCAGAATTTAAAAAAAGAACTTCTTGATATCTTGCGTTTTCCACAAGATTTTTACAGTTTCCGCATTTTGAAAACGATTCAATTTCAAGGCGAACGCCTCACACGCGGAAGCTGTTCCCTTACTCCGCCGTCAAGCACTAAGTCGCATGTTGTCCGTAAATTAACCGCAAGTACAAAAAGTCAATTCACAACTTATATTTTTTACAGTTTTATTTAAATTACTACAAGTCTTCATCTACATATTATACAAACGTGAGTTATTCCACGCTGAACGTTACAGCTGCAATAATTGTTACATAAAAAAAGATCTTTTATAATAATCGATAAGCAATTTATTATTATTTCAATTCATATAGGAATGATAACTGTCCATTGACTCTAACCCTGATTCTGTAAGATTGAAATGAACGAAGTTATTCCATTGTTTTAAGAGACAAAAACGCAATTTTCTTTACACATACATATAAAACCCTCGTTTGGCCACCATTTTACAGACATCGAAAATGGTCGAATCCGCATCGTGCGCGAAGGCCATAAGCAAAATGCTTTCACCGATGAGTAAAACGCTCTCAATAGTAACTAGAACATTTTGCTCACCACTTTTACTACTAGTGCTATCTAGCGTCATAAGCGGTTACTATGTAAACATCTTTTTGGGTCTTTTTGACGAATGTCTGTTCTCTCAGGTGTCGAACGAAAAACACTGTGAATTTAGAGATTTCAAGACACTTCAGTGACTTCTGGAGATTCCCATACATTTAGGAATATTTTCAATGAATTCACTGCCTTCATGAGATCTCAATAAATTTACAAGACTTGAATAATTTTACAAAGTGTCTATTCGTCTCACTGCTTACTAGGGTGGGTCGGAACAAAATGAAGTTGAAAATCAGAAACAGCCTAGCACCAAAAAGTTTCATTTTGGGTCAATTATAACCTGCGTGAAATTTAAAATACATCTATTTATATCTTGAGGCTTCGCGGAGAAAAAATAGGATTGAAAAATTCGTAATTCTCAGAGTTTTTCGAAAATCGTTCATAATATCTTTCTTTCATGTATTACATAACATGCCCAGTTTTTTAAATATTGTAAGATTTCAAAACTTTCAGTTTTTCTAGGATGAAATTTCATTTTTATAACAAAGTTTCTATTTGTACGGTCGGCCAGGCGAGATATAGTGACATATATGGTTGGTGAAAATGTTGTCCATCACACCCCACCCCACACCTTTCCAGGTCCACCTATCATTTTGCAAGGTTGTGTACAGCCGGCCCAGGCCCACCGTGGTCCACGAATCCAAAAAAGTTTGTCAAAAGTCTACATTTCTTGGGATCTGCACTCAAATTTTTATTTAGGTGTAATTGAGATCACTGATAAATAATTTGATGCAAAAATTTCAAAATGGCGGGAAGCAAATGGCGTCAAAAAATTGGATTTTTTAAGCTTGAACAAAAATGGTTAATTTGTGATTTTTAATATCTCTGATGACGAATGCACTACAACCACTTTAGAATTACCTAAAAACTGAAATTCTCAACGGTGAATTGAATATAATCTACAGAGTTCAGAAAATATTTTGTTAAGTCAAACATTAAAAGACAACGAAAAGTCGAATCTTTTTAATGATAGCGCAAATGGCATAGGAATATTAAAATATGAAAACTGAATTTTATAATAAATGGCAATAATGTATTGAAATAATGTATTGCGTTTTTAACACAAATGTATTTTAAATGTATTTTGCACTCATTTTTTTCGCGTACTTCGAAAAAAATTAAAGAATGATTTTTAATTTGTTATTCTCACACTTTAACACTTCCACACAATTTTCTTCTGCAAACATTTCACAAAATTTTCATGACCTTTCTTACGATAAAAATTAAAGAGATGAGCATTTGTTTAAAATTTGCCATTTTTAACTCGTTAAAGTAAAATTAGGCAAAATATGAATGCAGGAACTTTATTTTTCCATATTTTCTTAAAAAGAATTTTTTCAAGCCTAGCAAAACTTTGTTATTGTAAAAGCGAAAGTAGAAGGCTAAACAAATTTTTTGCACACAGGAAATTGAGGGTAGGGTTCGGGAAAGATTTTTGGAAAAGATTGTCAATAAGAACACCGATAACTGATAAGCTTTCCGTAACATAAATAAAGGGAAGTTTACTTTGAAAATTAAAATATCTTGGAAGGTGTTACTTACCTGGCTTTGCATCACTGTCCCGACTTTCGAGACGCACTGTCTGTTCGAGGGCCTCGCAAGGTATCTTTGTCTGAATGCAGTTGTGACCAGGTAACATGTGGATTGAAATTTACCTTCAACAGGCTTTCTCGCAAAACCGTCCATTTTCATTGTATCAACTTTTCAGAATGAATTAGAAGCAATCGTGCAATTGTTAAAATTGATTAAAATGACATCAAGAAATATTATTTAAATTCAGAATGTTTTTTTCCAAATAAAAAAATTCTGAAAATTACTCAAATTAATTTCAAGACTACAAGTGTTTCGTTCTAAAATGTATGCGTGCAATGATACACATGTACCGTGCATTATCATTTTTTACAAATTAACGTCCTACATAAATTCCCGTAATTTCCCGGCTCTAATTTTTGTGCGGAACTTTACTTATACTAGGTGTTTTGTTTTTACCTTGAGATATCGAAATATCTCAAAAAATACGCATCCTATGAATAAAATATCCGTAATAAAAACTTTTTATTTTCGAAAGGAAAAAACGACTTTGAACAAATTTACCCCACCCTACCCACCAGGAGGACGGGGTCTTTTTCGCGAATCGAAAACAATTTTTCGAATAAAACTTACGTATTTCATAAAGGAGAATCTGATTCTGTTCTGAAAAATTGGGGTTCCCATTTGAAATTACAAAGTTACCCCCTCTCTGCTTCCTGGAGGGGGGTGGGGTACATTTGTTTAGTCATTTTTTCCCCTCGAAAATGAAAAGTTTTTATCACGGATATTTATTCATGTGATGCGTATTTTTTTTTAGATATTTCGATGTCTCAAGTTAAAAAAAACACCCTGTATATCTTCAGAATGCATTGACGACCTTACTTGTCTTGGCCAGGTTTATCCAAGTTACATATTTGTTTTGAGATTTTAAGATTTAATATCATTTTATGCCATATTAAGCCTAATTAAATAACATTATGAATGTTTAGAAGATATCTTATTTCAAACTACATATTAAGTAGAATCATGCTTGAGTGAGATAAAGATTCCATAATTTAAAAAAAAAATTAAGATAGTTTACAAAGCTTTTACAAATTAATCTAGATTTTTGAGATTCATAAAAATGAGATTGTGTCATATAAAAGCTGAAAATATTTTAATCTTACAAGATGTTTATAAATCTGGCATCTTGTGTAGATTGCAAAAAGTTAACATTATTTTTGCAAATCTCTGAGAAATAAGAATTTTGAAATCTTCATTTAATTCACGGTCTACTTATTTAAAATTATGAAATCTTCTCAATTTGTTGTACGTAAATTTTAAGCGCGAGAAAATTTGTACATGCTCAAAAAAGTTTTAGAATAGTTTGCAAACCTTTTAAACATTATTTGAGTTTTTTTAAGTTTACAGAAATTAGATTGTGTTGTAGAAAAACTAAAAATATTTCAATTTTACAAACATTTTAAAAATCGGGCATATTATGTAGAATGCACAACAATGCATTAGAGATTATTAGCGATTTTTTAAAAACTCTGAAAATTAAGAATTTGAAAACCTTTATTTAATACAAGGGTCTGCACATTCGAATAAATAAAATCTCCTCCATTATGTTTTGTAAATTATGAGTCTGAGAAAGTTTTGATATAAGCTCAAAAAAAACTTTTGTATAGTTTGCAAAGCTGTAAAATTGTTTTAGTTTTTTGAGGTTATTAAACATGAGATTTTGTCCTGGAAAAACGAAAAATATTGAAATCTTACAAGATTTGTGAAAATTGGACATATTATGTAGTATTCGAATAAGAATTATTATTAGCAATTTTTGCAAATCTCTGAGTATCACGAATGTTTACCTTCTCATCATAATGAAAAGGTCTCATGAGAAAACTGACTATTGCGGAATTCTTTAAATTTAACGTTTCGAGACCCCCTGAATTTTAAAATGGTGTCTGTCGTTGTTGTCGTTGTCATCTGTATACCGAATAACTTTTGAAAGACTGATCGGATTATGTTGCAATTTAGCAGACAGTTTTAGATGCCAAAAAGAAAGATCAAGTTTGTAAACCAGCATCTATCTATTTCGCGGTCAAACTGTGCAAGATACGAAAAAGTTCAGTGAACAGAAATTATAAACCTAAAAATATCTAAAAAAAATTTCTCAATCACTTTTCGATAGGATGCGTAGTTTTTGTTTTATTAGTAAAAAATTAAATTAAAAATGAAAAAATTAAATTTGTCGAAAAACGACACAAGCTGCCAAAAAAATTAAAACAAAATTTATTCATCTGAAATAGCTACGAATTTGTTATTAAAATTTTTTAATAGGATGCGTAGTTTTTGTTTCAATCGTAAAAAATATCATTAAGACAAAAAAAATTTAATTTTTAGAAAAACGACACAAGGTGCAAAATGAATTCAGAGACGAAAGTTGTTCGCCCAAAAAAGATCTGCAAATACGTTCCTGATCATTTTCCGATAGGACGCGCAGCTTTTGTTTTAATCATAAAAAATAACATTGAAATTTAAAAAAATTAAATTTTTGGAAAAACGACAGAAGTTATGAAAAAAATGAAGAGACAAAAGTTGTTCAACAAAAAAATATCTACATTTTTGTCATAAAAATACATTAAAAATAAAACAAAAATTAACTTTTTCGAAAAAGACACAAGACGCAACAAAATTTTATTCAATACAATTTTTCGTCTAAATTACATCTACAAATTTGCTTTGAACCACTTTACTCTAGAACTCGTATTTTTCGTATGAATCGTATGAAAAACGACACAAGTTTCAATAAAATGTTTATTAGGAAAATTGTTTTTGTTTTTTATAGGGTGCGTACTTTTTTATTTATGAAAATAAGACAATAAATATACTTATGTTTCAATATCAATGCGTTATGAATTGTAATAATATACATTTATTGAAATTTAAGTTCGCATTTCAGACAAAATCGAATGCGAAGCACGATATACGTAATGAGAATCTGTTCATTAAATCTGAAGGAGATTTAACAAAAGAGGATTCACAATCACTAAATTACAGTTGTCGATGCTCTGACCATTAATTTTAAAAGGTCTTTGCAAAAATGTAGGGGAAGTAGAAAGACCGAGCGCGTAGCGCGAGACACATTATCGACGCGGAGCCCGGGATCCAAAAGCGAGCTGCGCGCAGAGCGCGCGATGAAAATGTCCCTGCGCGGCGCGACGGGCAGATTTTTACAAATTTATCCTTGCTTCACAGAACCTTAGGATATTGATAGATCTATTTCAAATTTTACGCAGCTTCTGAGGGACCCAAATGAAACTATGCAGTGCTAAGGTGCTTTTGATTTCCAATTTCATTATTTACGACCCATCCTTCTGTTAACTTCACATCAAATGACTTCAGAAGATTTTTTCAGTTATCAATTTTTACTTTTTATTATATTATAATTAGTTCCAATTGAACATTGATGAATAAATTTAATTATGATGTACAGATGCATTCAGTTAGCTCAGTAGCTTTTAAAAAAACAATTCAATCAATTTAATTGTATCACGCCGAGCAAAGTGCTTTAATATAAAAGTAGAAATAAAACTCTACTCAATCAAGGGACATGTGACACTTATCCGATTTCCACTTTACCAAAATTTATTTTGGATCATACCAATTCCACATGAAATAAGGTGTTGAGCTGAAAGTTTGGGAAATTAAAGAAAAGGAACTAAATAATGTTTATCTACTAATAAACTTTTACAATTACAAAAGGAAATGTTCCCAAAAATGAAAATTCGGCTCAATCTAAGCTTGAGTCACATTTGTAAAATTTTAAAAATTTCAGTCTATAACAAGTTTCTTAATTCTCTGATAACAAATTGAAGTTGAAAAATTTATTATTATTATTCCATTGAGTGCCTCACTCCACTGATACTCTTCATCATGCGTTCCTTATAAACTATTTGTCGCCACACTTCTCTGTTCTTTTCTTTGCTGTTCTCTTTCGCTTCCTTAACGTTCATGCATTTCTTCATGCAAGCTCTTGTGTTTCTATAGCTTTTTATATCTTTTTGAATTAGGGTCTCATCGACACATTTCAACCATTCTTTTCTCGCTCTGCCTCTAGGTATGTTACCATGTACTTTACCTCCATATAATTTTTTCGTAAGCCGTTCATCTTTCATTCTTTCACATGCCCAAACCATCTCAACGAATTTCTTTCACACTTATCAAATAGTATTTCCTCTACACCACATTCTTCAAGAATCCTCTCATTACTGACTTTGTCCATTAGCGTTTCACCGCAGACGTTGCGCAGGTATTTCATGCCAACCGCGTTAATTTTACTCTTGTCCTTTTCTTGGTAGGTCCAGGTCTCTCTACTGTATAGCACAGTGGGTGCAATTACAAAGTTATATATGGCAATTTTAGCTTTATTTGTTATATTTTTACTTCTAGTAATGGCTCCCACACTACCGATAACCTTTCCAATCCTTGTTTATATGTTTGGCTATCAGGCTGTCTCTCCATCGATCTTTGTGTCAGTAGTAAATAAACTACCACGATACACGTACTTCTCAACTTGTTCTATATCCTCTAAATAGTTAACCAAAAATGGTACAGTAAGGAAGACGATTATCCAATGGGAACCTTTCGAGCTAGGTAGAAATTTCGATTGGATTTGAGTTAATCACAGTTGGTATTAGTAGAAGGAGGAAGTGGAATCGGTCGAATCTCTAAATGCAAGGAAATCACCTCCTGTAGGAGGGAGCCTAATCAAGGAGGAATGCGTTCAGTGTTAGCAGGTGGTGTGGGCCGATGAGACTTGCGTTCCTGGAGTTCCACCAGGGTTCTTAGGCAGAATTAGTGACCACTTAGGAAATCACCGGAGGGTAGAGCCCACGCTACGAATTTCAAGCCCAAGCTAATTCCTCTTCAGATACCACCTCCCTATCTCCTCTTCGATTGTCTTGCTATTCCTACCTTTATTTTCCAAACCTAATTCTTTGTCCTCCTCGCTCTAAAGACGCATTTTAAAATCAAATCTAAATCTAATTAAAAACTAATTAAAAACCCAAGTTGAGATCAATATTAAAATTTGACAATTGTTTACCTAATTTGTAGTCTTCCTGTTATTAATTTTCAATAATGGCTATTTTTTATATCTACAAATACCCGGTGAAAAAATAAACTTAAAGTGGGAGCTTGTGTGCTCAAATCATATATCTACATATTTATTCATATTTTATTTTGAAAAATCAAACTTTTTGAATGGAAGAACTGAACATTTTCTGATTCGAAAACATTTAAACAGGACCCATTTTTAATAAATAAGGTTGAAAGATACATAATTTCTACTGTTGTGTTAAAAAAAACGTTATGCAATATTGAATCATTTGAAATAAAAAAGTCCGCCCGCACTGTGCGGGCATATTCTCATCCAGCGATTTGCGTATAGCTGGCAAGATTGAGCGCGTGGCTCGCAAATTTGAGCGCGTCTAGTGTACGCGTCTGCTATATCTCGCACTCTGCGCTCGATATGTATTTGCCTGGCGCTAAGCGCTCGAACACTCTCACCTCACGCTCAGCTTAGTTCACAGTATAATGCATTTACAGAAGCTTACTTGCAAATATTACTAAGCTGTCAAAACCTCTATGGAATTAAAATATTATTGACACACAGAAAAATTGATAGAAACAAACATTTTTAAATGTAGATTCAAGAGTTGCAATATTGTTATAGATGGTATCGTTTAGAAGAGAAAATACTTTTTTTGTTAACAAAATTTATACATTAAAAATTATTCAATTGAAAAATTTTATTTTTCACTGAACTTTGTTTCTTATTGTTTCTTATCATTTTTTTCAAACATCCGATATTAATGAATGATAGCTTATTCATTCCATAACTTTTGATAATATATATATATACTACTACTAGATGATAACGATACATAATAAATATATAATAATATAACTAATATAATAATAATATAGTTACGAGTATAAGAATAATAATCTTGCAATTTTTGATCTTATACTTAACATTATTCACCGAGACCTATTTATCCCTTCCATAATGCCTTAAAGGTAAATAGAAATTTAAATAGAAAAAAAATCTGCTCGCTGTGCGGGCACATTCTCATTGCGCGCTGGTCGCGCCGCTCGCAAGTTTAAGCGCGCCCACGGCGTGTGACTGTTGGTTCTCGCACTTTGCGCTCGATAATGTATTTTCCTCGCGCTAAGCGCTTGGTCT
The DNA here is from genome assembly GCA_011634705.1 of Andricus grossulariae. Lineage (NCBI taxonomy): Eukaryota > Metazoa > Arthropoda > Insecta > Hymenoptera > Cynipidae > Andricus > Andricus grossulariae. The sequence goes on from JAABKJ010007545.1 coordinate 299,444,357, forward strand.
TTGTATTTCTCCCACATTTTTGCGCAGACCTTTCAAAATTTAAGGTCAAAGCATCGACAACTGTAATTTGGTGATTGTGAATTCTCTTTTGTTAAAGCTCCTTCGGCTTTAACGAACAGTTGCATTTTCAACCAAAAATGATTAAATTTCTACAAAAAGAGATACATTATCAAACTAAAAAGGTAAATGTTCAATAAAATTGTTTAATGTTCAATAAAATAGTTGAATTTTCAATTTTAAAAAATGTATTCAAGAAAGTAATAAAATTTTAATCAAACTGTTGAATTTTCAACTAAGAAGTATGAATTCAAGAAAATTGTTGAATTTTCAACAAAGTAATTCAATTTTGAACCAAATAATGAAATTTGTAAATAAAAAATATGAAATCTTAACGAAAAATTTAATAGTAAATTTTTCAACCGAGAAGAATGAACTTTGAACCAAAAATAGTTGGATTATCTTATCAGGTTTTATTAATTAAGTTCGCATTTAAGTGGACAAATAAAAAGAAGGGGAAAGACTGTGAAGCCTGCGATAAGTAAATAGGAATTTTGATAATTTATAGTCTAAATAAAAACATTTTAAATAAACATTAAACTTCATTTTTAACACTCGAAAAATTGTAAGACACTACTTTGACACTTTTTTTGTTGTAATTTTTGACACTATTTACACTATTTTTGATCTCTAAAGTGAGTCCGAGGCCTGCTTTTTGTGTAAACCTCATTACCTTGTCTTCTATTCTCTTTTTGTTTGATTCCAATGAAACTCATGATCTATCAAGAATTATATTTTCCAGAGCGCCGCAGCTACCAGGAGTTCCGGGAGCTCCAGGTGCAGCCGACCTCGAGGCAGCACTGCGTCGTCTAACCCCAGCAGAAGTGATAGCTAGACGCGCTTGTCTCAGCACAGGAACTGGTTACAGCTACGACTACGATGGCGGTGCTAACTCTCCTCCAAACTTCCTGCCCTTCGGTTGCCGAACTCCCGACAGCATCATGTCCACCGGAAGCAGCGGCAATCTCAGTGGCTTTAGCGGAAACAGTGCCTGGCGGCTGCCAGAGAAGCTGCAGATCGTCAAGCCCATGGAGGGTTCGCAGACTCTCCATCACTGGTCTCAGCTCGCAACACCAACTCTCGGGGGTTTGTTGGAAGAACGACCTGGAGTAAAGACTCGTGGTGGTAGAGGCCTGGAAGACCTTGGACTCGAAACATACACCTTGACAGATGTCGAGGAAGACGAAGAGTACGCCAACCCTGGGAAGCTTTTCCAGGACACTGGCTCTATTTACACCTACACGAACAGCACAGTTCTTCATCCTGATGATCATGCCAGCGTTACGGCGAGTGTCGCCGGCAGTAGAATTGCGAGCGCCCCAGCCAGCGAGATGAACTCGGGCCTGAACACCCCGAGGACGCTCAGTCGAAGGAACTCGACCTCTACTTTCTCGACGACACTCAGTCTCGCGAAAATGCTCAACGAACGAGGCATCAAAGCAGTCACACCTTCCTGCGTCGCGACGCCGAATGAGGAGAAGAACTTCTCACCAACAGCTACACCCTGCAACAGTCCAGATGGGAGTCCGAACCAGTCGAGGTCGGCTTCACCTTCACCTTCGACCTCCTCTCTCTCTTTCGGATTGTTCACGACCGGTGCTGAGTTGTTGAAACGCACCTTTGGGAGCGAAACAACACCAACGGCTCCTCAAAAGCGAAAACGAGCCAAGAACCCGCTTTCCAGGTCAGAGAAGAAGGCTCTGACGGGGATTAGACTTGTGGAGAAACTCGAGAGGATCGGAATTGAGACGATTATGGCGAGTACTTCGAACATTTCTCCACTAGCTCTTCAGGGGGCGCTTTACACGAGGCGGAATGAGAGTCCCATGGCTCAACCGACTTTCCTCAAAAACTCGATGTCCTCCAGCTTCAGCCAAGAGAAGCTTTATTCCTCCTCAGCCTCTTCCATCAGCGATGATTCGATCCCATCGCTTCCTAGTGATCGCTCGAGGGGAAGTAACTCTGAGGGGCTGTTGAGTCACTCGAATCGTCAACGGCGGGCCGGGAATCGATCAACGAGAACCGATTTGGGCCAAGTCAAGCCTCCGGTTGCGCCTCCTGTTACGAAGGAGTCGGCTGCGCAGTCTGCTCTTGGCACGATTAGTTCGCTTCTCTTCGGCAGGAAAGGCGGTTTGCTCTAAACCTCTTGCCAGCAAATCGTTTTTCTCGAATTTTTTTTTTTTTTTGTTTCCTGAAATCCCGGAAGCGAGTGTTGAAGATTCCGATGGTCAGGCTGTGAGAGATCGGTGGCTCACTTCAGATGTTTCCGACGTTTTGCTGAAATAGGGACTGAAAGTATTCAATTCACTTGAATTCCTTTGACTTCTTTTGAGTTCTTTGTATTCTTTTGAACTACTTGCAATGCTTTTAAACTCTCTAATTCTTTTCAATTCTGTAACTTTCTTCACATTATGTGAATTCCTCCGAATTCCCTCAATTATCTGAATTCCTTGAATGGTCTCTGTTTCTTGAATTCTTCGAAATTCTTTATCTTACTCTGAATTCCTGACGTAATTTTGAAGTCCTTGGAATTCTTGGAATTCCTTAGTCTTTAAGGAATTCGGGGGATTCTTAGTAATTAGCCAAGTAATTATTACTCTTTGGTTTAGTATATTATTTAGATTTTTCCTTCATTCGCTTGAATTCCTTTAACTTCTTTTGATTGTGTTGAATTCTTTTACTTCCTGGAAATCATTTGAATTCCTCTGAATTCCCTAAATTATCTGAATTCCTTGAATTATCTGAGTTCCTTCAGTCCTCTGAATTCTTTAAACTGCCTGGATTTTTTTAATTCTTTTGAATTCCTCAAATTCTTCTAATTTCTCTAAATTCATAGCATTATTTTGAAGTCCTTGGAAATCCTTAGTCTTTGGAATTCTCTGTAATTCACCGAATTGAAAATAATCAAGAAATTCAGAGAATTTCGAAGAATTCATTGTATTTAGAAGAAAATTCAATGAATTCTGAGAATTCAAGAAAGTCAGAGAATTCAAGAAATTCTTAGAATTCAGGGAATTCCTATCATTCAGGGAATTTTTAGAATTCAGGAAATTCTTAGAATTAAGAGAATTCAAGGAATAAGGAGAATTAAGAGGATTCAAGGAATTAAGAAAATTCAAGGCTTTAAGAGAACTCAATCAATTTATAATAAATTCAAGGAATTTACAGAATTCCCGTAATTCACAGGATTCGAAGAATTCACAGAATTCCAGTAATTCACAGAATTCAAGGAATTCAGAGAATGCAAGGAATTCACAGAATTCAAGGAATGCAAGGAATTCACAGAATTCAAGGAATGCACAGAATTTAAGGAATTCTCAGAATTCAAGGAATGCGCAGAATTTAAGGAATTCACAGAATTCAAGGAATTTAGAGACTTCAAAGAATTCGGTGAATTCAGGGATTTCAGGGAATTTAAGGAATTCAGAGAATTTAAGGAATTCAGAGAATTTAAGTAATTCAAGAATTCAAGCAATTCACAGAATTCAAGGAATTCAGAGAATTCAAGAAATTTACAGACTACAAGGAATTCACAGGATTCAAGGAATTTAGAGACTTCAAAGAATTCCCAGAATTCAAGGAATTCACAAAATTCAAGGAATTTAGAGATTTAAAGAAATTTAGAGAATTCACGAAATTTAGAGAATTCAAGGAATTTAGAGAATTAAAGGAATTTGGATAATTCAAGGAATTTAGTGACTTCAAAGAATTCGGAGAATTCAAGGATTTCAGTGAATTTAAGGAATTCAGAGAATTTAAGGAATTCAGAGAATTTAAGAAATTCAGAGAATTTAAGGAATTCAGAGAATTCCAAAAATTCAGAGAATTTAACGTGGTGGTATCGATTCCTGTAAAAATAAATATGTGAAATAGTATATTTTCAACCCCTATTTTAGTGCGAGATTCAAAAGGTTGGAAATGATAATTTTTTTTTTTAGTAAACAGTATTGATTTAGTTAAAAAAGTATTTTTTAATAGTGAATTTTGAGTTAGGGATTTTAAGACGTTTGCAGAGAGAGGGAGAGAGAGAGAGAGAGAGAAAGAGAGACGAAGTTCTGAAGTGGAATTATTAGTTTTAGTGAATTAGAAAATCAAAATATTGAGGAGAAAATATAAATATTTTATTATCGCATAACGTATTTTAAGTTTAGTAAAAAAATACTCAGATATTGAATTCTGAAAGGAGAATTATTAGCCAGAACGGGATCTTTTCATGAAGTAAAATAGGTTTTTTCTCATAAGTAAACCTTGTTTTACCAATCAGATTTTCTAAAATTATTAAAATAAATAATAATTTATAGTTAAATCAAAGAAAATAAATTCGAATCTTAAATTTTTAATATTTTTAAAAGTCTTTACTATTTTTAGCTAAAGATTATTAATAAATATATTTTCATGGTAAATTCTCTTTTCAGAATTCAAATCGACAAAAAGGAATTTGTAGAGAAAATGTTCAACACTCGCGTCTCTACCTATGCAATTTACTTTTTACGTTCCTGTCGTAATTTTTAATTGACATGTGCTTTCGACGATGAACACTAGGGTGGTCCATTTTTCTTTAATTTCATTCTCTCACCGCCCAGATTTTTGAGGTTCTAAAAAAATATGAACGCCTGTTTTTTTTAATCAATTGATATTCAGGGAATGCTCAAAGACCATAAAGTTTTAAATATATTTCTCATGGGGAAAAACATGTTTTTGTAAATTTGCGATAGAATTTTTAATATTAGGTTTATCGAATGTGAATTATTAATTGCTTTTAGAATTCAATCCCCATAAGTCCCTCTTATGGGCTAAAAAAAACCATAAGTGAAAAATGAGTTATCGCGTATTTTTGGCATTTATTCTTTTTTTTTTAATTTTTTTTGCACGAGTTGTTTTTAGTAAGAAAAATATTACTTTATGATGATATTGCGATGTTTTTTAAGCAGTTTACACAATTTGTTACTATTTAGAACCAACTTTTCCTAAAATAAACCTAGAATAATTATGGTTATAAATAATAAATTATTTATAATCATTTGTAAAATGAACCGGCACAATTCGATACACCTAATAATAATAGCGATTCTATCGAAAATTTTTAAAAATATCTATTTTTCCCACAGGAAATCCATTTTTTTGAAACTCAAAAATCTGGGGGTGAGAGCTTGGAAATTCAACAACAAATTTTCCATTTTTTTTTCGACCACCCTAATGCACTCTTATCTTACATCGTTTATATACACTATAGAATTCGCTCTTATACGAGTTTTCACCCAAATAAAAATAAAAGTCGGGAGATTTTTGATCCAGAAAAGTTTTTGTAGGCCAGATTTAATTTTATGATCGATCAACGATGGTGCAAAATACCGATATCGCTATTTAAATATTTAATGTAAAGAGACAACATGATTTTCCGGAAAAAGGAAAATCTCAAATGTTGAAAAATACCGAAAATGTGATTATTGAAATGAAAAATTTCCGGAAAATTACATTTTAAAACCCGAAATTTCAAATTATGGAAGACAAAATTACCGAAAATATTTATTAACAAGAGTTACAATATTCCGAAAGTAAAAGACAGGATATTTTTCTTAAAGTCAGGGATATTTTTCAAACATACTTAAATTTGTGTTAAAAATTGTGATAATTAAATATCGTTTTTTTTATAGTAAATTTATAGTACTGGACTTATACTTATTTAAGTTAAACATATTTTCATCATTTTCACTAATCTCGTGAACATATATTTGATTAAAAATAATATATTAAATATGCACTGAATTTTAAGTACCTATAAAAATAATTTAAAAAATTGTTTTAATTATTTAGCAAATTAATGTATCTTAGCAACAAATTAAAGAAATTGATTAATTTTGTTTTTAGTATTATTAATTTCTATTATTCGATTCATTAAGACATTTTTTTCTTTTATAAAGTTATTTTCATAAATTAGGGAACATCGTTATTTAATTTTATACATAAAAAGTACCGTTTTTACGCAGTTAGATATTTATAAAGACTGAAACTCCCATTATTTATAATTATACTGATCAGAGTGGTCTAAACAAATTTTTTAGTGGTGTTTTATTTTTGATGAAATACCTCACAAAGATTTTCGACAGAATTTTTGAAAAATATTTAGAGATTTTTTAAGCCTATTTTTGCAAAAAAAATTGATTATTTTATTTTAATTAACGCTGTTAATGTATTAGTTTACTTTAGAATATAATAGGATAAAATTTATTTATGCCAAAGTAAAATAATCCATTATTAATGGTGGCAAATAAAAAAAGCAATTTTTTCCAAAAATGGGGGACGACTGATAAATTGAGAAAAATAAAATTCCTGCCACTTTAAATCCCCAAAATTATAAAATTGCCGAAATATAAAAATCTGGAATTGGAAAATTCCTAAATAATAAAATTCCCGACAGAAAATTGCCGAATTATAAAATATCTGGACTAGAAAATTCCCGAATTTAAAAAATAAAAATTTTTTAAATATTATTTATTCATTGAATGTAAAATAATCAATTATGTTATCGCAGATATTTTTTTTAATGTTTAAAGTTTTTAAAAATATTGTTTGAATTTAGAATAACAATAGTTGAAAAAAAGATATTCCCGAATGAAAATTTTTGTTTCTAAATGGGCATAATATTTTTAAAAAATACAAAAAAATTGGTCAAAAATCTAATTGTTAATTTTCAAAATAATAATACATTTCGAGATAAATCAGTGCTGAATTGAATCCTGCAAAGTTTGTTTGGAGAAAATTTAGGGAGAAATTTTGTTTTTCACGTGTTTTTAAATTTATTTTTTTATGCAATTATTGTTATTTTAAATTTAAATAATAACTTTAAAAACTTTAAACATTGCAAAAATGTTTTCTTTGATAAAAATATTGGATTATTGCATTGTTAATCATATTTATTAATAAAACAATTTTTTAGCTGTTTACATTCGGAAATTATATAATTCAGGAATTTTCCGGTTCAGATATTTTATAATTCGGCAATTTCCTGTCGGGGGTTTTCCAATTCGGGATTTTGATGCTTCGGCAATTTTTTGTAAGGAATTTTATTTTTCAGGATTTTTCAGTCATCCCAAATTGAGCTTGAGAGACCCTTAAATATTTTTTTATATTCTGTTCAAAACGTGGGTGATGTTTTTTATTAAAAATAAAATAATAAAATTTATTCTGAAGTAAAATAATTAAAATCAAATAAACAATTCCTTGCAAAAATGGGCTTGAGAAACCCCTCAATATTCTTTTTATTTTCTGCAAAAATGCAGGGTATATTTTGACACAAAAAGGAGAAATTTTAAGGGGAATCATTTTAGGAAAATAAAATAAAGTATTCTTTGAACCACCCTTTACTTATTCCTATTTTTTAATTTTCCGATTTTTTAATATGCCTAGTTAATTAAAATTTAACCATTCATAGATAGATAATTAAAAGGATTATTCAAGTATTATGTAATACTTTAGGGTCATAATTGCTTTAAAAAATTGGCTTAATTTTTAACATAATTTGAGTAGACACCCTGAATTTTGGAATTCCATTAATTTTTAATTTCTTTAGTAAATATTTTCGGTACTTTTATTTATCTTCGATAATTCGAAATTGCGGAAATTTCGGCAATTATATTTTTGGTATTTTTCAACATTCGGGATTTTGCTTTTTCGGCAAAATTATTTTGTCCCAACGTAAATCCTTCGAAAAGATCTTGTGTCGGAAAATTCGATCGACGGATCTGAAGAAAGATTGAGCGCTAAACTTGCGAGCGGCGCGCTTCTAGTCGCGTTCGGTGTCAAGCCTATTGATATTCATAATAATAAGAACTAAAGAACGTTATCCTATTTTGCTAGTAGAGATATGAGAGTTCTAGAAAAGCTATAGAAGAAGAAATAATTACGAAGGTATTGAGGAGACGTAATTTATTTGTACAGACAGAGGCGTGTAAATAGGCGAAGGACAGTTAATCTATTTATTTTGCTATTGATACACTCAGAAAAATATTGTTCTTCAATTAAAGAAACTCTTTCTTTAACGTCATTTTTTTTTTCTTTTATCCGAAAATAACTGCAAAATGGAGAGAGTCATTTTAAATTAAAGAAAATTTCTTTGAAGCGAAGAATATTTTTTCTGAGATAGTTGGATATCAATAGCTCGAAACGATTAACGTCGTACACTACGCGGTTTCGTGCACAAAAAAAAAATAAACTTTTACAAATCGGATGCCAATTTATTTTACGACTTTTGCTAAAACCGTTTTGTTTTTACTTGACTTTGTGTCGAATGATTGGAATGAAATCGTGCTACTTTCGGTCTTCTTTATTTGAAGATTGAACAACTAGCGAATCCACGACGTTGTAAATAGTTTTTTAATCTAAAGTTATGTAAACCAGGTTTTCAGTTTTATGCTCTTTTCATTTATGAACCGCTGGAGTGTGCATGGTTATACTAGTCGTACGAAACAATAAATTAAGTTGAAAAATCTTTTCGGTGTTTTTCAGCTTATTGACGAGGACCTTTTCACAGTTTTTTTTTTAATTTGTAATTAAGTAAACTATATCTTGAATGTATCTTCTAAAATGCAAAAGAATTCGGCACTGTTTTATTATTTCAATATTGATTTTTAATTTTATAACAATATTTTACGAAAGCAAATCGTATTTTAATGTTTAAAAAATTAATAAGTCCCTGAATAATGAATTTCTTTGTAAGATAAAAAAAAGGAAAATGGGAAAAATAAATGATAGTTTTTATTTTTCGAAATCGTGCCATTCACATTGGAATTTTTTTATTTAATAACAAAGTTGGTATTAAATTTTTTAAATAAACGATCGGATTTTTGTGCAATTAATATTTATGTAAAATATCAAGAAATCTTTAAACTTCTGAAGAATAATATACAGCAGGTTAAAACATTTCGAAAATTATGTTTCTCTCTTGTTAAAATTTTTTTTTTTTATTGAAAATTCATCATTTTAATTTAAAATTCATCTCTGGTTGAAAAGCTAACTACTTTGCTGAAAATGAATTTATCTTTTTTTGGTGAAAATTCAACTTTTTGGTTGAAAATTGATATTTTGCTTACAAAATTAAACTATTTGTTTGAAAATTTATGTGCTTTGTGGAAAATTCGTCTTTTTTATAGAAAATTAATCTTTATGGTTGAAAATTGATCTTTTCTAGTTCAAAATTCAACAATTTGGATGAAAATTTGTCTTTTCTAATTCAAAATTCAACTATTTCGTTGAAAATTCACGTATTTTGTTAAAAAGTCCATTTTTTTGTAGAAAATTATCTTTTTCTTTTAAAGTTAATCTTCTTGTTTAAAAATTCTCCTTTTCGGTTAAAAATTCAAGTATTCCAGTTTAATATTGATCATTTTAGTTGAAAATTCATCTTTTAGGTTGGAAATAAAATTATTTGATTAAAAGTTAAACTCTTGTTAAAATTTTTTTTTCTGAAAATTCGTCGTTTTAATTAAAAATCCATTTCTTTGGTTGAAAAATGAGCTGTTTGATTGAAAACTTGTTTTTTCTTTGGATGTTTTTTGGCTAAAAATTATTTATTTTTAACTGGAAATGTAACTATTATTCCAGTTGAATATTACATAATTTTAGTTAAAAATTCATCTCTTCGGTTGAACAATAATTTTTTTACTAAAAATTTAGTTATTCAATTTTTGGTTGAAAATTTATCTTTTTTAGTTGAAAATTCGTCTTTTTGGGTAGAAATTAATCTTCTTGGATGAAAATTAATCCTCTTGTCAAAAATTCAATTATTCTAGTTAAAGATTGATAATTTCAGTTAAAAATTCATCTTTCTGGTTGAAAATTAAACCTTAATTTTTTTATCTTGAAATTAAATTATTTATGTTTTCGTTAACAATCTATCTTTTTTGTTAAAAATTAATTTTTTTGTTTGAAATAATCCGCCGAATCGTCACCTTGGCTTATTTTTTATTAACAAATTAACGATTGAAAGTGCTATTTCAACATTAAAAATACTTCGAGACTAAATTTTTCAATTTTTGGTTAATCATATACACAAAATCAGTGCTTAGTTATCATTTTTTGTAAATTCAAGGTAATTGTTAATTTTATAAACAAATGCAGATTTTCGTCAATTTTCAACTGGCAAATATCCTCTTTTCAACGGTATTAATTTTAAATTATTTCGCAGTATAATTAATACTCATTAATTATGAAATACACTCAGAAAAAATATTCTTTGATTCGAAGAAATTCTTTTTTGTTCCAATAAAAGGTTTTTAATTAAATTATTTTAAAAATTTTCAAATTATGTTTGGTTAAATAAAGAAAAATATGCATTTACTCTCAAAGAAAATTTTTTTTAATTGTATGACTACTTTAATTAAAATTATTTTTTTTCACTTCAAAGTCATTTTTGGTTAAATAAAAAAAATTTGTTCAACAGTTTCTTTTATTAAAAACAATTCTATTAATTATGAAATACATTCATTGAGTTTCAGTTAAAGAAAAGTTTCTTGGATTCAAGAAAAAGTTTCTTTGGTTCAAGGAAATGGCTACGCGTTCCAATTGAAATTTGTCTTTAATTTTGAATGATTTTCTTCATTTTGAAGTTGTTTTTGGTCGAATAAAAAAAAATGATGTCAAAGAAACAGTTTCTTTAATTCATAACAATTCTATGAATAACATTTATTATTTATGAAATATATTTAGAAAAATGATTCTTTGAATCATGGAAAAATATTTATTGAATCTCACTGAAAGGAAAGTTACTTTGATTTTGTGAAAACTTTAATTAAAATAATTTTTTTCACTTTGAAATCATTTTTGGTTAAATGAAAAAAAAATGATGAACGGTTTCTTTAATTCAAAACAATTCTATGAGTAACATTAATTATGAAATAAACTCAGAAAAAAAAATATTATTTGATTCAATCACATTTTTTTTGAATCAATGAAACAAATTCATTGACTCTCAGTTAAAGAAAGTTTCTTGGATTCAATAAAAAGTTTCTTTGATTGAAAAAAGTTTCTTTGGTCCGAATAAATGGTTTTGCGTTCCAATAGGAATTTTTCTTTAATTTTTAATGATTTTCTTCATTTTAAAGTTGTTTTTGGTTAAATAAAAAAACATTATATCAAAGAAAAGTTTTTTTAATTTGAAGAAGTTTCTTTAGTTCAAAGAAATGTTTTTTTGTTCCAATGAAAATTGTTCTTCAATTTAAATCATTTTATTAATTTTTTTATTATTTGATTAAATAAAAAAAATGTTCAGAAAAATGAATCTTTGAATCAATGAAAAATATTAATTGATTCTTAGTCAAAGAAAAGTTTCTTTATATGAATGAATTATTTTAGAATTTAAAATGATTTTTTTCATTTTAAAGTGTTTTTGGTTAAATAAAAAAATTATAATAAAGAATCAAAGAAAAGTTTTTTTGATTGGAAGAAATTTCTCTGGTTCAAAGAAATGGTTTGTTATTCTAATTAAAATTTTTCTTTAACTTGAATCATTTTCTTGTTTTTGAAATTATTTGGTTAAATAAAACAAGTATTCAGAAAAATGAATCTTTGAATCAAAGAAAAATATTGATTGACTTTTAGTTAAAGAAGAGCTTTATATGAATGACATTTTTTTCAGAATTTAAAATAATTTTCTTCATTTTAAAGTGTTTTTGGTTAAATAAAAAAATTATATTAAAGAATCAAAGAAAAGTTTCTTTGATTGGAAGACATTTCTTTGGTTCAAAGAAATGGTTTTTTGTTCCAATGAAAATTGTTCTTTAATTGAAATCATTTTATTAATTGTTTTATTATTTGATTAAATAAAAAAAATGTTCAGAAAAATGAATCTTTGAATCAATGAAAAATATTAATTGATTCTTGTGATTTCTCAAACCAAAGGTACGGGTTTATAGCAGGGTGTATGCGGGATCAAAAGGGGCACAGATCGATAAATGTTTTCAAGTTCATTTCGGACCCGCTGAAGGGTCTAGCGTGTTATTATCTGTGATTCTTCAAACCAAAGGTACGGGTTTCTGGCAGGATATATGCGGGTTCAAAAAGGGACACGGATCGATAAATGTTCTCAAGTGCATTTCGGTCTCCTATAAGGGTATATCGTGGTCCTAGCTGTAATTATTTAAACCAAAGGTACAGGTTTGTGGCAGGGTGCATGCGGGTTCAAAAAGGACATAGATGGATAAATGTTTTCAACTTCGTTTCCGTCTCGTACGAGGGTCTTGCGTGGTCTTATCTGCGATTCTTCAAACCAAAGGTACGGGTTTCTAGCAGGGTGTATGCGGGTTCAAAAAGGGACATAGATCGGTGAATGTTTTCCTGTACATTTCGACCTCGTATAAGTATCTAGCTTGTCTTTTTCTGTAATTCTTCAAACCAGTGGTACGGGTTTCTAGCAGGGTGTATGCGGGTTCAAAAAGGGACATAGATCAATAAAATGTTTTCAAGTTCGTTTCCGTCTCGTACAAGGGTCTAGCGTGGTCTTATCTGTGATTCTTCAAACCAAAGGTACGAGTTTCTAGCAGGGTGTATGATCGTTCAAAAAGGGACATAGATCGATGAATGTTTTCCTGTTCATTTCGACCTCGTATAAGTGTCTAGCTTGTCGTTTGCTGTAATTCTTCAAACCAGAGGTACGGGTTTCTAGCAGGGTGTATGCGGGTTCAAAAAGGGACATAGATCGATAAAATGTTTTCAAGTTCATTTCGGTCTCCTATAAGTCTCTAGCGTGGTCCCATCTGTAATTCTTTGAACTAAAGGTACAGGTTTCTAGCAGATTGTCTGGGTTCAAAAAGGGACACAGATCGACAAATGTTTTCAAGTTTATTCCGGCCTCGTATTAATGGTCTAGCGTGTTCTTATCTGTGATACTCCAAACCAAAGGTACGAGTGTCTAGCAGGGTGTATGCGAGTTCAACAAGTGACATGGATCGATAAATCTTTTCAAGATCATTTCGGCCTCTTATAAGGATCTTGCTTGGTCTCATCTTTGATTCTTTAAACCAAATGTACGGGTTTCTAGCAGGGTGTATGCGGGTTCAAAGAAAGACTTAAATCGATAAATGTTTTCAAGTTCATTTTGGCCTCGTATGCGTGCCTAGCGTGTTCTTATCTGTGATTCTTCAAACCAAAGGTACGAGTTTCCAGCACGGTCTATGCGGGTTCAAAAAGAGACATAAATCTATAAATGTTTTCAAGTTCATTTCGGCCTCGTATAAGGGTCTAGTGTGGGCTTATCTGTGACTCTTCAAATCAAAGCTACGCGTTTCTTGCAGGGTGTATGCGGGTTCAAAAAGAGGCATAAATCTATAAATGTTTTCAAGTTCATTTCGGCCTCGTATGAGGGTCTAGCGTTGTCTAATCTGTGATTCTTCAAGCCAGATGTACGGGTTCCTATCAGGGTGTTTGCGAGTTCAACAAGTGACATGGATCAATAAATCTTTTCAAGTTCATTTCGGCTTCTTATAAGGGTCTAGCGTGGTCTTATCTGTAATTCTTCAAGCCAAATGTATGGGTTTCTATCAGGGTGTATGCGGGTTCAAAAAGAGACATGAATCGATACATGTTTCCAAGTTCATTTCGGTCTCGTATAAGGGTCTAGCGTGGTCCTATCTGTGATTTTGCAAACCAAGGGTACGGGTTTCTAGCAGGGGTTATGCGGGTTCAAAAAGAAACACAGATCGATAGAAGTTTTCAAGTACATTTCGTTCTCCAATATGGGTCCAGCGTGGCCCTATCTGCAATCCCTTAAACTAAAGGTACAGGTTTCTAGCAACGTATATGCGCGTTCAAAAAGGGACATAGATCGATAAATGTTTTCAAGTTCGTTTCGGCCTCGTACAAGGGTCTAGAGTGGTCTTATCTGTGATCCTTCAAACCAAAGGTACCGGTTTCTAGCAGGGTGTATGTGGTTTCAGAAAGGGAGACAGATCGAAAAATGTTTTCAAGTTCGTTTCGGCCTCGTATAAGGGTCTAGCGTGGTCTTATCTGTGATTTCTCAAACCAAAGGTACGGGTTTATAGCAGGGTGTATGCGGGATCAAAAGGGGCACAGATCGATAAATGTTTTCAAGTTCATTTCGGACCCGCTGAAGGGTCTAGCGTGTTATTATCTGTGATTCTTCAAACCAAAGGTACGGGTTTCTGGCAGGATATATGCGGGTTCAAAAAGGGACACGGATCGATAAATGTTCTCAAGTGCATTTCGGTCTCCTATAAGGGTATATCGTGGTCCTAGCTGTAATTATTTAAACCAAAGGTACAGGTTTGTGGCAGGGTGCATGCGGGTTCAAAAAGGACATAGATAGATAAATGTTTTCAAGTTCGTTTCCGTCTCGCACACGGGTCTTGCGTGGTCCTATCTGTAATTCTTTGAACCAAAGGTACAGTTTTCTAGCAGAGTGTATGCGTGTTCAAAAAGGGACATAGATCGATAAATGTTTTCAAGTTCATTTCGGCCTCGTTCAAGGGTCTAGCTTTGTCTTATCTGTGATTCTTCAAGCCAAATGTACGGGTTTCTATCAAGGTGTATGCGAGTTCAACAAGTGACATGGACCGATAAATCTTTTCAAGTTCATTTCGGCCTCATATAAGGGTCTAGCGTGGTCTCATCTCTGATTCCTCAAGCCAAATGTACGGGTTCCTATCAGGGTGTATGCGAGTTCAACACGTGACATAGATCGATAAATGTTTTCAAGTTCATTTCGGCCTCGTATAAGGGTCTAGCGTGGTCTTATCTGTAATTCTTCAAACCAAAGGTACGGGTGTCTGGCAGGGTGTATGCAGGTTCAAAAAGAGACATAGATAGATAAATATTTTCAAGTTTATTTTGGCCTCGTACAAGGGTCTAGCGCGGTCTTACCTGTGATTCTTCAAACCAAATGTACGGGTTTCTAGCAGGATGTATGCGAGTTCAAAAAGGGACACAGATCGATAATGTTTTTAAGTTCTTTTCGGTCTCCTATAAGCGTCTAGCGTGGTCTTATCTGTGATTCTTCAAACCGAAGGTAGGGGTTCCTAGCAGGTTCTATGCGGATTAAAGAAGGGACACAGATCGATAAATGTTTTCAAGTTCATTTCGGACCCGCTTAAGGGTCTAGCATGTTCTTATCTGTGATTCTTCGAACCAAAGGTACGGGTTTCTGGCAGGACGTATGCGGGTTCTAAAAGGGACATAGATCCGTGAATGTTTTTATGTTCATTTCGGCCTCGTATAAGGGTCTAGTGTGGTCTGATCGTTGATTCTCTTAACCAAAGGTACGGGTTTCTAGCAGGGTGTATGCGAGTTCAAAAAGGGACACAGGTCGATAAATGTTTTCAAGATTATTTCGGCCTCGTTTAATGGTCTAGCGTGTTTTTATCTGTGATTGTTCAACCCAAAGGTACGTGATTCTAGCAGTGTCTATGCGGGTTCAACAAGTGACATGGATCGATAAATCTTTTCAAGTTCATTTCGGCCTCTTATAAGGGTCTAGCGTGTTCTTATCTGTGATTCTTCAAATCAAAGGTACGGGCTATCAGCAGGGTGTATGTGAGTTTAATAAGGGACATGGATGGATGAACGTTTTCAAGTTCATTTCGGGCTCCTATAAGGGTCTAGCGTGTTCTTATCTGTGACTCTTCGAACCAAACGTACGGGCTTCTAGCAGGGTGTATGCGGGTTCAAAAAGGGACATAGATGGATAAATGTTTTCAAGTTCATTTCGGCCCCGTTTGAGGTTCTAGCGTGGTCTTATCTGTGATTCTTCAAATTAAAGGTACGGGTTCCTAGCATGGTGTGTGCGGGTTAAAAAAGGTACACAGATCGATTAATGTTTTCAAGTTCATTTCGGCCTCGTATAAGGGTCGAGCGTGGTCCTATCTGTAATTCTTTGAACCAAAGGTACAGGTTGATGGCAGAGTGTCTGTGTATTCAAAAAGGGACATAGGTCGATAAATGTTTTGAAGTTCATTTCGGCCTCGGATAAGGGTCTAGCGTTGTCTTATCTGTGATTCTTCAAGCCAAGTGTACGGGTTTCTATCAGGGATTATGCGGGTTCAAAAAGAGACATAAATCGATAAACGTTTTCAAGTTCATTTCGGCCTCGTATAAGGGTCTAGCGTGGTCTTATCTGTGATTCTACAAACCAAAAGTACGGGTTTCTAGCAGGGTGTATGCAGGTTCAAGAAGGGACATAGATCGATAAAATATTTTCAAGTTCTTTTCGGTCTCCTATAAGTGTCTAGCGTGGTCCTATCTGTAATTCTTTGAACCAAATATACAGGTTTATAGCAGAGTGTCGGAGGGTTCAAAAAGGGACATAGATCGATAAATGTTTTCAAGTTTATTTCGGCCTCGTGTAAGGGCCTAGCGTGGTCTTATCGGTGATTCTGCACACCAAAGGTACGGGTTTCCAGCAGGGGATATGCGGGTTCAAAAAGGGACACAGATCGATAAATGTTTTCAAGTTCATTTCGGCCTCGTACAAGGGTCTAGCGTGGTCTTATCTGTGATTCTTCAAACCAAAGGTGCGTCTCTCTTCCAGGGTATATACGGGTTCAAAAAGGGACATAGATCGATAAATGTTTTTAAGTTCATTTCGGCCTCGTATAAGGTTCTAGCGTGGTCTGATCTGTGATTCTCTAAACCAAATGTACGTGTTTCTAGCAGGGCGTATGCGGGTTCCAAAAGAGTTATAGATCGATAAATGTTTTCACGTTCATTTTGGCCCCGTCTAAGAGTCTAGCGCGGTCTTATCTGTAATTCTCCAAACCATAGGTGCGTCTCTCTTGCAGGGTATATACGGGTTCAAAACGGGACATAGATCGATACATGTTTTCAAGTTCATTTCGGCCTTGTATAAGCGTCTAGCGTTGTCTTATCTGTTATTCTTCTAACCGACGGTACAGGTGTCTATCAGGGTGTATGCGGGTTCAAAAAGGGATAGAGATGGATAAATGTTTTCAAATTCATTTCGGCCTCGTTTGAGGGTCTAACGTTGTCTTATCTGTGATTCTTCATACCAAAGGTACGGGTTTCTGGCGGAATGTATGCGGGTTCAAAAAGAAACATAGATAGATAAATAGTTTCAAGTTCATTTTGGCCTCGCATAAGGGTCTAGCGTGGTCTTATCTGTGATTCTTAAAACCAAATGTACGGGTTTCTATCAGGGTTTATGCGGGTTCAAAAAAATACATAAATCGATAAACGTTTTCAAGTTCATTTCGGCCTCGTATAAGTGTCTAGCGTGGTCTTATCTGTGATTCTTCGAACCAAAAGTACGGGCTTCTAGCAGGGTGTATGCGGGTTCAAAAAGGAACATGGATGGATAAATGTTTCCAAGCTCTTTTCGGCCTCGTATAAGCGTCTAGCGTGGTCTTATCTGTGATTCCTCAAACCAAAGGTACGGGTTTTTAGCAGGTTGTATGCGGGTTCAAAAAGGGGGATGGATCGATGAATGTTTTTATGTTCATTTCGGCCTCGTATAAGTGTTTAGCGTGGTCTTATCTGTGATTCTTCAAAGCAAAGGTACGGGTATCTGGCATGATGTATGCGGGTTCAAAAAGGGACATAGATCCATGAATGTTTCCATGTTCATTACGGCCTCGTATAAGGTTGTAGCGTGGTCTGATCTGTGATTCTCTAAACCAAAGGTAAGGATTTCTAGCAGGGTGTATGCGAGTTCAAAAAGGGAAAAAGATCGATGAATGTTTTCATGTTCATTCCGGCCACGTATATGTATCTAGCTTGTTATTTTCTGTAATTCTTCAAACCAAAGGTAGGGGTGTCTGGCAAGGTGTATGCGGGATCAAAAAGGAACATAGATAGATAAATATTTTCAAGTTCATTTTGGCCTCGTATAAGAGTCTAGGTTGGTCTTATCTGTGATTCTTAAAGCCAAAGGTTCGGGTTTTTAGCAGGGTCTATTGCGAGTACGAAAAGAAACATAGATCGATAAATGTTTTCAAGTTTATTTCGGTCTCGTATGAGGGTCTATCGTGGTCTTGTCTGTGATTCTTCAAACAAAATGTACGGGTTTCTAGCAAGGGGCATCCCGGTTTAAGAATGGACATAGATAAATAAATATTTTTAAGTTAATTTCGGCCTCAAATAAGGGTATATCGTGGTCTTGTCTGTGATTTTTGAACTAAAGGTACGGTTTGCTAGCAGGGGAATTTAGGGTTCAAGAAAGAACATGGATCAATAAATCTTTTCAAGGTCGTTTCGGCCTCTCATACGGGTTTAGCGTGGTCTCATCTGTAATTCGTCAAACCAAAGGTACGGGTATCTAGCAGGGTGTATGCGGGTTCGAATAAGGACACAGATCAATCAATGTTTATAGGTTTACTTCGGCCTCTTATAAGGGTCTATTGTAGTCTTATCTGTGATTCCTCAAACCAAAGGTACGGTTTTCTATCAGGGTGCATGCGTATTCAAAAAGGGACATAGATCGATAAATGTTTTCAACTTCATTTCGGCTTCGTATAAGGGTCTATCATGGTCTTATCTATGATTCCTTAAACTAAACGTACGGGATTCTAGCAGGGTGTATGCTATTTCAAGAAATGACATATTTAGATAAATGTTTTTAAGTTAATTTTGGTCTCGTATAAGGGTCTAGCGTGGCCTGATTTGTGATTCTCCAAACCAAAGGTGCAGGTTTCTAGCAGAATGTATGCGGGTTCCGCATGGGCCATAGAACGATAAATGTTTTCCAGTTCTTTTTGAACTTGGATAATGATCTATCGTGGTCCTATCTGTGATTCCTTAGACCAAAGGTAAGGGTTTCTAGCACGGAGTATGCATGTTTAAAAGGGGACATAGACCGATGAATTTTTTCAGGTTCATTTCGGCCTCGTATAAGGGTCTATCGTGGTCTCAACGGCGATTTGCCAAACCAAAGGTACGGGTTTCTGACAGGGTGTATGCGGGTTCAAAAAGAGACATACATCGATAAATGTTTTCAAGTTTATTTCAGCTCAGTATAAGGGTCTAGAGTGGTCTTATCTGCGATTCTCCAAACCAAAGATACAGGTTTTTAGCATGCTGTTTGCGGGTGCAAAAGGGATATAGATCCATAAATGTTTTCAAGTTAATTTTGGTCTCGTATAAGGATTTAGCGTCGTCCAACTGTGATTCTTCAAACTAAAGGTACGGGTTTCTAGCAGGCTGTATGCGGGTTCAAAAAGAGACATAAATCGATAAATGTTTTCAAGTTTATTTCAGCCTCCTATAAGGGTCTAGCGTGGTCTTATCTGCGATTCTTTAAAACAAAGGCACGGGTTTCTAGCAGGGTGTGTGTGTGCTCAAAAAGGGACCTAGATCAATGAATGTTTTTAAGTTCATTTCGGCCTCGCATAAGTGTCTAGCTTGGTCTTATCTAAGATTCTTAAAAACGAATGTGCAGGTTTCTAGCAGGTTGTATGCGGGTTCAAAAAGGGACATGAATCGGTAAATTTTTTTAAGGTCATTTTGGCCTCGTATGAGGGTCTATAGTGGCCTTATCTGTGATTTCCCAATCCAAAGGTATGGGTTTCTATCAGGGTGTATGCGGGTTCAGAAAGGAACATAGTTCACTCAATGTTTCCAAGTTCATTCCGACATCGTATAAGGGTCTAGCGTGGTCTTATCTGTGATTCCTCAAACCAATGGTACGGTTTTCTAGCAGGCTGTATGCGGTTTCAGAAAGGGACATGAATCGATCAATGTTTTCATGTTAATTTTGGTCTCGTATAGGGGTCTAGCGTGGCCTCATCTGTGATTCTTTAAACCAGAGGTACGGGTTTCTAGTGGGGTGTATGCGGGTTCGAATGAGGACATAGATTGATGAATGTTTTCAAGTACATTTCGGCCTCGTATAAGTGTCTATCGTGATCTTATCTGTGATTCTTTAAACCAAATGTACGGGTTTCTAGCAGGGTGTATGCGTGTTCATAAAGGGACATAGATCGATACATTTTTTCCAGGTCATTTCTGCCTCGTATGAGGGTCTATCGTGTCCTTATCTGTGATTTCTCAGACCAAAGGTACGGGTTTCTATCAGGGTGTACGCGGGTTCAAAAAGGGACATAGATCGCTAAAATTTTTCAAGTTGATTTCGGTCTCGTATAGGGGTCTAGCGTGGCTTCATCTGTGATTCTTCAAACCAAAGGTACGGGTTTCTAGCAGGGTGTAAGCGGGTTCGAATAGGGACATAGATGGATAAATGTTTTCAAGCTAATTTCAGCCTCGTATAAGGGTCTATCGTGGTCTTATATGTGATTCTTCAAACCAAAGGTACGTGTTTCTAGTAGAGTGTATGCGGGTTCAAAGAGGGATATATGTTGATGAATGTTTTCAAGTTCATTTCGGTCTCTTATAGGCTTCTAGCGTGGCCTCATCTGTGATTCTTCAATCCAAAGGTACGGGTTTCTAGCAGGGTGTATGTGGGTTCGAATAGGGACACAGATCGATAAATGTTTTCTAGTTTGTTTCGGCCTCGTATAAGGGTCTATCGTGGTCTTATATGTGATTCTTCAAACCAAAGTTAAGGGTTTCTAGCAGGGCGTATGCGGGTTCAAAAAGAGTTATGGATCGATAAATGTTTTCACGATCATTTCGGCCCCGTCTAAGGGTCTAGCGTGGTCTTATCTGTGATTCTTCAAACCAAAGTTGCAGCTCTCTTGCAGAATATATACAGGTTCAAAAAGAGACATAGATCGATAAATGTTTTCAAGTGCATTTCGGTGTTGTATACGGGTGTAGTGTGGACCTACCTGTGATTCATTGAACTAAAGGTGCAGGCTTCTAGCAGGGTGTATGCAAATTTCAAAAGATACTTGGATCGATAAATGTTTTCAAAGTCCATTGCGGTCTCTTATAAGGGTCTAGCGTGGTCCTATCCGTGATTTTTGTAACCAAAGTTTCGGGTGTCCAGCAATGTGCATATGGGTTGTAGCAGGGATATAGATCGATAAATGTTTGCAAAGTTCATTTTGCCCCCGTGTAAGGGGCTATCGTGGGCCTATCTGTGATTCTTCAAACCAAAGGTACGGGTTTCTAGCAGGCTGTATGCTGGTTCAAAAAGGGAGATAGATCGATAAATGTTTTCAAGTTAATTTCGGTCTCGTATAAGGGTCTATCGTGATCTTATCTGTGATTCTTCAAACCAAATGTACGGGTTTCTAGCAGAGTATATGCGGGTTCAAAAAGGGACATGGGTCGATAAATGTTTACCAGTTTATTTTGGCCTGGTATAAGGGTCTATCGTGGTCTTGTCTGTGACTCCTCAAACCAATTGTACGGGTTTCTAGCAGGGTGTATGCGTGATCATAAAAGGGACATAGATCGATGGATGTTATCAAGTTCATTTCAGTGTTGTATAAGGGTGTAGTGTGGTCCTATCTGTGATTCTTTAAACTAAAGGTGCAGGTTTCTAGCAGGGTGTATGCAAATTTCAAAAGATACATGGATCGATAAATGTTTTCAAAGTCCATTGCGGTATCTTATAAGGGTCTACCGTGGTCCTATCCGTGATTTTTGTAACCAAAGTTACGGGTGTCCAGCAATGTGCATATGGGTTGTAGCAGGGATATAGATCGATTAATGTTTGCAAGGTTTATTTTGCCCCAGTATAAGGGGCTATCGTGGTCCTATCTGTGATTCCTCAAACCCAGGGTACGGGTTTCTAGCAGGGTGTATGCGGGTTCAGAAAGGAAAATAGATCAATAAATTTTTTCAAGTTCATTTCGGCCTCGTATAAGGGTATAGCGTGGTCTTATCTGTCATTCTTCAAACCAAGGGTACGGGTTTCTAGCAGGCTGTATGCGGGTTCAAAAAGGGACATAGATCGATAAATGTTTTCAAGTTCATTTGGGTCTCCTATGGGGGTCTTGCGTGGCCTCATCTGTGATTCTTTAAACCGAAGGTACGGGTTTCTAGCAGGGTGTATGTGGGTTCAAAAAGAGACATAGATTGATAAATGTTTTCAAGTTCATTTCGGTCTCGTATAAGGGTCTAGCGTGGTCCTATCGGTGATTCTTTAAACCAATGGGGCGGCTTACTAGCAGGATATACTATTGTGGTTCAGAAAACGCTTTTCGAGATACAGTGCAAGTCCCCCTCCCCTTCCCCAGAATTTTCTTTTCCGGAAGAAAAAATCCGTAATTATTTTCCAAAATTCGAATATTAACACGAGCCACCGGGAAATTCGAAATCCTATTTAATGACCATGGTGAAACATTGGATTTTTGTAAAATTGAACTCATACTTCAGGGCTCTTTAAACCAAAGTGCGCGCATGTATCAGTGTGTAGGCGTGTTTGAAACGGGACATGTTTCGATAAATATTTTCAATTTCATTTCCGTTTCCTATAAGAGTCTAGCGTGTTTCTAGACGTGATTCCTTAGACTAAACTTGCGGGTGTCTAATAGGGTGTATACGGATTTTCTTTCTCCGGAACTGGAAACTTCCAGCTGATTTGGTTTTTTTGATAGCTTTTGTTGATTAGATTCACCGAAAAAATGATATTCTAATATTAGGAGTATCATATTCTTATAGGCGTATTCTTAGTAATATTCCTGATGAAGTAAGCGAAATTCTCACTTCAAGAGTATCTTCTAACCGAAGGGAGAAAATATTCTTAAAATAAAAATATGAGTGGGGAAAGAAGAAATGCGCAAACGAAAATGAGCCTTGCTCTGTTCAATCATTTATTTTAATGTTTTGTGCGTCGTGCTTTTCGATCAGTTCGTCGAATTCGTAATAAGTGACAAGCTCGAAGAAATGCAACCAATTTTAAGGATAAATCGCATGCGCACATCTATCTCCTCTTATTTACAGAAAGTTTTAGAGTGAGAAAGGTCTGACGTCACATTAAGGTTAAATACCGGCATGCTACACCGAGACATAATCTCATTACATTATTTATTTGTTGACGTGTGACATCAAACTTTTCTCACTTTAACGTTCTCTGCGACGAGAAGGAAAGTTGGAGATTTGCACATGCGATTTATCATCAGAATTGGTTGCATTTCTTCGAGCTCGTCACTTATTATTCAATCACTGCGACAGATTTCGGATCAGGTTTGTCCTTATATGAAAAATGGAAGAAGTGAAAACGTAGCTAGAAGACCACTAAGTTGACGATCTCGTCCACATATTTGAACATAAGTATTAGGAATGATTTCTTTTAAAGTTATTTTGTGTCTTGTTTTTCATTGCGGGCTTTCGGAATGTAATCTCTTTCTGCATTGGGAATATATCAACGCTTCTTTAAGTTGCAACTATTCTTAAACTTAGTGTGAAATTTTTACAATAAGATAGGAATTTATATTATTAAGGTAAGACGAAATCTATCGTAAATTAAGAATATATTATTGGTGCCTATTTAAGTTGCAAATATTCTTAAACTTAGCGGGAAATTGTTAAAATTAGAATATTGTTTTTTCGGTGCTGTTTTATGCTGGAAAATCTTATTTAAATTTAGATATTTTTTAGTTATAATAAATCTGAAATTAATAAATCGTTCAAATTTTTGAGCTTCACAATTTGAACAGAAATCATAAAGAAATCATTTGATAATTTAATTTAACATTTAAATATTAGAATTTAAATTGAAAAATTAAATATCTCAATACTTAAATTAAGCCTTTTTAAATCCACCTATTCAATAAATGTGTAAAACACAAAGATAAATATATATATATATATATATATATATATCCCTCACTTGCGCCACCACGCGGTCAGGCGGGAATGTGAGAGTGACCAATGATTGATGCTGCTACTGCGCGATATGACGGTACGATAGGAGCACAGTTTCTCTTTCCGTGTGATATAGTAGCAGGTGTGGCTAAGGCAGTAAGCGATGCTAGCGCAGCCAAAAAATAGCTGGTAGAAGCTCAACTTCATAATAACGGAATGGAAGCTATTACTCTAGGAAAAGATTTACATCTAAACCCATACAGAAAAGGATTAGCTCTTCATATGAAACCTTACCGAAAAGGACAGGGACTTTGTCTAAGACCGGCATCTAAAAACTTGTAGTGAAGCTACCTCACCATTCACTCACTGATACCGATCTTTTCAAGTATGTGAAAGCTCTAAAGATTTTACATTTTCGTGGAGTGTTTATGCGCAAGCAACTACCAGTGAAGGGACCTCGTCAAATTAAGTCAGCTATTGTCAACCTTGATGATAGTTATGGCCCTGGTACCCACTGGGTAAGTTATAGAAAGATCGTTGATAATGACCTATACTTGGACAGTTTCGGTAATCTGCGTCCACCTTCCGATATTGTAGATTACCTAGGTGTTGGTAGCGTGATAAAATACAATCTCGTATTCTCGAAGCCAATAAGACTCATACTTCTGATCTACCTGTGGTTATTCTCAAAGTGAATGCTCTGAGAATTGAGTGCAATATCACTACTGGAGCTTACATCAACTATCTTAAAGTGCACAAGATTCATGAATTCTTTCCTGTTGTACCACCAAGATATAAGATTGTTGAAGTACCATCACACGTCATTTACCTCCTAATCGCCGTGAAGACAATACATCAAATTCAGCTCCGTATAGTTGATCAGGACGGATACTTGGTGAATTTCCGGGGAGAGGTTATAACAATACGACTACACGTCAAATCATCATAATGGGTATCGTATATAATCGCAAAGGAGTCTATATAAGAGCGTCAACATGCTAAACACAAGCCAGTTCTTATGCAGCATGCAAGGCGCTAACACCTCAGAACGTTCCCTTTCGAATACAGCTTGGTCTAAAAATCAAACCTCGTGGGAAAAGAAACTGAAACGACCATTCAAGATATTTATCATCTCCTTCTGTTGCAACAAAAATGGAAGAAATACTGAACATTCAAACACCAGTGAGATTTGATGAGACCATAGCTAACTATGAGATTCATGCACCTCAGCCTTATGTCTCATCATCATTCAACAACAGTGATGAAATTCGAATTGCTGTGTAGCATCAACATTTGTGCATACTACCCAGTAAGAGTTCACTGCATGTGTATGGAAGACTGACAAGGCCTGACGGAGTAACAGCTGTTAAAGGTACAGCACTGGTGAGCAATGCCATCTGCTATCTGTTTGATGAAGTTCGCTATGTGCTCAATGGTATTAAGAATGATCGTTGAAAAAATGTCGGTCTCACTAGCACCATAAAAAGCTACGTCTCACTTGCCCCTGGACAAATTAATTTTATGGAAAATGCAGGATGGCTCGACACCCCGGAAGGAACGACACGTCTTACCAATGATGAGTGATACTTCGATATCACTATATTACTCAGTATGATCCTAGGATTTGCTGAAGACTATCGAAAGATCGTTGTAAACGCAAAGCATGAACTTATCCTAACAAGATCACGCAGTGACTTGAATGCCATTGTTCAAGCACGACAGGCGCCAGGAAACGAAGAGGATTTTAAGATTACGATTCATAAAGTGGAATGGATGATACCATATGTAATGACTTCGGATGAGCAAAAGATAAATATGCTGAACATGATTGGAAAAGATTTTCTGACAACTATGAGTTTTCGCTCATGTGAACTGTATGAATACCCCATGCTTCCCACCACCTCAAGACATATATGGACTGTAAAAACGTCAACGTAGCTGGAAATCCCACGTTACGTTATACTGAGTTTCCAAGCAGTTAGAAAGGATAAGCTAGCCAGATACGCTAATCGCTTCGATCACTGTCATATAAACAATGTCAAGTCATTCCTCAATTCTCAGTACTATCCGTGTGATAATTTAAATCTGGACTTTGGTCATAATCAGTTTGAACTACTGTATGAGATGTATGCAAACTTTCAGGCAGCATACTATGGTAAAGAGCCTGAACCAATGTTGAAGAACAGTGACTTCAAAGGATACGCCGAAACTGCAGCCTACTGTCTAATTATACATGACCATGTGATTCAGTACCAATCGCTAACTGGTAGCGTGAAGAAGGTGATTTAATATGATAGTAGTGGTAGGACCTTATACCAATGGCGAGGAGAAAAGGTATAAAGCAGATGACCTCAGCAACAGAATTCCGTTTTTATTGAAATGGAGCTTATTGTGGACGTGCAAGGCTTTAAGAAGCCCAACAACCACTTCTTCTTCAAGGAGTGAGCTATCGCTCCTCTCCAGGAAGATGTTCTACCTCTGGTCTACCTCTTTGAACCTCCCTGCTATTGGAACTCTCTACCTGCCTGATACAAGAGCGAAATTTTGTGGTTGACTCGCAATTACCACGAAATCGGGTGGACTTCTGGTGACATGCCCTACATGTAAGTGAGACCCATACTTCAAGATGAAAACTTGGTGCTTGTGCTATATACGTCAAAGAAGTTGAAAAGAAAAATGTTTTGACGAGTTTGGATTGAATGTAGGCAATTTGGAAGATATGGGCTGTCCTTCGCTAAAGAAATTAAACAACACAGTTACAATCACGTGCCATCATCATACCCCGTTCTGGAGTCATAATTATACTGTTCGAAACGACTTGACGCTCAAGACCTGGTTCTTGATTCCTCAAGATCATCCAACCATCAGGATTTATGATGGAAGTAGTGCTGATAACGATGGCGCTGATGATGCGACTAAAAGTGTTGATACTACAGATATTTGTTTGAAAAATACAAAGCTTGAAGACTTTTATAATAAGTGCGAATTCATGTTTCAAGAATGTTTCTTTTACCAAATCAGGCTAAGATTTTACATTGTTAAATTACTTTAAGATTTTACGTTATAAAAGTAGATCCAGTCTTTTTCTTGAATACAAAAATGAAGGGTATTCAAAGTGTTCATTACTTTTAAACCCATCAACTAGTTAAGTATTAGTCAAGCTTAATGAAAATGTTTCAAATTTCTAGCTATTATATTTAATATAATTGATAGATGGTACTAACTCAACTCAACAGTCTGAATTGTAGTGGTTTCATTCAACAAAGTGCAGTGAAGTAAAAGTTTACGATCTGGCGAAAAGGAAAGAAAAATCAAGATGCCTTTGGGGAAGATGGATCTCAAAGCTCTGAATTCAGTTGGTCGAATGGTTGAGGTTATGCCTACCAAATCGCTGTCTGACCTTACCCTAAACAAGAAGCATGTTGTGACAAGAGTTCGAAAAGTTCATACTAAATATGGCAACAGGATTGTCGCTGAATTGGAGAATCAGTTTTCCGTTTCCTTACCTGCCAGAATTATGAAAGTTTTTGAAGATGCACAATGTAAGGAGACGTTCGAAAACCTGGAAGAAGCGGCCAAAACAAATAAACTCTTCTTCATCTACCTTGGTGGACAGTATAATCATTTTGAATTTGAATATGTGCAGTAAACACAATTTCTAATATTAAGTCTGCATTGTAAAAAAAATTTGTGAATAAATGTTCATAATAATCACGAAATAACATTGCTTATTTATTATAGATTGGGCTAAGTTCATATTTAGAAAAAAAGTATTTATTTGAGATTAAGCTACGTTAATGATGAAAAATGCACTGCTGGATAGCAGTTTCTATATTCTTGTAAACCTGGAATCTTGCAACACGTCATACACCGAAACAACGTTGGGAAACAGATTCCTTATTCTCAAAATGATGTAGAACATCAATCTGTCTTACACCTAAACATCGTTGGGTAGCAAATTCTCTATTCTCATAATCCTCCAAGCAGCAACCCGCCTTACACCGAAAAAATTAGGTTTGAATTAAAATTAAAATTTTATAATAAAAAAATAACTGGAACAAGAAATTTGAGCACTGACAATAAGGATTTTTTAATTTTATTTATAAAAAATCTTATCCTTATATTGACTTTCTATATAATTAAGAAATAAAAACTTTGAAGTTTTCATTTTTAAAACTTACAGTACAGTTTTAAATATCAACTCTTAAATCATTTAAGATTAGGTCGTTCCTGTTCTTTTTTTAAATTTCTTTTCCAGAAGTTGACGGCTTAGGTGAGGATGTTGATATTGATGAATATGGTGATGTTGGTGAAGATGGTAAGTAATGAGGTTCGGAAGGCGGATTTGGAGGTGGCAGCAAAAGTAATTGCAACAGGGTTGGATCTATTGAATGTGATGGGAAAAATTGAGATTGTGTTATAATTGGAGGAACATGTGCCTTTTCCAACTAACCTGGTTGTAGTGGATCGTATGCTGTGTCTGCTGGAATCTATAAAGAATGACACAGGAAGAAAAATTACAAATTCAGCTATGTTTCAAAAGAAATTATAATATAGCAGACTTTCACCTATAAAATCTGTTTTATTGTTCGCCTCTTGATTTCAATTTGAGGTAAAGGAAGATCAAGCGCTTTTAGTTCAAAGCGAGTATCATTCTGATGCGCTGATTTGCAGCAGCACCCATGTGTAGCATTTTCTTCTTCCTTTAAAAACAGTCTATCAGATGATGATGATAATGATGATGCACTTGGACTATGCTTCACTCCTAGAACTAAAGGCAGGGAGGAAAGAAAGTTATATAAAAGAAATATTATTAGAAGATTGTTACTGATTGAATTGTGAGTGAATAGATAACGATCATATGCGCTTTTTCAACATTCAAGTCCTCTTTGTTTAGCCATTGTTCACGTGTTTCATTAATAAATCACCTAAATGTATGGAGTTTAGCATGAAAACAGTCAAGACACACGTACGTATGTCTTGACTGTTTCTAATGAGAAACGACTTCGTTTCCCATTAGAAACGGTTAAATGCAACTTTATCGACATAAAAATGATTTATAGTATATCTGGTTATTCAAATTTTAGATGAAATCATAATGTTGCTTTTTCTAACTTCAAATTATAGTATTTTTTATTCTTTTGAATTTAAACTCTGTTTTATAACCGTATTTTAATTTGACTCATCACTAAATCGCCTGAGTGTATGCAACCCAGCATGATTGTATGCGAATTCATGAAATAAAAATTTGTATCATTCTTCTGTCATCATGCATCGTCGGTATGTGTACCGACTGTTGGCGCCTTGATCTACTAGACTTGCGCAATGTAAGCCTAAGAGTAACACACTATGAAAAACTATTGTTATAGTACTAATTTGTCGCATCGTGTTCCTTTTATGCTAATATGATACAAGCGCACGTACAAGCTAACATTGAATGATACGAAAAAGTTTTACTTGTTTTCTTTCTCTTTGATTAAGAAACAACTTTGGAGAATTACATTCTTTCCATAGTAAGTATTTCACATTTTATCTATCCATCTACAATTTCAGCAACATAGCTTCATTCTATAGTTTTTAAAAAAATTATAAGAAAAATTTCACAAAATTATTTGTAAAAAGACTCTAGTTGTTTCAAATTACATTTTCTGATTTTTTGAAGTACCTTTGTTTGTAGATTTCTCATCGTAAACTTTATCCAGTTTCATAGGTTGTGTTTTTTGCGTGAGGTAGTGGCTAGAGGCAGAGCTTCGATGAATTGAATAGTTCGGTTCGCGCCTGCTTTGTTTATCTTCGCGGAAGATGATGAAGGATGATCATCATCACTACTTACATTGGACAATCTTAAATCTGCATGCAAAACCAAGCGCTGTGAAGATATGGCTAACTGTTTTAGAGTTGGTGGCGGTAGAGAGGAATGCGAGTGTTTTACATTTCGCTTGGCGTGAACTGATGAGGAGGAAAGTAGAGATGAAGGCCGTTTCTGCCCTACACTGTGATATGTATGAGGATCTGCTGGCAGTGGTATTGAGGATGGTAGCGATGATAGCTGTAGCGTTGGTAGTGGTGGTGGTGAAGAAGCATGCGATTTTGTTTCTGATGTTGATGATGTCGAAGACGACGACGATGCCGGTGAAGACGACGATGATGTTGCGGAAGCGTGTGTTTTAGAAGTTTTTTTTTCTATTTCTGAATGATGACAATGAGGGTTGAGGTGTTGATGGTTGAAGTGAAGTTGACGAGGATGACCTGTGGTTGTAACGCACAACCACTGACACCTGTTAAAAGAAAAACAAAAATGTGCAATATTCTTTTAAAAAGTGACCCCAACTTTGGCATGTAGACGATCTACGCTTGCGCTAGCTATGCGTAAGAGGAACATGGTGCGGCTTTTTGCCATGGTAACGAGCTGTCGCATTGTGTTTCTCTTAAGCGTCCTAGCGTAAGCGCAGTACGCCTACATGCAAAAGTTAGAATCACTACTCTTAGTGAAAACGAATGAAAAACAAATTTTAATTTAAGAGGAAAAATTAATTGTAACTTTCTTACCTCTAGGGGCTTCTCATCTATGTTGAAGTTTTGTGGAAGCGGTATGGCCACATGGATCTGTGGTTTACTGGATTCAGCAGAGACCCTGTCAGTCTCTCCAGACTAATCGGACTTCTTAGGCATCTAAGAACACACAATAAAATCAAACTATTAGCATAGAGCAACACTTTACACTGCACGAAGAACACTTTTCACTACACGAATTACAACTTACTTTTTTTGCATTGAGAACCATTGCCACTTTCTTCTTTTTTTCTTCTTTTTGAAACACTTTTAATAGATCAGTAAAATTTAAACTGAAATGCGCGCCTCTGGATATGGGCTTTTTAAATATAAGTCCCCACTATGCCCTATCGGGACAAGGAGCGTAAGGAACCCCACCGCTAGACGTAGTGGCATTTACCTGGACTTCGGCGTCACACTCTCGCCGTAAAACAGAGATCACATTTATCGACCATCTTTTCGGAAACGACTGTGGATAAAGTGAAACTTTGCGCGTCGATATTTTAACGACTGCGGTGGCCCCATTGCCTGCTTCTCACTCTGCCACTACGGTAGAGAACGCCACTATCGGTTATGGTTATGGAAACGACTGTCGGTAATCTAGCACGGAAGCGAATCAAGGTATCACCGAATTGTTATAGGTATACTACTGAATTACTTTATGAATTAATTGATTTATCGATTGTAGAATACAATTATGGGTTCAAAATTCAGAAATCCGAAAGTCGACGTCAATTTTTGAAATTTCATTAATCTGGAAGAGTTTTATGGCAGTTAGTACGAGGAATTTTTTAGAATAGCAGAATATGAATTTGAAGTGAAAAATCGTAAATTCAAAAAAGCAACCGAAATTTTGCAAATTCAAGTTACAGAACATGAATTAGGGTTCAAAATTCAAAATATTATAAAAAGGGCCTTAATTTTGTTCAATTCGATTAAATTAGTGAATTTCTATAAAATTCTGTACGAGAAGATTTTTTATGTCACAGGAGACGAGCTTGATGTAAAAATTCCAAAATTAAAAAAAAACGAATTAATTTTTTTTTTAAAGTAGTGAATTTTTAAGAAACTCAGTACGAGAAGGTGGCTTGAGTCACAGCACGCAGATTTGGGATCTAAATTGAAAAAGTGGACCTAATTTTGGAAAATATTATTAAATTGGTAGGTTTGCATAAAAGTCGAGAACGAGGGGATTATCGAGTTACAGAACACAGAAAATTTTTGAAAATTGTACAAAATTGGTAGATTTCCGTGAATTCCATAACGAGGAAGATTTGCGAATCTCAGAATACGAATGTTTTCCCCAAGTTTGTATTCTGAAATTCGAAAACCCCCCTCGTACTGACTATCATGGAAATATTCTAACTTATTAAAATGTTCAAAATTTTAGTCAAATTTTAGAATTTTTATCCTTAATTTCTGTTCTGATACTTGAAAAATTACCTCGTACTGACTTTCATGGTAAGCCTCTACTTTAATGGAATTTGCCAAAAAGTAGCTTTTTTGAATTTTTTAATTTTGTCCCCAAATTCCTCTTATGTACTTCGAAAAATGCCCTTGTACTGGCTTTAGTGGAAACTAACTAATTTAATAACGTTTTCAAAATTGAAGTCGCTTCTTTGAATTCTTAAATTTTGACAAATACATGGGATTCGGTCTATTTTTGCCCTATTTTTCTAATATCAACGAAGTGAAGTTAACTGGTGGTTGAAGTGAAAATACCTAATTAGCAGAATAGTACCAACCAGGGGTCGGAAACTTTTAGGTTGAACCCGAGCCTGAAAGATTCCCTACCTATTCGGGTCCGGACTGTACCCTTTAATTTATTAAGGCCATGTGACGAGTGGGTCACGTGACCGGCTTCCTACCTTACCCATACTTTTTTATTTGCAAACTTATTTTCACACGAATAGCCACGTCGACTTGAAAATTTGAGATAATAAATAAGAAGCACTCAGAAAAGCGGCTCTAGTCCTACATTTTTGTAATTATGAAGAAAGTTTTTTTTTGTAAATAATTTTTTTTTGCTCTTTTCATAATTATACAAATTTACGACCAGGGCCGCGTTTCTGAGTGTTTTTTATTTATTATCCCAAATTTTCAACTCGATGTGGCTATTCGTGTGAAAATAAGTTTACAAATAAAAAAAGTGGCGGTAAGGTAGGAAGCCGGTCACGTGACCCACTCGTCACATGGCCTTAAGGGTCCGGGTGCGAACCCGGACACTTATGGATTCCATTAATATTGGATCCAACCTGAAAAGTTCCTTTAATTATATCTGAGAAATTAACAAAGGCGATTTGAGAGAGAAGAAGGAGCAGTTTAGTTGGAGGTATTGGAAGTATTTCGATATCTTGAGATTGCGCAAAAGAGTTCGACGGGAACTAAAGATGTGCAGAAGAGTTCGATGGCAGATATGGCTGCGAAGTAAAGTTGCACGGTATTTGCAGCTGCGCGGTAGAGTTACATGGTATATGCAACTGCGCAGTGTAGTTAAATGACATTCGCGGAGGCGCAGGCCAGATAAATGGCACTTACGGATGCGCAGTATAGTTACACGGCACTTATATCTACACAGTGAAGTTAGGGGTTACTTTGAGATGCGCAGTGAAGCAGCATAGTCCTTACATCCGCGTGACAGAGTTCAATGGCACATATATGGCTGCTCAAAAATGTTAAAATGAACTTACAGCTGCGCAGTAGAATTAGATGGAAAATACGATTGCGCGGTACAGTTAAAAGAGACTTACAGATGCGCAGCACAGTAACACGGTACTTATGTATGCGCAGTAAGGTTTAGGGTTACTCATAAATGCGCAGTTCAGGAACATTGCACCAAACTCTGCGCAGTTTAGTTCCACGGCACTTACGGATACGCAGTAGAGGACCGTGGAACAACACTTATGGATGGGCAGTAATGTTAGAGGTACTTATAGATACGGAACGTTCCGAGGGCAAAACGCAAGCGGAAACGAAACCAAAACAAATCCGCTCCGGTTCCTGACCATTCTATAAGCGTAAACTTTACTACACTTACACAAGCAATGCAATGTTAAATTACTTTAGAATTACTTTATGAATTAATTGATTTAACGTTTGTCCAATACAATTATGAGTTTAAAATTTAAAAATCAGAAAATTTACTCAAATTTTGAAAATTTTTTAGGTTGGTAAATTTCTATGAAACACACTACAAGGATGGGTTTTCTGGGATCAGAACACAAACTGAGGGTTAACATTATAAAATTCTAAAATTTTACTTATATTTTGAAAATTTTATAAATTTGGTGATTTACAAGAAAATCAGTACGAGGGGGGTTTTCGGGCACAGAAGAGAAAGTTAGGGTCAAAATTCGAAAACTTAACTCAATTTCTATGAAACTCAGTACGAGGGAGGTGTTCGGGGATCAGAACAGGAATTTGTTGTCAAAATTAAAAAGTTTAAAAATTTCACTCAAATTTTGACATTTTTAATAATTTCGTTGATTTCCATGAATTTGGGGCACAAATTCAAAAATTTCAAAATTATACTGAATTTTTGAAAATTTTATAATTTGATAGATTTCTATGAAAGTCAGTACGAGGGAAGGTTTCGGTGTACAGAACCCAAAATTTCGGGTCGAAATTCAAATAAAATTTTGAAAATATCATCAACTTGATACAATTTTTCAAAGTGAGCAGGTGGGTTTCCTAATCACAGAGAAGGAATTTGAGGTCAAAATTCGAAAATCCAGAAAAGCGACTTAAATTTGCCAAATTTCAATAAATTAGAGGATTTCCATGAAAGCCAGTATGAGGGAATTTTTCAAGTAACAGAACACAAATTTAAGGTAAAAATTCTAAAATTTGACTAAAATTTTGAACATTTCATTAAGTTGGTATATTTCCATGATGGTCAGTACGAGAGGGGTTTTCGAATTTCAGGATACAAGTTTGGGGAAAACATTCGTGTTTTGAGACTTGCAAATCTTCGTCGTTATGGAATTCACGGAAATCTACCAATTTTATACAATTTTCAAAAATTTTCTGTGTTCTGTAACTCGATAATCCCCCCGTACTCGACTTTTATGCAAATCTACCATTTTCATAATATTTTCAAAAATTAAGTCCACTTTTACAATTTAGATCCCAAATTTGCGTGCTGTGACTCAAACCACCTTCTCGTACTGAGTTTCTTAAAAATCCACTAATTAAAAAAAAAAGTAATAATTC
Source organism: Andricus grossulariae (assembly GCA_011634705.1). Classification (NCBI taxonomy): domain Eukaryota; kingdom Metazoa; phylum Arthropoda; class Insecta; order Hymenoptera; family Cynipidae; genus Andricus; species Andricus grossulariae. Next base: position 299,478,851 of record JAABKJ010007545.1, read on the forward strand.
GTTTTTTTTTTTTAATTTTGGAATTTTTACATGAAGCTCGGCCCCTGTGACATAAAAAACCTTCTTGTACAGAATTTCATAGAAATTCACTAATTTAATCAAATTGAAAAAAATTAAGGCCCTTTTTATAATATTTTGAATTTTGAACCCAAATTCATGTTCTGTAACAACTGCACATCCATAAGTAGCATGGAACTTCACTGCGCAGATGCAAGTGACATGTTACTATACTGCACATCTACAAATGCTATGTAACTCTACTGCGTACATAAAAGCAACCCCTAACCTTACTTCGCACACGTAAGTGTCGTGTTATTGTACTGCGCATCCGTAAGTAGCATTCAATTGTGGTACGCATCCATAAGTGTCATTTAACTGTAGTGCGCAGACGTAATTGCCAGCCCAGCTGCAAGTGCCGTGCAAATTTTCTTCGCAGCCATATCTGCCATCGAACTCTGGTGCGCAGCCGAAAATTCCGTGTAACTTGACTGCGCAAGCAGCACCCAAAGCCTGAACTCGAACGCGTTCGGGTTCGAGTCTTCATTGTGCGTTACTTCCAGTTTAGATTTAAAGTTTTGTTAGTGATAAAGCCGACAAACACTGAAAAGATATCCAAGATAGATATACACGTATTAATTTATACACACGAGCAGATTTATAGGCTGCGTTCTAACGCAAGATTCCTACCTTACCGACATCGAGCAGATTCTAGCTGTATTGGTTCGTGTCCGTGCTAAATTTTGTTTAGAAAAATAGTTCATGTCCGTGCTAAGCTTGTAGAACATTCTCGATGGGTCCTGATGACGTTATCATGCATTCCTACCTTACCGGCATTCTTGATGACGTCATCATACATTCCTAACTTACAGACATTGATACGGGAGGGGTACTGGACCTACTTTACCGACATCGAGAACATTCTACAGCTGACATCACAGAGTAATATTGCGCAACTCTGCCAGCCAAATGCATGTAACAACAGGTTCAAGATTATTTCTTATCTCAAGAATTTTTTCGCGTAAATACTTTCAAGGTTATATTTTGCTTTGTCCTGGGAATTTATACTGTGGGAAAATAAAAGGTATATAAATGAGAATTTAGCTTATCGTTTAAAAAATCATGGGAGTGTTGTGGCCAAGGCTTAAGCTCTACCTAAAGTTCAGAAACCTGACCTAAAATGGAGATTGATAGTATCTTCCATTGGATCACCTATTTATAACTTAGCCAAATTTTTATCAAATACTCTAAAACCTGTTTCTGGCACGACTCACTCCTTTGTTAAAGAAAGTTGGGATTTTAAATGAAAAATTAAAAATATACATGTACCTAGTACCCACTCATTGTTATCTTTAGATGTAATTTCTATGTTTGATAACATTCCGTTAGACTTACTTTCTGATTGCACAGAAAAAAAATTACAAGTTGACAAAAATTTTAAAAAATATCTAACTCTGAAATTTTAATAGCTGTTAGAAAAGTATTTAATAATACTGTTCTTACTTTTCAACAAAAATGTTATAAACAGATATTAGGTTGTCAGATGGGATCTCCCTTATCTCTTATTGCTTCCAATCTTGTTTTAGAAGACATAGAAAATAGGACACTATCCAAATTAAGTTTTAAACCGCTTTTCTATAAAAGGTATGTGGATGAAATATTTACAATAGTTCCTACTGACAAAATTCAAGAATTAATCAACACATTTAATAGTATCGGAGAATCTTCACAGTTTAAATTTTAATCAATTGAAAATTACATTACAGCAAAATAATAATACACTACGTTTAATAGAAAGTGTTATTAAAGAAAGAATTAATGAAATTTACAATAGTTCCAGTAAACATAATAAATGATTAGATAATTACAAAAAACTGGTCTACGAGTCTCGTCGCCATACGTACAAGATTAATCAGAGAGATTAAAAAGTACTTAAAAAAAATTTGACATTAAAGTATATTTTAGAAATAATCATAAATTGGAAAATTGTCTTATAAATAATAAAGATTCAGAAAAAATTAAAAATTTATCAAACGCAGTTTATTTAATAAAATGTAAGGGTTGTAATGAAATTTACATTGGTGAAACTAGGAGAAGGTTAAAAACGAGAATAACTGAACATAAAAGAGATTGTTGAATTGGTAATTTAAACACAGGTTTGTCACAACACTCTTGGAATTTTGACCACCTTTTTGACATTAATTTCGATAATATAATAATTTTAGCTAAAGAAAACAATACTTATAAAAGAAGAATTTTAGAATCGATTTTCAAAAATAAGTTCAAGAATTATTCCATAAATTTAAAAACAGAAATATTTAATATAAATAAATGTTATCACAATATAATAAATTGAATTTTCAAATTCCCAATACCTTGGCGCGCTATTTTTCATTGTAGTTGAATGCGCCCTCTATATGAGAAATTTTGTACTATACTTCTAACATAACCTTCGTCTTGTTTCCTGTCACTGTTACTTCCTCCGTCGATGGACTATTGCGGTTCGCTCTTAAATTAAAAAAATGTAACCTTTTAATTATTCAGAGCCTCTTTTGTTTTTTTTTTAGGTTTTCCCAATTATATTTTCAGAATACCGTTTCAATTGTGTATAATTTGCCTAAAGATGACCGACAGATTAAGGTCGAAACGTCGCAATTGTAACTTTTTATGATTAAAGTGTTTGACTCGGAATAATCCTAGTCTTTTTTTATTTCAATTTGTTTCGGTAAACTTTTTTTAGTTTAAATACTGTGATATCTAGGATGGTAAGCCGATTCTGAAGCCAGCTAGTGATTATTTCTACCAGGTGCGAGGGTATAAATATTTAGTCTTGATTTTATCTTGAATGTGTTCAGTATGTCTTCAAGACCATGATGGCTGGTTCCGTCACACCAGCTAGACATTGGCGATATACGGACTTCTCTTGCATTTATGGCTGTAGCTGTGCCAACACAAGACCAGGTAGACTTGTCTTGAGACACGGAAGGATTATTTATGCCTTGGTTTTATTACTACTGACAGGACCTGCTATTTCCAGATCGGTTGGGACCAAATAGGTGACATCAGCTAAGGATTAAAATTTTACAACCGATAAAGATTAAAGGATCTTTAAAAATTGCACAGAACTTTAAAGAATATAATGCATTTTAAAACAATCCGCGGAACTTCAGGCGAGATTTCAAAGAATGCAGTAGGACTACAGAAAATTTCAAGAGAATAAAAACTCTAAGGAATTTAAAATGATTTGCGTAATATTTCGAAGATTTCAAGGAATTTTACAATATTTGAGGTATTCATTACATTTTTAAAGAAATTCAAGATTCCACAAAATTATAAGGAATGTATACATATTATAAGGGATTTAATTTTTTTTAGAGTTTTCTAAGTATTTCAGAGGATTTCAAGTCAATTGAACAATTTTGAATAGATTTTAGTAAATTCCAACCGATTTCAGGGAATTCAAAAGCGTTTACGGTATTTTGAAAGATGTAAATGAAATTGAAAGATATTAAAGACTGAAAGTGGTTTTACTTTATTTTATTGGGAGATTTAGGTTGCATAACAGATTTTAAAAAAATGTCATCCCTCGATGCGATATTTTAAAAATTGACGCTTGACAAAAACAATACAAGCTATCTATTGATGTCTGTCAAGAAACTTCGCTGTTGAGCCGCATTTTGCATTGTTCAGTGCAAAGTTCATTTGAACTTTGTGAAAAAAGTGAGACTTTAACTTCTATCTGTTGAATGGACGAATTGAACTGAAAAAAGTTTCCTTTAAAACAGTCATCCAATTTGATGAAAATTGGAAATGAAATCATGCCTTAGAATTTGCGTTAAACTGATATTTAACATTTTATTTGTGGCAGCAATTAAAAATTGGCATATTTTTAAGAAATGTAAAATATATTTGTACATTATTTCGCAGGGAATGCAGCGGACGACAGAGCAATTAAAAATTAAAATAATTACTTCTCTTATATTTTACTTATCGTAAGTTTATCTTCGATGACATTAGAAATGATAAAATTATTATTTTGTAATATATTACATTGTACTAGATTATTATTTAAACAAAAAAACTGATTCAGGATAGTGAAGTAACATTTTTTTTTCGTTTTTAAAAATGCAGTCTGAAACCCCCCTGACAGGGATGAATATTTAAATTTTGCAGCAACATTTATCAACATTCATGTGAAAGCACTTACACATGTGTACACTTAAGTTTGCAATAATTATTGAAAAAATGTTTTAAAAAATCAGATCATTGAGGGTTTTTATTTATAACAACTGTTATAAACAATACAGCAAGAGAGCTTACGAAGAATAAATAATTTCATTAATAATAGGCATAGGTTTCGGAACAGTTTTGGGGAAAATTATGACATTGGTTGGCCTTTATGATTTTTTATTAGCAAATGAAAAGTCTAGACTAGAAGATTATCTCTTGAAAATGGCAATTTTTAAAAAATAATTCACGGAGAGAAGCGCAATCCACGAAAATAACCCCTACCACTAACAACACAGTCTTACGCTAAGCGTCTGTGTGCCTTCTCAGAAGAACCGGGCAATGCCTACGAAAGACACGCACACGGAGCATGTGAGAGTTTTGGTGAGTGGTGGGAGGTGTTTCTACAGGATCCACAGTCTGCCGGAAAGCATGCTCTTTAGCCTTCGCTGCTAGGCTCAATTAAAAAAAAAAGTATCGCGCATATAATTTTTCTGATATTTTCATTAAATAAGGTGACTCTTAATCTATCGATACAGGGAATGTAAAAATTTCGTTTTTCAGTGCGTTAGCTACCTTTTTCGTGGCCCGTCACATATAGAGAATGTAAAAGTTTGACCTTTTTCTGAGCAATACATTCTGCCGCACAACTGTGTAAATATGTCAATTTTGCTGAAAAATCATTTTTTAGTAAACCTGTAAATTGCAAACGGTTTAACATAGGACAAAATTGCCAGAGTAAAAAAACGGATATTTCTGCTCAGCGATGCTAAAAACGATTTTATAATTCTTTTTGGTTATAAATGATAGATATTCGTAACCAGAAAACTTTTTTTGACTTTTTGAACAAAAGTTATCGGGCGTATCGAAATTTTTTGATCAGATCAAAATTCAAACAGAGTATTTTCAAAATTTAAAACTTTACTTAGACTTTTGCCGGCGGTTTTCTCTAACAGTATTGTGAAAACTATGATTTATGTGGTATGCCTGGATTCATAAAGAAATAAGCTAGAGATGTTATTTATCAAATTTGTACATATACTGATTATATTAAAAATATGCTTGGTTAATGTTACCCTACTTTTGAAGACTAATTTCTCAGCTTGTAATGATTATTTCACAAATTAAACAAACAAAATCCCTGTAAAAAAAAAATATTTTTCTGATAAATTAATTAAATTTCAATCAAAATTTTTACTAGATATCAAATATATTTCGAAAATGTCCCAATGAAATTTTTCGATTAGACCAAAATTCAAATAGAGCATTTTCAAAATTTTAAACAACATTTTTTAATGAATTTTAGCAATTTTTGTCAAAGTTTCTAGTACATGACTACAAGAATTGAAAACTATCCTAATGGAATTTTTAATTTCAATGGAAATTTAAAAAGTTATATGCTTTTCAACATTTAGAAAATTTTCAAAAAATAGAAAAAACTATTTTTCTGATGAAGAAATTTCAATCAAAATTTTGACGAGATGTCAAATATATTTCGAAACTATCTCCATGAAATTTTTCGATTAGACCAACATTTAAATGAAGAATTTTCAAATGTGGTATGCCCAGATAATTCTGCTACGAACTAACCCATCGCCGCAAGGGTACCGAATTCCAGACAATGCCTGACCCAGGCCGATTGTCCCCTGATGCTGACTTTATTGCAGGCAATTTTTACACACTTTTTTGCTATGTACCCTTTTTTCCTGAAAATATTCCTGCAGTGATTGACTGTCGTAATTTTTGTTCTCTAACAAGCTCCACCCTTTGAGGCATGCTTATCATATTTCGGTCTCTCAAATGAAAGATAAGACTTCAAAGACTGTGTGGTATAAATTTCCGATTTTTGCTACAACTTTCCTAGGTCATGTCACAAGTTCAAATCGAGGTACAAAATTCCTAGCAGAGAGGAACTACTTGAGATTAATGAAATTTTTGTATCTTACAATCGGATTAATTTATTATTCTGATTCATGTTTTTTTGTTTCTTTGACTCTTCACTGTTTTTCAGGAATTATAGCGTGGGTTAATCTATTGAAAGCTTCAAGTCTGAATTTAAAATTGATCAAACTTTTGTATCACCTATTTCTGCACTATCTCTCCTTTCTCTTTCGAATAACTCTTTTTCTAATTTCACCTGGCATTTTCAGAGCTTGTTGCTTTAGGAAGACTGCAGTGGCAATACACGACTCGGACGGAACAATGCCTCCCCCCCCCAACCGGCCACCTGCATCGACTTTAGTTCACTAGTACGATCAAGTGACGCGTGGAGCGCAGATGACGCTGGGAGTTTTTCCAGCCTATAGTTTATATGGCACGAATAGGAAAGATGGGAGAAAAATTAAATTAAGTGATATTTTTCGCAATGACAATCGGTTTTATGTGTGACAAATTAAAGTGTAAGAATTAAAAAATGTTATTAATATAAAAGCTTGCACTAGAATAATTAAAATGGATGGAACGCGGTATATTTTCCCTGCATGTGTTTTTAATAAATTACTTATTTATACTAACATCTTAAATTTTATATTTCATAACATTAATTTTGTTTATGAAATATAATTTTACAATATTATAATTGAAAAATAAGTATTAGTTTGGCACTATTTTTTGTACTTATATGTTATAAAAAATATATATTGTTTGTTTCTGCATGCTTTTTTTCAATCTTATTTTTTGAAAAAATACTTTATATAATTTTTATAGACAAATTTGGAATTCAATAATCAAATTTGGTATAATTATAAGTTTAATTTTATTTCTTGAGATGAAAAATAATTTTAATTCATTTTCTCCATGTTATGATTGAAACCAATCATATTTCCCGCAGCGACGAAAAAATATTTGATCTATTTTTTCACTTACAATTACTCTAATATTTAAAAAGATATGAAACTTTAAATATGTTATACATATAAAAAATGGTCATTACGAATAATATCAGTTAAATTAATTTCTAACTAATTTTGCCTATACTTGCCATGTAAAAACAGGCTGGAAAGACTCCGCGCGCCATCTGCGCTCCACGCATCACTTGATCTTACTAGTAAACTAACGCTAACGTACAGTCGCTGCAGAGGGCTGCCCCCAACTATCTGGTCAAGGGACCGGATGCGAACCCTGAGATCCCATTTAGCCCTCTTCTTCTTTCATTTTCTTGAAGAGAATAATTTTTCAGATTTTGTGGTTTTCCCGCTTGCAGGTTTTTTTCCACACACATAAACGTCACTTTAACTTCCTGTCACCCGCTTTTTTCCGACTCACTCTTCCCCGAGACCCCAAAGTCTACACCTCGAAAATAAATAAAAAATAAACATCATCGTTCGGCTCGGCACACTACATTCCTTGTAGGGACGCACATATCATATACATCATACAAGAAGTAGCGACCGCCACCTAAATAAATGGATGGGTGTCCAAGATGTGGATTGATGTGGACGATGTGTGTTTGAGTTGGAAAGTATAATAAAATCCAGATTTTCTTGAAAATAAAACTTTAAGCCATATAATATCACAAATAGAAGTGAAAAAAAACGGTTTTTTATAAGTACTCATACTCATACTCATCTTTGAATCAGCCTTAGACTGCAGAATGACAACAAACATCATAGTTACTTGCGTAATAGGGTAGGTAATAGTTCTCGTATGCAAATAGAAGTATACGTGTTTTTTATTTAAAAAAAATATATATATATATTTTTTTCAGCACTCGCTCCACTCATTTTTATGTCTTATGGAGTATAACATGTAAAATCTTTCTTTTTTTACTTGTCCACTTATCAGTCGATATTGCATTTATCGCATTTTTATGTCTCAGAAATGTTATGCAAAAGTTTTAGGCATATAAAAAATGACAATATTTGGAGGCTTGTGGTGAGCCTCAGATATGCTTGTGTAACTTAACATTTTGAAGACACATTTTTCAGACTATTGAGAACAGATTTGAAAAAAAAAATGAATAAAAGTTTAATTTACATTGAGAAAAGAATAAGACAAGCTTATGAAAAATGACAAATTTAAGTTGAACACCGGCCGAAGGGACTGCAGGTGGACAATTTGTTATGGTTACAAAAAAAGTTGACACTCGGTTGGGCCGCTCATTTTGCATCGTATTTGCTACGGTCCAAAGCTACGGTCACTGACAATGAGTTGAATGGCAGAGTAAAAATAAGTTAATAAATCTATAGCTGCTCTCTGGGTCAAACCTGTAGCTGGTGTTAGGACTTCTCTACTTTAAGTCAGGAAACTTTGAAGCCTCAAAGCGAGTGCTAAAAATATATTTTAAAAAAATAATAAAAAACACGTTTACATTTATTTTCCTGCGAGATCGATTTGGTGAACATGCCCGACGAAATTTCTCAAATGTAATTTTTTGGGCCGCCCTATTGTGCAGCAAATCCATCGAAAACATGTAGGTCAACTTTTTTTAGCCCAAACGAAGGCCATAAATTGTGATAAAAGTGTCGTACACCAGAAATGAACAGTATTATTCAATAATAATTTTCGTTCTATATAAAAGTATCTTACCATGTCCAGTTGAAGAATCTCCGCTGGGCGACCTCTTATGGCGCTGACTGTTCAAAGTATGTAACGAGTGCGGGAGAGTGTGTGTGGAATGGCCAGTTAAAATAGGTTCGCTAGTTGTTCTGCTGTGTGAAGATCCAGAAGATGGTAGAGTCCCGTAATGAGATGTTGGCACTGTATTTCCAGCTGGTGGAGGAGGCGGTGCTACTCGCTTCTTCAATGAAACGTGAACATTCATCGAAATGTCGGATACGACTGGAGTAGCAGCTGCAAAAAAATGTATTTATTTAGTTAGAAATCAATTTTTAGAATTTCGTACGCAAAATCCACGTAATCTTGATCGAGAGTCCATCAGTCCATCCTTTCACAATACAATATTGAGACCTCTGAGATAGGGGAGAGTAGTTGGGGTAGCGAAAGATGAGTAGGCATAGGTGAGAAAGAAGAGGGAGGAGAGCGAATATGTGATGTGAAAGTGATGAGGTAAATTGTTCCACAGAATTTTCGCCTATACAATAAATGAATTTTGAAACGTCACGGTTCTGCTCTGTGGAACTCGAAACCTTTCCAGACAAATTTATCAAACAGATATTACAGGCGCTGTGATTTTAGTATCACATAAAAAAAGTAAGAGATCCAACAAAAAATGTCCTCTACACTATACTTTCCTTTCCTTTGAATAGAGGAATAGAATTAGCGTGTAGGTTATTAATATAACGAGAACTACCTAAAATAAAAGCTTCAATCTCACAAGGAGAGGTCTAATCGAAACACCGATTAGATTGAGGCTTCGCAGGGTCAAAGTATATCAAAATCCATAAGATACATTTGAGTATTTACGCTCGTGCGTTTTAACTACTGTACAGTCCGGACCGTGTACTCGGCGCACAATGCAGTGAAGCAAAGAAAAATCCCTAATGATAAATAAATGTTTAGCCTGCACTTTTCATTCGATTTGGAAGGTTTTGTAAAAATGAAAGATTATTAAATTTTAAAGAGATTTCATGTTTATCTATTACAATTTTTGTAAATAAATTTATTATTTAGGGTTATATAAAGGTAACATTAACATCTTTCACCATTTTTTTCGCAAGTTCACGCTGTTCAGCACAAATTCGGATTTAGAGGCTCAAAATAAATAGGAATTGACTAAGTCGAGTCCGTCGGAGATTCAACTTTTTTTTTGTGGCAGTATAATAATTATACACAGCCACACAAAAAAGTTGGATCTCATACTTATGATAAACAGCGAGTTTAGTACACAGTTTCAAAAACACATTCTCATTATTCAAATAAATTACTAAAAGCAGCAGACTCTGCGGAAGGTCATCACTACTACACACATAATTACAAATACCATATAAATTATAAATATATCGTTGGCACATACACACAATTTAACTTGAATAATTACATTAACTTACAATACATTAAATAAAATATAATTGCACGCTTTTAAAGATACTAACGCTAATAAAAATCAAAAACTCTGCAGCGAGTTTCGAACCACCTAAATTATGTACGTTTAATGCGTTCTATCTCCAACAACTAAACTTCACGGTTAACCTAGCACTTAGATTATCGAGAGAAAAATCTCAGCTATAAAGTTAAAGTAAGAGCACGTCAGGGCCGTGCAAAAAATTATCTGATCCCCATTTCATCGTAATTTCTTTTATTATAACATCTTACGAATTAGCAGGCTTATAAATTTATAGTAAGTGAATAAAAACATCTTTCTATTAAAAATATATAAGATTTCAAATAAAAATAAAAATTTAATTGTTGCATTTGATATAGAACAGTATCAAATATGAAACTGTACCCGTATGCGTGTTTCGAATTTTAATTAATGTAAAATTCTTGAAAAGATTTTATTGATTCACGAATCTTTAATGAGACTTTATTCTATTTCGTACGTTTTCATGCCAAGCTTATAACTGCTTAACTAATATGAAGTTTTTCGATTTAAAGTGCTGAAATTTGGAATCTGTTGTATTTAAAATTATTCAAGTTTCAAGAATTGGCATTTAAAACTGATAAGAGTTCCATGTTTTTAGAACGATTTTATCCTTAGGGTTGTCTAATAATGTAGTGTAACAATATTCTCAGCTCTGTAGGACGCAAAGCAGGGATTAACGCTCAAAGTGGCTTGATTCTGAATAAGATAGATTTATAATTACCTGGGGTGTATGGCGCCAGACGTCTCCTCGGAGTCACTCAATAAAATTATGATATTGATTAACTTCAAAATTTAGAATAGCTTGCTGTAACAAAAAGTCCCTAGCTCAAAGATAGAGGGATTATTGGAAATGAGAAAAAATTATAACGCCAAATTTAAATTAAGGAAGTATAAACATGTGTTTATTCAGTGAAAATATGAAGTGTCTAATTTACCGGGTTGTCTTAAGGGCATGATATCCGAAATTTTTCATCACACTAAAATAGGTTGTACCGACATGATATTAATTTTGCGAAAAAATGCTTAAAAACTAACAAACTTCCAAAGAAAGAAGAAAACAAAAGAATAGAGAACCTTCGTTAAATTGACAAGTTATGGTGCGTAAAGTCTCGACGGCTTCATGCCGGAAAAAAACGCCCATCATGTCTCAGGAAGTTTGTAAAGCTTAGATTTTATATTCGCGAAAACAAATCGTAAAAAACTCGACAAAGATCATTCACGAATATCGAAAGAAAATCTCACACTCAAAATTACGTGAAAAGAAAAATCTCGAGGAAAGAAAATTCATTGAAGCCTATTTCGACTCATGAAGATTCCCACAGTCTCCAAATCTTCAAATCCATAAGGAAGCCAAGCCTGGAAAAAGAGTGATTGGAGATAAAATTTTGCCGTCCGGGCGTCCAAGATTCCTCTTTCTAATTTCTGTGCCGAAGCCAACACAAGAATGACACGTTCTTCCCTCGTTTAGCCTTCCCCACTTCTCTCCGCCCTGCCAGAATCTTTAGCCGTCAGGTGCTGCCTCCTTTAACCCTGCATCCGGTTGCTGCTCTGTGAGAATATGTGGCAAGATGGCTACGCCGGTATGTTCTTGTCAGGTGCCGGGCAACCTTTGTGGTGTTGCAACCTTTTATAATCCAGAGTGATATGGAATATTTCTGAGCCGGCCAGGTATCAGTGGAATGGGCCCCCGTAGATGGATAGTTCAGCTTTTTCTAGTCAGCTGGGTAGTGGTATGTGTTGCGAGGTGCGAAAATCCCAAAGAGGATAAGACAGAAAGGAATGTTTTCGCAAATCGAGATAGGACGTCAAGTCTTTAATTTCAATGGACCTCTAGGTACCTATTCATTTTAGGTTTTAAGTGACTAGCTCTTAATTATAATTCTTTCCTAGAATATATAAAAGAAAATATATACACATAACCTAAATTAGTTCTAATCAAACTCATTCAGCATACCACAGATCCTTTCACACTCATTTCTTATTTATCTAAATTTTGAGCTGGTGCTGGCGATGGGTTATTTCGCGGCTTAGAATTTTATTAGGGAATTTATTAAATCTGGGGAGGATCCATAAAGAGTGGCAGGCTACAACTTTACAGTACACGTAAATTTGAAGTGACTCAGGGTGGCCGAGGATTTTTTGTGAATGGGAAAATCAAGAAATGGCAGTGATTTTATTTTTTACTAGGAATTCTACAAATTTTTAGAAACAAATGCAGTTTTGAAGACTTAATCCATTAACACTTAAAAGCGTTTGAATTTGAAAATGTTTGATAAAAAAATACAGTAAACTTCCGTTTATTTTAAGGTCCTTGAAACATACCCGAAAAATTATTTTAAAGAATGACAGATACCTCAAAAGCGAATCCTAACCTCCAAATAGTGCACAGAGAAAATTTGTATTTAGCAGAATAATTTTTTTTTGCTATCATCCCTAAAAAAACAGTTCGGGGACGTCTGTTGTTCTATTTTATAGCATCTCCAAATACAGTTTAAAAATTTTTTAATTTTTGTGGACAAAACCCCGGGGGAACTGAACCTGATTTACCACACGACAAAGTATCACATTCCCTTAAGAAAGATCACAGAAAAAAGCTAGAGAGTAGGAAAGAAAGTTTTCTGTGCATTTGTTGACCTAGAAAAAGCATTTGACAAGGTAAATAGAAGTAAACTTTTTTTGGATGACAGTTACTCCCAGTGGGACCCTGCGGTGGTTGTTAACCTTTAGTTTTAGATATATATATATATATATTAACCTAAAATATAATTGAATGTTGAAAATAATAACTCAATTCCTATAAAAATCTTTACCCATGTTCAATTTTTCAGTGCTCATCAAAATAAGTTAAAAGGTTATCTACAATTATTAAATGAACTATGTTGCCATTCGACAGTATGTAAGTATACCTTTCAATATCAGGCGAATAATTTAATGTTTCAAGAGCAAATATAAAGATTTTAAAACGATAATTATTCTTATGAGACATTGTAATAAAAAGATTTTGTTTCAAAACAGCTTACAAGTATATTCTTTATTTATAATTTTATGCATACAACCTTGAATCCATTGGAACCTCATATCTGTGCAAAAATCAGAATACTTATCAGTTATCGGAATGAAGGAAAAAGAAACTTTCAAAGGTGATAAATAAAAAGGTATTGCTCCAGTTTCTCAGTGAAAATTCGATTCCCTCTTTGACAATTGTTACTGAAATTGAATATGAGTCTTGCGAAATGTGTATTCAATGTCATATTCAATTTAAGTAAATTTTAGTAACTGTTGTAAAGGAGGATATCGCTTTGGCAGTTAGAAAGTGGAGCAAAATCTATTTCTTAGCATTTCTTACTTTTGGGACTATTTTTACTGGTAAGAATAATAATTCATATAAATCTCTTTTTTGTATAGGTCTTACGAAAGCTGTATTCAATGTCATATTCAGTTTCAGTAACAACTGTAAGGGAGGGAATCGCTATAGCCGTTGAAAAGTTGAGCAAAATCTATTTCTTAGCTTTTCTGACTTTTGGGGCTATTTTTATTGGGAAGGGCGATAATTATGAATCCTCATTTTTGCACGAATCTTGCTTTGGAAATAGAAAATATTTCTTCACGCATGTTTTTCATCAATGAAGGGGACGATTAAAAGTAGAAAGACAAAAAATAATTTACATACATTTATGTAGACACTTTTTAAAACAACAAATAACTCTGAAGTAAATTAAGAAAAGCATGCTTTTTCCGTTTTCCCGATCCGTTTTGAAAAAAAAATTGATAACATTTTTTTCCTTTTCAGCAAAATTTGACATACTTGCTTTTTACATAAAAAGTAAAAAGGAAGATAAGAGAAGCACAAAATCTTTTCTTTTCTGAAATTTGTATTTTAAGCTACGTCTCAAATACATATACGCATTCTCACCAAAAAAATGTTACTAAAGGAACATTTTAAATGATAAAAACAAATAATTTTTCCCCCGACTTAACCACAATAGCCGTTTATCAAGCCCGATTTGCGGGAATAACCCCACCTATTCCTAACCAATCGGTCACGCATGCTTAGTTCCGCGTCATTACTCCCTAGGGAGTTTTTATAGGAAACAATGAAGTATTCAGAAGGTAAATATTGTCACTTTTTTACTGACCAAAAGTGGCGAGATCAGGCGGCAATTAAGATAACTTTGTAGCCATGAAATTGTGTGAAACGCAGCAACCTTCACTTTAATGTCAGTTTTACGGTAAAAATCGTAAAAATTAATTCAGTTCTGATTAAATATTTAAAAATGAATAAAGCTCCATCCAGCGACGAAGACGACATAATGTATACGCCTGCGGAACTAGCCAAAGTTGCAGAAGAACTACGTGCTAATTTACTTCCTGTCAAATCTCGCGAAAAATATAGATGTATACGATGCTGTTATTCCGTGGAAAATAACGAATAAGGTGAATGTCATCTCGGAAAATTTGTTTCTGGCATATTTTAAAATTTAATTTTAAATTAGCCCGAGCTTCGTCGAGGATCCCCATCGAAACTTCGCCACTGGAATCTTTTCTTCCCAAAACGTGATGTGATTGGTCGGAAAAAAAGTATCGTATGCTTCACGGGAGGCTGCGCATTTTCACTTCGCATGATTTGCTGTCCTCACTTCGCTCCGACATCGGTGGGCTGTTCCCGCTTTTACCATTCGTCGCAGCTTTCAAAGTCATGGACAAAATTGTAAATTCTTGTTTCGGTGTGAAGAGAGTCCACTCAGATTTAAAACAGCATATAAAATATATAAAAAAAGCTCTCCTTACTATAAATGTATCAGAGACTCTCAAAATTCATATTATATTAGGTCATATTAAAGAATCGCTTGAATTTTTTAACGAAGAGAAAGGTTTCGGTTTGTTGTCTGATCAGGCTGGCGAATCTATTCATCACGAGTTCATAAATTTTTGGGATAGACAAAAAATAAACAATATGCACAATCTCGATTATTCTGTCCAATTGAAAGCAGCTGCCATCGATTTTTCTTCTGAATATATTTAGTTCATATATGTAGTTTATACATTTGCTTTGTAATGTTCTCTACCTTCATCCCCCCGATTATTGTAGTTTCATTATGTACTTTCTCTGCATGTAATATTATATTTAAAAAATATTTAAAATGCTCAAATTGATGCAACACACACACACACTTAAACACGTATACATAACTTATTATTATATACAAGCATGGTTTGCCTTCACGTACTTACGTAATAAAATAGGGAAAAATTAAAATAAAAAAACTAGCCGATTCTATTACAGATGAACCGCTATGATTTGGGATGAAACATATTCTGTTTTTTGGATACATACTCCGCCATTCTACTTATGTAGTTTTCATCGGCATCGTACCTCAATTTTTTTTTACTTCCTGACAACTGTGACTATCTCTCGGTCCTCTAGCCATTGGATCACCAAGTTATCCAGTATCTCTCGGTCCCCTACCAGAGGATCTGGAATCCCTAATTTTATCAAGTTTCGCAATATTTCATGGTCCTCTACCAAGAGGATCCGGATTCCATAACTTCATAAATCTCTCTCGGTCCTCGGACAAGAGGATCTTGGATTCTCTTCCCTAATGACATACCAGAAGCTCAAGCGTTTTAAATCCGTCACCATTTCCCCCCACCACGCAACCACATTAACTAAATTGACGCCTTTGAATAAAGGAATTTATAACATATGAGCTCGAAACTTACGATGCTCTTTTTTGACCTTCTTGTTTGTCTTCATTCTACACTAACATTTTCCACATTCTGTTGAATTATTTTTGACATTATGCGAAATGTCAATCTCAAACTGTAAAAGTTGTCGAGAATCTTGCCCAATCTTGCTTACATCCTCAAGTCGGGATGGGATAAGATTATACAGGTGAAAACTAAGAGTTCTCGACAAACAAAAATATCTCAAACTCGGGCAATAAAAAGCGAGATTGAGAAACATGGTTAAATTAGGGATCCCAGATCCCATTGTATTTAGGGTTCCCAGATCCTCTTGATAGAGGACGGATGGATAGTAGGTTAATTAGGGTTCCCAGATCCTCTGCCAGAGGACCGAGAGATAGTGGGAAGCTTCGTAAAATGAGGGAGCTCAGAATCTGTAAGAAGAAGACGGAGAAACATTAGGATATTCAAGGTTCCCAGATCTTCTTGGCATATGATCGAAAGATGACGTAAAATTGAACTAAATTTGGATTCCAGATCCTCTTGCAAGTAAACCTACGGAACTGTCACTCCCCCATTTTGATAAAACTTTGCAAATTATATTAAATCTATGTTTGCGGAGACTCAAGTTTAAGAATGGAAACTACTCCTCGTACATGAGGGGTGGTTTCCACGTATGAAGTGGAATCAGTCAAGTGGTTCAAAAAGACAGATACCTCTAAGGGTTCTTCCAGGTCGCTGAATCCAAATCTGAGGTTGGAATTACAAAATTCAAAATAACTGATCCAATATGGCCTCTACATCTCGCATATGAGGGGTGGTTTTCATGTTTGAACTAGAATCAGTCGAGTGATTCAAAAGGTAAAATACTTGTAAAGGGATTTTTATGTCGCTGAATCTAAATCTGAGGTTGTAATAACAAAATTCAAAATGGCGGATCCAATATGACGTCTACTTCTCGCACATGAGGGGTGGTTTTCATGTTTGAACTACAATCAGTCGAGTGATTCGAAAGGTAAAATACTTCTAAGAGGGTTCTTGTCGCTGAATTCAAATATGAGGTTGGAATTACAAAATTCAAAATGGCGGATCCAATATGGCGTCTACTTCTCGCACATGCGAGAAATTCAAGAGTAGTGAAGACAAGACTACTCACGACTATGTGAACGTTCGTGCGGACGAAACAAATGGTTGCTTTCGAAAAATGAAGAAGTCGTGCCAATAAAACATTCAGTCGTTTCCTAACTTTTTTTAAGCCACACGCCTCAGACGTGTATCATAAAGTAACCATTAGTCAAGGGTTCCCTCCGTGTAGATCAACATTCCATAATGCTTCTTATTTTCATAGCAGAACTTTCAGCTAAAAACCTCATTTCATCTGAACAGGAAGATAGCGAAAATATATCGGTAAGGTCGGAATCTGGTCACGTGACCCATGTATAATATACCCTTAAGAAACAGATCTAGAGGCATGATAGTTAACAGCGATGAGATGTCAAAAAAGCCATAATACGACACATTTAGCAAGAAAAGGGCCCCCTTTGACAATCGTAGTTTAGATCCTCTCGTTTTTGCGAACAAATCTCAAACGTATCAATTTTAGCGTTTCGATGGGAAATCACACTTCAATCTATGCTCTATCTCGTGAAATTGTACTTATGTGCGGAATTGACCAGAAATAAGTAAATTTTACGTTTGAAGAAAAAAAATGACACGTATGCTTATGAAACTTGCCGACTTTCGACGCGTTTCCCTCATAAAGCAGGTTTCCGAAGTTCCAAATTCAAAACTGCCCCGGTGATTAATTTTTCAACGTAAAGAGCTGTACTGTGGACTTACTCTTTCAACTTCCGGTGTATGTTCGTTATATGGATGATATCTTTCTTATTCATCTTATAGATGGAATCGATTTTACATTATCACAGTTTAATTCTAACCATAAGCAGTACTATGTATTAGCTTTTTGAATCTACAACTTATTACACACGATAATAATGTTATTATTACTCACTGGTTTACAAAAGCAACTTACTCTGAAAGACTTCTTAATTTTTTATTCAATTACCGTATTCAACATGAAATAGGGATGGTTAAAAACCTTCTTGATGCAGATTATTAAAGATTGCTTATTGTATAACAATTATCCTGATGAATTTGTCTTTCCATTCCATTCGTAGATACGAGTTCACAAAATTTCCAAAGATTATTAAATAAATTGAAAATAAAAACTGTTTTCAGAGTTAACTTCAAATGAAAGATTGTTGATGATCTGGCAGGACTTATTCGAGAGAAACTAAAAGCCCTCTCCGCCTAAGATAAAAGAACACGAAAATAAAATTAACTATTCAGAAAAAAACCACAAAGTCATCACTAAACGTTTGATTCAATGCCATAATGGCGACTCTAGTGCCATGAAATGAGAGATCAAAATCCTTCATGTTGAACTTAATTATTATAAGCATGCCTTCCTCGAAACTGTTTTCATTAAAAAAGAAGACGAGAATTGTTTCAAGAAAATAACTGATTACGACTTTTCAAACGAATCGTACAATATGATTTTGGACTCATTATGCTGTCCATTCTTATCTTGCATCTGATAACATCTTTCAGTATAATCATTCTGTTTTACCACGTCGATATATTTACATCATTATTGTTCACTTACAACAAATTGAATATGTAGAACTGCTAGTACGTACACCTATGAACTTCGTACACTAGCTTCAAGGGATTGTTGTGTCAGACAAATTTCTTACATTTTTGTGAGTACTCACAAGTTTAATAGTGACTATATTATATATAGAGGGGTTTGACAAACATATGACAACCTTCATAAAGCTATTATGGTCTTAAAATTGTACGAAATTATGCGAAATGTAAAAAAGGTACTGTGATTTAATATTTCTATGAATGCCCAGTGTTAAAAGTTATATGCAGAAAGTTATTTCTGAGTACATGACATGAGAAAGGAAGAATTCAACTCCTTGCCAACCGATTATAGAACTTATACTGCAAGAAAGTAAGGAATCTACGAAAAACTATTTTCTGCAACTGGTATGGATAATTTCTGACCCTACCTCATTCACGTGCACAGACAATTTGAGAAGCATTACCTTGTTTTATTTAATTATTTATATACCCGCGCGGTGTATGTAAAAATCGCGGATTGTTTAACTGCAGATTTTTGTGTTCTGGCAATACGTCGAATATTGGCTCGTCGAAGCAAAATCAAAAAGATGTTGTCCGATAATATAATTAATCTGAGAACTGTACCCCGAGAATTAATTAAAGCACTAGATAAATTAGATCAAATTTAAATGTTCTTTGGCCCGATGAAATGGAACTTTCAAACGTACAATGAATGCAACTTTGCAAGAGATCAATCTTACAGAATAGGTTTTACGTACATTTCCCGATTAGGCATAATAAGTTATCAACAGTCATTGTTTGACATGTCCATCATCAGCATACGATTTAATAAGTATTTCGCTATGTAAACTTGGCACAAGAATAATAATTCACTTGAAGACTGAGGCTTTGTTTCATAAGGTAGGTCAGTTTATGGGTTGCCATGACTATGGGTTGGAGAGGATCAACGTGAAGATCCTCTCAAAAACCAAATTTACACTCGTGTACAGAGCTCGGGATTCATCTTCGGAAAAGGTGGAGGAGACAATTAAAAGTTAAAATGGGGACTAGATGTCCCCCTTCCAGTTCGGATTTTATCCAGAAAGACCTTCATCACGCTCAAGGAGTGTCTGCTATTTTAAGGAGACGTTTAGCAACGGAACAAACGGCTTTTGCCTGAATACAAAAACATTGGGCTTACAAGGCGAAAGTTAGAGGATTATGTAACAAGAGCGGATCAGTCATTTATAATAGTTCCGTAGAAATACCTAGGACTGCACTTTATGTCAGGGGCGATATAAAACTTATTGGGTTATCAAGGTTTTTTTCTGGAGACTTGGTGGCAATAAAGTTTAAAGTATGGCCATTGTTCATCGGATGTGGTGCTAACATACATCATTCGACGTGTGGTAGTAATGAACCAACCACAGGGGTGAGTCTTTATTAGATTACCTCTTATCTACAGATTTAACTTTACTGAATGGTAATATACCTACCTTCGTAGGTGTAGTGAAGGTGCTGTACTCGAACGTAGCAGGGGCAAAGAAGAATGATGAACATTTCTGAAAGTATGACGAGGAATTTGAGGTCGCGGGACAGGTAGAGATATGGGTAAAGAGAAAGGAATGAAGGAGAGAATAGAGCTAGGCTGTCCGGACGGTATAGGTTGAAGCTTTTAAAGGCGGTCAGAGTGAAAAATAAAGGTAGGGCTGTTGGGGGATTTATAAGGGGGTTAGGGATGGATTGGTGGAAGAAGTTCACGGCCGAGGAGAGGGGGAGTAGGTGCAAATAAGGGCAGCAAAGATAGAAGGGGTGAAATGCATGTTTGTGAAAGTGTACCATAGGGATAGGATGGAAAAGATTAAAGGGTGGAAGATTTTCTAGGCGAAGGAGATCAGGGTATGGTGGTACTGGAGGGGGGGGGCGTGAGCTTTAGTGCGAGAATGGGGAGGGAAGGGGGCCTGTACAGGGAAGTAGAGATTTTTGAAAGACGATCGAAGGATAAGGTAATAAATAAGGATAGGGAGATTTTACGCGACTGGATGATGGATAGAAGCTGGACAGTGGTGAATGGTATGGTAACAGGAGACGAAGAGCGAGAATACACGTATGTGAGTAAGATGGGGGTATCGAGGATAGACTATGTGTTCATGAATATGCGAGTTTGGGAGCAGACGAAGAGATTCGCAGTAGAAGGGAGGGTAGAATCAGACCATTAACCATTAAGATTGTGGATAAGAGGGCAGGGCAGCGAAAGGCAAGTAGGGGAAGAAGTATCGACGTGCGAGAGGGTGAGCTAGACGAGGAAGGTGGTAGAGAAATATCGGGAGCATTTAGGAAATGTACGCTTCAACGGTGAGTCGGTAGGAGATATGGGAGGATCTGAAAGAGAAAGTAGAGGGGTGTATGCAAAAAAAGGATTGAGAAAGAAGAAGAAGGAAACAGTGACAGTGTGGTGGGATAGGAAATGTGAACATATGAAAAGGAAGATGAGAAGGAAGTACAGGAAGTGAAAAGAGGGAACTGCGAAGAGGGAGGAGAACGTAGAAATGAGGAAGGAGTTCAGAGTGATATGTATAAAGAAAGAGCAGAAAAGGTTCTTTAAAGAATCGTTGCCGGGCTCAGATTGAAAGGAAGAGGGATGAGGGGATTTGAAGAACGAGGCTGTTCAGTACATAAGCGGTTAGGGAGAGGCTGAAGGAGGTAATGAAGAAACTATGGTGGTGGAAGGGATTCCCAGGAGTGTGGAGGGAGGGGTTGGTTGAGCCACTATATATGAAAGGAGATAGGTATAGGCACGAAAATTTTAGAGGGATTGCGCTAATAAATACGACGTACAAAGTACACGCGATTCTGTTGGCAAAAGGCTGCGAATGGATGTCGAGGGGAAAGGGATATTGCCGGAGACGCAGGCGGGATTCAGGGCTGGTAAGAGCACTATTGACAATATTTATATTTCGCAGCACGTGGTGGATAGGGAATTAGCGAAAAAGGGGTAGATAGTGTAGGCGTTTTTCGCGGATCTCCTAGGCGCGTTCCCTTCGGTGGATACAGGGAGGTTGTGGGAGGCGGTGGAGCAGAGGTTCTGGTCAAGAGGGTAAGGGAGGTATATGAAGAGACGAAAGATAGGGTGAGAGAAGGTGATGAGATTTTGGAGGGGTTCTGGATGGATAGGTTAGGATATGGTAACTCGCGTCTGCAGATGATATAGTTTTGCTGGCGAAACGCCAGAAGGCCTTAAAGGAGATGATGAAAAGGTGGAGAATATACCTGGATAAGAATAGGTTAGAGTTGAATGCGGAAAAGCCCAAGGTTATGGTGTTCAGGAAAGGAGGTGGAAGGGATAAGGAAGGGGAGTGAAAGTGGAAGGGAAAGACGGTGCAAGAGATGAAAGAGTTTGTGTACCTGGGCTTTCTATTTCGGAAGAATGGGGGAATGGATCGTCATACAAAAGAGAAAGGTGATTTTTAAAGGAGAATGAAATTGTTCAACTCGCTATGTAACTCGGTATGAAAAGTGGACATTTATATTGGAAAAGAATGCACCTAATTATATCATTAGGAGTAAGCTAGCTTGAGAGTGTTGGTGAAAGAAATAGAACAGGAGAGGGGATGGGTAGATAGAGGTTGAAAGAAAAAGGTATTTTAGAAGGAATGGACTGCAGATGGATGAAGTAAGAAGAATGCATGAGGAGTGGAGAAAGGTATGTGAGGTGGTCAAGAAGTACGGCATGCAGAGAGCGGAGGCAACGGAGGAGATCATAAGAGGGTCAGGGTTTAATGCTAACTATAGGTGGGATATTCCAAGGGAGAGAGCGCAATATTTGTGTGATAAAGGCGAGAAAGGAATTCAGGAGCTTATAGTGAGAATGAGATGTGTTTGCATGGAGAATTTCAATAGGTTCTGGCTTCCTAGGGAGAAGACGATGTGCGAATTGTGCGGGATGGGGAATTCAAGGGTAGAACACTGTTTGGAGGGTTGCGATGGGTTGGAAAGGAGTGAGATAAGCATAAAGGTGTTGATGCATCAAAGGCGGGACAAAAGGACAATAGCATGGGTGAAGGGGGTGATGGGTAAGATGGAGAAGAAGAGAAGGAAGTTGAAAGAGGAATGGAGAAGGGAAGTTTATAAAGAGTAGAGAAAGTAGATATAAGTTCGCTATAAATACTGTAAATAGTAAACGAGTATTAGATAGTAACCGCGGAGGCAGAGTTTGGTAACGAGAGGCAAGGCGAACAAGTAGGGACATGCGTTTCTCTATCTGCCATATGCCTTTGTGACATCTATATGTCGCGAGGTAATTGATTTGACCTTATATTCGATAAGTATTCGCGAAGTGTCAAGGGATGGCATGTATCATCGAATACGTCTTTATCGGATCATATAGACCTGAGGTTCAAAGATATGGAAACCCTAAAGCAACTGCCATCCTACAAAAAGGTATGACCTGAAAGAGGACACTCGATGCCTATTTAACAGGGCTAAAAAGAATGAGAATTGGGACTTCTACAGGGAAACCGTAACATGATATGATAATGAGACGACTAATGAAATCCTTGAGCACTTAATGAGGGTACACTTCCCGGGCTCGGAGTTGGATTACACGAATGAGGGAGCAACCCATGAGTACTGTCACTCATTGAAAAATTAGATGGGTAGTTAAACAATGCAAACCATTTAAAACTGCGGAAAAGATAAAATATTCCCTGCATTAATTTAAGAAGGATTTCAGTTCTTCGTGGTTCTATTCAGCAACATCTTTCGGGCATGCTTAGCAATGCGACACACCCCGGTAGATGGTGGAAGGCTAAAGTAATCCTCATTCCACGGCCGGGTAAGCATTTTTAGAAATGGAGGAAGCATTTAGTAACACCTTGATTGAATCCATATACGGTTCTGCTGAAACACACGGAGTTAGTGAGTTAGCAGAACGGAACATACTTTGCTACATGGTAATGAAGTGAATGCCAAAGTTTCAAGGAGAAGCTCACAGGGAGGAATTCTTTCATCCATCCAGTAGGCGCTTGTCATTAATAACCTGATTCATGTTTTAAAGTAATCGGGGTTTTACACACAAGGCTATGTAGATGACCAAGCGATGCTGGTAACAGGGAAGCATGTGGGCACCTTAGTGAAACTTATGCAGTCAGCGCTTAACATATAGAGCAATAATGCAGAGACATTTATTTGTCCATTAACCCGAATAAGAGGGAACTCATGCATTTTCCTTTTCTAAAAAGGACATGCATTTCAGACAACTTCATATTGCGCTCCTCATTATGCGTTACCTTTTAGTTAACTTCATGTGTAGTGCGTAAACCTTATTGATCAATCATTTGGCGCGGATTTTGAATTTGAGATTGAGTGAATATAGGCACTACCTCAAACGCACTAGGCAAACTCCGCCGTAGCTCAGTCTGGTAGGTCTGACCTGAATCCATTAATTCAATCAATGACTCTCGCAAGGGAATGCGATCATCGATTAATTCAATGAATGACTCTCGAAAGTGAATGCGATTTAGTGTAGTGTGGTCAAGTGTGGTTACGTTCAGTGAATTGTGGTTACACCGTGTTACACATTCAATTAGGCGATTCTGATCCAATAATTATGATGGCATCGATTAAATACGAGTTTACTTCAGATGAGGCGATAGCAGCATTCAATTACGAAGATAAATCCATGTAAGTATTTTTGTGAATTAGTAATTATTCTTATTGATTTTTTTTAACATTGTTTTTTCACCTTGTTACATAACCTCAAAATTTTCATTTACAATATATTCTTTTCATACTCAAATTTCAAGATGCTCAATTATACATTATTAGATTAGAAAAGCATTAAAGCTGATTGTAGAATTCTTTCTTTACAGGGACCTGACCGGATTTATTTACATGATTGATGGCATGAAAACTCTGACTACTTCGCAGGGATACGTGCTCAAATTCATTTTAAATAATGGATCTAAATCCAGAATTCGTGTTCTTATATGAGGAGCTGCCCTAGCTTCGAAATACGAGCCATTAATCCAAATAATGAGGTGAATAATTATTTTTGTTATATTTTTATATAATTCGAAAATTTCGTCCTCTAACCTCAAAATTCAATCGCCTCATTTGATTAAATTAGTTTGCTATGATTTTTTACTATATTATATACATATATATATATATATATCATTCAATCAAAAACCTTTTCTGAAGGATACTGCCTCTTAATTTTTGGTTGATATCACACCATAATTTAACCTTTCTAAAGGCTTCAGGACCATATGCAACTTGGATCTAATTGAAAAACATATTGTTAAAAACAGTGGGTAATCATTATTCAAAAATTATTGCTCCATGCTTAAACGGTTAACGCTTAAATAATTCGGATTATTTTGACGTTTCACCATTTAGATATTTAATTTGGTTTAACTTCCCATTGTTTTCAACTTACTTTTTTATTTAAACTCTCTTAACCAATCGATTGTCAAATGTTCGAAGGAAGCTGAATTTCTAGATTTTGCTAGTGACAAAGTTAGCGATAAGGCCCACCCATTATTTCCGGTGAGATCCATTGACTTTCTTATTATGTCTCATTTTTTTTTTTTTGATTGACTTAAACCGTTGTATCTTCTTCTCGACCCTTCTTCTAAAACACTATCCCATAATCTACAGACTTTCTTTTGATTTTCGGTTCGCAGAAAAAAAGGGATTTAATTTTCTTTTAGGTCATTTTCTAACAAACTTATTTTTAACTTCACTTATGTTCGCTCTGTTAATCAATGTAAAAACTTAAAAACTATTGAATTGATTTTGATATTTGTATTGCTCAATATGAATAAATCATGTTTAAATTTTGATTCAGTACATTTTGACGCCGTTTATTTCTTTGAAATGAAACTTAATTTTTTCTAAGTAATCAAGTTAAAGATGCTCTTCTATACTATCTTGTCGTACTCATTATCATCTACTGATGAAAATTCATTGACAGGCAATTTAATTTGAGAATCGGACAGGATTATTTTCGCTAATGTCAAAGTTTGCGATAAGGTCTGCCGATATTTCTGGTGACATCCACTGTCATTTTCATTCCGTTTCATTGGCTCTTTTCTTTTGGTTGTCTCGCACCCTTGTTTCTCCTTCTCGATACTAATCAACCTGTCCAAAATACCCCTGAGCACAAAACAACAATGAGATCATTTTTGTTGCAGTTCATTTGTCATGATCTCAAAATGAGACTTTCCTTCACAGAATAAGAATAATTTAAGTGTGAAACTGCAACATGAGAATAGCTGCCTTCTCATTCTCCGGTGTCTCATTTTTGTCGCAACTTCAAACAACACACAATCAGCGTACTCTTGAGGATTGGCGTTTCGAGTGAGATCTAGAATATCCTCTAAAACACTATCACACGATCCATAGACTGTCTTTGGATTTTCGGAAATCGAGTTAAAGATACTCTTCTATACTATCTTGTTCATACTCATTGTCAGGTTTTCATGAACATTCATGATAGACAATGCATCTTAAAAACGGATCGGAGAATTGAAAAAAATGTTGGTACATACATGTAGCAATCGATTGTTAAAGGTTTGAAGGAAGCTAAATTAATTACGCTAATGTCAAAGTTTACGATAAGCTCAGCCACGATCATAGTCATGTACTCATGAACATTCATGACAATGAATCAAATCGGAAAATTTGAAAAAACGTCGGTACATATATGCACCAACCGATTGTTGTAGGTTTGAAGGAAGCTAAATTGGTTTTGCTGATGTCAAAGTTTGCGATAAGATCAGCCATGATCATTGTCATATACTCATAAACATTCATGACAATGAACCGAATCGCAGCATTTGAAAAAACGTCGGTATATATATGTATCAACCGATTGTTGAAGGTTTGAAGGAAGCTAAATTGGTTTCGCTAATGTCAAAGTTTGCGATAAGCTCAGTCCGATATTTCCGATGACATCTATTGTCGTTCACATTCCATTTCATTGATTCTTTTCTTTTCATTGTCTCGCACCCTTGTTTCTCCTTCTCGATCCTCACCAACCCGTCCACCGTACCTCCGAGACCTAGAATATCCTCTAGAACACTATCACACAATCCTTAGACTGTCTTTGGATTTTCGATAATCGAGTTAAAAATACTCTTCTATACTATCTTGTCCGTCGCTTCTGGGTTTATCTGCTGCTGATTATCACAAATCCCTCGGATATAGAACTACAATCTCCCCAAATTCCACCACTTTCATAGGATATTGCTGAATCCTTCCAATTCTGATCCCAGTTGTTACCTCTTATCTCTTCCCTTATCTGTTATCGCCTGCGAGAAGCACGGATTCTTAAGGAGAAAATCGTTTTTCCTTTGCTCTTTTAGGCGGTATGGTTCTCTAACTCGATGTCGAGCGAAACGTTTAATTGAGACAATTTTCAGATATTGTCTAGAAAAAGTCTCTTTGCAGAAGGAAATCTAAGAAAGAGATTGAACAACTTTCTTCTGGAAATTTTCGTGTCGTATTCACAAAATACATTCATTTCAACAATTATTTTTTGTTTACACAAATTTTTTGAGTAAATGGTTTAGTATCTTTTGGAAAATCATCTTTCTAGTCCAGAAGTAAAACATCCGCTGAGGGTGACCAAAAAACATTTGTTTTTTAATGTACGCAATAAATTACGTAAAAAATATAATTACAGTTAATTGCAACAATTACTATTTTAGGCAATCAACAGACTAATTTTTTTAATTGACTTTGAAAATTTCAATTGCGAATATTTTCATGATTACATTCATAATCAGCGCCTCAAAATACGTTAGTATAAGTGGTTTTAACAGAATGTAAATAGAATTAGTTGTGAACGTAATTTCTCTAGATTAAAAATTTTTAAAAAATTTTGTTTTGTTATCGGACAAAATAACCAACTTTTTGTGTTTCCATCGATTGATATTTTAATTTTTCACAATCACAAATTTTTTCCCAAAGGTTTAAATCCATTTAGTCAAAAATTTGAAAAATGTATTAAAGTAAATCATTACTAAATTTTCTTATAGAGTCATCCCGTTTTGAATTATATCCGATTTTCAAAATTTTCTCCCAAGAAAAATGGAAGGTTTTCATAATCAGTTGAATCATTTGGCTTATTTTTTAAGTTTGAAAAATGTTTTCAAAGACATTTGTAATGATAACATTTTTTTAAATTGACAAGTTCTATTTTCTTTGTGTATTTTTTTGATGCAATACGCTGAAGAAAATGAATTAAGGTGATGTCGAGAAATACAATTTTCAAAAATTTGTTAAAAACAACAACAAAAGAAACATAAAAAAGCGTGAAGCATTTATTTAAGGTGATTGGGATTACGAAATTTAAATTCCCCGGTCAATTTTATATAAAAATTTATAGTTTCAAACCTTTGTTTTATTTAAAAAAATCAATTTCAAGAGAAAATTGAAAAGGCTTTTGAAAAATTAAAAATATTTTCTAAAATTTCGAAAATTTTACAGTAAATTTTGTCAATTTTGCAAGATTATAAAGTTTTTGAAAGAACTGAGTAAGTTCAGGAAATATTTAGAAGTTTTGAAAGGATTCAAAAATAATTTAAAACTCAAAATGGTTTCAAATAATTTGAAACTCAAAAGGTTTCGAATAATTTAAAACTTAAAAATGTTTCAGATAATTTAAAAAAAAATGTGCATTTTCAAGAGGTTTCAAGAAAATAAAACAAATTGTCTAGATTCCTAGGAAAATTTTTAATTATTCGAAAAAAAATAGTTTCAAGCAAAAATTTGAAAAGATTTCAAAAAATGTGCAAAGATTTTTAAAATTGTCGGAAAGGAATTAAAAATTGAAGACAAAAAATCGGAAGTGTTAAGAAAATAACAAACTTTTTATATTTTATTTAGTTATTTTTTTTACAATAGGTTTTTCAAAGTTTTAATAAAAATTCGAGTCACTTCAAAAGCTATTTAGGAATTTCAGAAGCTTTGAAAAGATAAAAAATATTTTAAAAGTCAAAACGATTTCCGAATATTTATAAAATATTTAAAAATTTCAAACAATTTCCAAATATTTTTGAAATATTTTAAAATTTAAAACGATTTCCAAATATTTTTAAATTTCTTCCGAATTTTTGAAATTTCTTAATATCTTTTAAACTTGCTCGAATTTTTTCTAGATTAAAAAAAATATATTCAAACCATTGCCCTTAAGTTTTCAAGTGTGTTTTTTTTTAATTCTGGAAATCTTTTCAAATATTCATAAAAATATAATTTTTCAACTTCCAAAATCATTTTAAAACTTCCAGGAATCTTTAGAACATTTTTTTTATTACCTGTAAATCTTTCAAAATTCTTAAAAAACTTGAAAATATAATTTCAAAATGTAAAAAATCTATATTTTTTGTTTTGAATGTTTAAAAATATCTTCAAAATTTAATTTATTTGAACAATTTAAAAAAAAATCTAAATATCTTTTAAAATGATTTCTATTTTTCCTAAAAGATTAAAAAGATCCTGCAAAATGAGAAGAATAGCCTTTAAATCTTCTAGATTCTTTTTAAAAAATTCGAGAAAATTTTTTAAATGTATAACATTCTTTTTCAATTTCCTATAAAAATTCATTTTTCAAAATATAAAATCATTTGAATTTTCTCAGGAATCTTGAGAAAATTTTTCTATCTTTCTGAAACCTATCAAAATTTTCAAAAAGCTTGAAAATTTTATTTCAAAATCTGAAAAATTTATATCTTGTTTGAAATTTTTTGAAATATTTCTGAAATTTAAATTATTTTTGGGGAAGACTGTAAAATTCCGAAAAATACAATATTTGGAAGTGAAAAATTTCCGAATTGGAAAATTTCCCAACAGTTTATAATATTATCGAAATAAAAAATTCCCGAATAATAAAATTACCGAAAATTTATAATATTACAGAATTTGAAAATTCACAAATAATGAAATTTCAGAAAGAAAATTGCCGAATTATAAAAAATCCGAACTAGAAAAATCACAAATTGAAACAAGTGGAAATTTTTTTAATAAATATTATTTATTTATTAAAGATACGATAATAAAAATTTTTTTTAAAGAAAGGTTTTTTAAACTGTGGCTTGAATTTAAGGTAACAATATTTGAAAAAAATACTTGAGGGTGAAAAATTTTTTTGGAAATATGGCTAGTATTTTTTTCAAATTACCAAAAACGTTCTCGAAAATCGAATTTTCTATTTAAAAGAAAATAAAATGAAATTTCGTGATAAATCCGTGCTGAAACAAATTTTCTTCGAAAAAAATATTTGACTTTTGTATTTTTGATAAATAAATAATATGTGTTGAAAAACAATATTTTTTCAAATTCGGGAATTATGTACTTCGGATATTTTCTGATTTCGTGATTTCCTGTCGGGAATTTTCAAATTTTCAAATTTTAAAGTGCCGGAAATTTTATTTTTCGGTATTTTTCAGTCATGCATATTTTCAACTGTTTTCAAAAATTCTAAATATATTTTAAAACTATTCGAATTTTTACCAACAATGTTTTAAACCTTGAAAAATTAAAACAATTTTAAATATATCTTCTTGATTCTTTTTCAAAAAATTTGGGAAATCTTGTGAAATGTTTTAAAATCTTTTTTAATTTTCTCATAGAATGCATTTTTCAAAATAAAAAATAATTTGAACTTTCCCAGAAATCTAGAAATTTTATTTTATTTTCTTGAAACCTATCAAAATTTTAAAAATATTTGTTTGAAAGATATTTAGAAATCTTAGAAACTTTGAAGAGATTGAAAATATTTCCAAATTTGAAAAGATTTCCCAAACTTCATAAAATATTTCTAAGTTTCTTTCCAATTTCTAAGAGTCCTAAATCTCTTCTAAAGTCACTTAAATGTTTCATAAAATGTTGTAAAATCCAGTAAAATAAAAGATTTTTCTATACAGTTTGCTACATTCATTCTCGTGGGGTGTAAAATGCCTGGAATCAAATTCAAACTTGAATCTAAGTTTCTAAAAAAGTCTTACCAAATTAAAAGTAAGTATAGTTACTTTTTTCGATGCAAAGAAAAATACAGTAACAAAAAAAAAGTTACATTTTGGAATGATAATGATTACTAGTTCCTTCTAAAAAGAAACCAACCCATCACTGGCAATCCAAGCATGCTACAGTGTGAACATCATTAAAACCATTTCAGCAACATTAAAAATGTTATAAAAAATAAATTCCTGATAAATAAATAATAATAAATTGTTTTCTAACCTGTATGAAGAGGGACAATTCCTCCCCAAGTATCATATCCCTGCAGACGTCTTTAGAAGTGGTATCCAAAGTCAAGTAAACCAAACTGCTCTCTATCCCAGTATGCACTCTGACCCATCCACTTCCAGATCCAACTTCAACACCCACTCCAGAATCCCAGGAAGAATTAAATGTCTCCTGAAGGGTTGTATTTGCAGGACTTTTCGAACTTGCTAAAGGACTCAAACTTTGAATGGAATCCGTACTGAAGCTTTCACTTTTCCCCACAGAATCCGAAAGTGTACTCTTGTCAGTATCAAACCTGCCAATGGTGTCATTCAAATTCTTCAGAATTTCATCCTCTAAAATTTTCTGTTGGGTTGAAACCTTCAAATTTATCGAATCCTTGGACTCTTTTTGATTCGATTCTTGAGCTTCTATCATCTTAGAAGTTCTTCCTGGTGAATCTTCTTTCCTATCTTCTTTCCTATCTTCTTTTACTAATCGCTGATCCACTGATGCATTCTGAATTTTGACTTCAGTAGGATAGCTTCTTCGGAAGTTCATTCCACTATCCGGATACAATTTGGAATTTACAAGACGATCATCGACTATTAGATCCTCTTCCACTTCCTGTTTGTTGTAATCATTATGAACATAAAAGACTGATCGGGAAACATTCGACCTTTCTTCGACTACATCAGCTCTCATTTTTTGTTGATGTTCAAAAAACTCTGGCTTTGCGGCTAAACTAAAATTGTCGGATTCGCAACTAAACTTCCCATCAGTCTTACTTTTCTTAACACTTTCAAACGTTTTAGGAGTGGATACCAATTTTTGACAGTAGTCTTTTGAAAAGGTGAATTTGTTAATATCTATTTTCTGCTTGAATAAATCTTCTCCGCGTTCTTCAGAGTTTCCGCACTTCCTCTTGGTCATAATCTTCGAGTACATCTCCTCACACTCTTTCAAATCGGCTTCAAAGACTGATAAGGACTTTGCACTTCCTCCTTTCTTGAAATTAGATCCTTCCTCTCCACTATCTCTCGAGTCCTTTAAGTGAGATCTTCTATTCTTCCGATGAAATTTTTCATAATTAGCGAGAATCTTTTGATTCAACTCGTGGATCAGTTCCAGTCTTTTAGAAATCGATTCATTTGTTTTATCAACCTTCTCCTTGGCTGCAATCCACCTCTTTTGTGAGGTTGTTAGGGCCGCTTTTTTAGGTAGGAATGTATCACCTGAAATGAGATGAAGAGTTTTTTTTAGAAAAACGGGACAAAAATAGTGATATAATAAAATAGGAAGATAGGTATTGAAAAAGATTAGGTGGATTTATTGACAAACGAACAGAAAAGGATAGGCGCGGACAAGTGATGGGTATACAATAAGGTGGTCCAAAAATGCATTCGAAATTTTTTTTTCTTCAAATTTTCATGAATGACCATTGGAAATTTGTTTAAATCCACACTCAAACAAATTCATTTTTTCTGATGATATTTAGAGGGGGTGCATATATCCCATAAGAAAAAAGACGTTTTTGTACATTTTATTTACAATCCCCAATATTAGCTGAATCGAGTTGAAACTCAACATCTTGGCAATTAGCAATAGAATATGAATAAAGCATTACTTTTCAAATATCACCCCATAAGTCCATTCTATAGGGACCCAAAAAAACCCCATGAATGAAAAAATGGGTTCTGCGAGTTTTTGGTGCTAATTATGATTTTTTAAATGCAAATTGTTTCTGATACACGAAACATCACTTTATACTGATAATTAGATGTTTCCATAAATTGTTTAGGCAATTTTTTATTGTTTTCCAAAAAATTTTCACTTTTTGTCCAATTTTCAATTTAAAAAAATAATAAAAAAGTAAAAAAAGTAACACATTATTGGTAATAATATTATCTTTGATTAATGCTAGAAATTTCGGGTTTTTCTGCAATTTTCAACCTTTTGTTCACTTTTCATTTGAAGTAAGTTAATATTTAATTTAATATAGCAGAAGTAATCTTTTAAACAAATTATTACCGTCTATAGCTATCTTCTATATTAATACTAGATAGTTGCGGTTTTCTTCTGAATTTTTCAACTTTTGTCCATTTCTCAATTAGAGTGAAGTAATAATGCATTAGAGTTAACAAAACTAATTGTTTAAACAATTTATAATTATTAATAATAGCATTCTATTTGCCTAAAGGTAGAAGATTGCGGCTTTTTCTGAAATTTTTAACTATTTATCTATTTTTCACTTGGACTGACTAGATAAATATTTGAGTTAAGCAAAAATAATTGTTTAAACGAATTATTATTGTTGATAACTATCTTCATCTATATTAATGCTAGATATTTGCGATTTTTTCTGAAATTTTTAAATTTTAAAAATAATAATTAATGCAAGTTGATGAAAATAGTGGTTTAAACAATTTATTATTGTTTATAACTATTTTTTCTTAGATAAGTGCTAGAAAGTTGCGGTTTCTTCTAAAATTTTCAACTTTGCTTTGTATTTCTAGTTATCAAAAAATGATAAATGAAAATTAGAGAGAAAGATATTTTCTTCAATTATTATTATTTCAAATTCAAACAATAATTTTAGGAAATTTAAACATTAAAAATATTTTTTTGCTGATAAAAATATTTGAATATTGTATTTTAATTATATATAATTAATATTTATTTAAAAAATTTAATCGCTAAAATTTCTGAATCTTCTAATTCAGATATTTTATAATTCGGCAATTTTCTGTCGGAAATTTCATTATTCGGGAATTTTCTAATTGGGTAATATTATAAACACTTCGGGAATTTTATTATTTTGGAATTTCATTATTTGGGAATTTTCCAATTCTGCAATTTTACAGTGTCCCAAAATACCAGAAACTGTAAAATTGCCGATTAGGAAAATTCCCGAATAACAAAATTTCAAAATTATATAAATTGTATTTTGAATAAAAAAATAATATTTATAACAAAAAAATTTAATCTTTTCTGTTCGGATATTTTATAATTCGGCAATTTTTTTAACTTAATAATTTATTATTTTACTAAGTAAAGTGGGTAAAAAATTGAAAATTTCAGAAAAAACCGCAACTATCTGGCATTATTATAGATGAAGATAGTTATAAATAATATTTGTTTAAGCAATTATTTTTGCTCAATTTAATTAATTATTAACTCACCCCGTGTTAAAAGTAAACAAATAGTTATAAATTGAAAAAAACGCAACTTTCTAGCAATATTTGAATCGAGTATCATTATTAATAATAATACATTGTTTGAACAAATAATTTTGTCAATTTTAATTAATTATTTATCTCACTCAAAGTTAAATGTGTACAAAAAGTTGAAAATTTCAGAAAAAACTGCAATTTTCTAGTATTTTTTTAAGAGAATATTATTAATAATATTAATAAATTGTTAAAAAAATTATCTATGGTTACACTAATGAACTATCACCTCTTTCTAATTGAAAATTAGACAAAAATTTAAAAATGTTTGCAAAAACCGCGACTTTCTATCTCCATTCTAAGAGAAAATTGCTAAAAACAATCATAAATTGTTTAAACAAATTATGTAAACATCTAGTTATCAGTGTAAAGTAGTACTTTGTGTATTAGAAACAATTTTCATTTGGAGAGCCGCAAAAAAGGCATAATTAGCACCAAAAACTCGCAAAACTCATTTTTTCACTTATGGGGTTTTTTCTAGGACCCTATAAAATAGACCTAATTGGAAGATAATAAAAAAGTAATATTTCATTCGTATTCTATGGCTGATTGTAAAGAGAAGTGTTGAGTTTTGAATCGATTAAACTAATATTGAGGATTCTGCATAAAAATTTACAAAAACGTTTTTTTTTCTTATGGGAAATACGTGTTAATCTTCATGGGGCTTGCGCCACCTCTAAATATCATTTTTTTAAAGAAAAAAATGGATTTATTTTTGTATGAATTCGAACAAATTTCCAGGCGTTATTCATAAAAATTCGAAAAAAAATTGTTGGACCACCCTAATATACAACTTAGGGTAGTCCAAAAACGCATTATAAAATTTGTTCGAATAAAAAAAAACACGTATTTTTTTCGATTAAAAAAATTGATATCTAGGGTTTCCGTCTACTCCATAAAAATAAAACACGTATTTTTCTCAAGATAAAAACATATGTTGTTGTACATATTGGACCGAATCATTAATATAAGTTCCTCAACATTTCTCTTCGGAATGAGCAGCGGAAAAAAATCAACAATTTAAATTAAAGAAATCAAATTCATGATCAATATAAATTTTAATGGTCCCTAATGACCAGAATGCAAACTTAACAAAGAAATTCTTCATAACAAAAAAAAAAACAAGAATTAAACTATCAAATTTGAACAAAAAGCTCTTAAAAATGTCTTCTATCAAATAAAAAAATAAATGAAAGAGAGGAAAGAAAAATAAGGAAAACCGTAATTCTCTCCTTATTTTTTCTATAGCCTTGTTTTTTTTCTATTTCACAATTTAAAAACATTTGCAAAAATTTTTCAAACGTTTTGGTGTTCTCTGAACACCATTCCCAACGCTACTCTTAAAATCTGAGTTAGTAGAAAACTACTATATGGTAGTAGTTTTCTACTAATTCAAATAATGCAAACAAGCTGTTGAATTTTCAAGCAAAGAGATGAATATTTGAATTTTCAACTAAAAACGATCAATTACATAATAGTTCAATTTTCACTTCAAAACATTAGATAAACTAAATTAAAATTCTCGCGCGTATGTAGATACTTTTATTTTAACTTATCCGAAGTTTACCCACACGGTGGTTCAAAAAAGGCTTTTTTGAAGATAAAAGAGCCTTTAATTCTGTTTAAAATTTATGTTAAATAATCATTTTTGTCGCTTAGAAAAAATGGATCTGATTATCAGTGCTGTCTCAAAGGTGATAAGTTTGAAACATGAAAAAAGACTTTAAAAAGATTGCAAATGTGATGTACATATTATTTAAAATGCAATCCTGGTACTTATATGGAAATGAGGTTGCCATATAGGATGTACATAATTTTTTAATTTAAAAAATCACCCAGATGCTTATCAAAAATAAGTTCTATACGCTCGTTGCCTATAACCAAAGGTACTCTGAGGAAGATGCCATAAAATATGTGCATAATTGTTTACATGTACCTATGAGTACCTTTGTAATAATGTTATGCTGAATTCGTTCTCAAATTTGTTCAATTATGTCTTTTTATTTTCAGATTATTTTTGATATTTTTTTTTTGTGTTCATTTCTGAAAAATTGATCGTGATTTTTGAACGGTTTCTTATAGTTTGGGTTTTCCTCTAGATCTGTAAATATCTGGCTATGCTTTCAGAGTTTTTGTTTCAGAAAGGAAAGGAAGTTGGCCTCGTGACTTTAAATACTTTACTCCGTAATTTTGATAGAAAATTTTTCATTTTATAAAAAGAGTTTTTCACTTTTAATATATATCTAAACAAAAATTAATTTTCCGAGACTATTTGTGACTTTCAACAGAAGTGTCGTGATGTACCGTGTGTGACAGATTGCAATATAAGACATGTAATGTCCATACACGTGAAATTAATGATTACCTTTTTGTTCTTATTTTCAATAATTATTTGAATGGATAGAATTTCAAATACTTACTTATTGTTATTATAAAGAATAATTTTTATATCTTTTTTCACTAATGAATGCAAAATTAGAGATAGTCATCTTTAAAAGGGAAAGTATACATATGTATGCATATGTGGGCAGACGCAGAGGAGAGTGTACAGGGACCGTGGTGGGAGTTGACGGAACTGCGCAATTTGAGATAACCGTATACGGGAGGCTTGAAATGTCGGGGTCTTGAAATAATGGCGTCTTGAAATGATGGAGACTTTACTGTATTTCAATTGAAAGGTTCTGAAATATATAATAATTCTACGCGTGGAAAAGATTTTAAAAATAAGAGGATATTTTACACCTCAGGTATATTCTAATTATCAGGGACAGCAACTGGGATCTCAATTTGCATCATACTCCGCTCAAGATGAAAAGTTCATTGATGGGGATGAAGCTTTACAGTGAGTAATGTTTTAAAATACAAAATTAGTTTTTGGAAGGAAATTATTTTACTAAGTTCCATTTTTTTATAGCAGCAACACGGTCGGTCAGCTGGGTACGATAGATTTCATTCTTAATGACGACGAACTAACAAAAGGAGAAGACCTGTTCAGTAAAGTAAGGGACAAATTATTTTAAATTCGAAGTTTCTTTTTTAAATTGCCCAATTTTTAATCCTGCCAACTAGATACCCACTTTGAATAACACATTTCAGAGGTTTCAAAGCTTTCAGACGATTTCATTCAAGTATTTTGCAGATATTCCCAAAGATCTTACAAAGATTTCAAAAATTTTAAAAATATTTAAATGATTTCATAAAGAGTTCAAAAAGATTTAAAAGATTTCACAGAGATTTTAAAATATTTCATTTCAAAGATTTCAATGAATTCACAAAGGTCTCACAAAGTCTTGTACAAATGATTTCAAAAGTGATCTACCCATTTGAATAAATTTAATGTTTTTGTCTCTAATTTTTACAGGTTTGCTTTCAGAAGCGTAAATCTCTCGGAGAAGACAACGGAGAGATAAATTGGGGAGACGGAAGTGAAATAAGCTTTCAGACTGTGATAGATAAGGAGGATGGATTTTCTAGCAAGAAAAGCCAAGATTCCAGTTCCTCCGAAGAAGAGGAAGAAGATCCCTGTAATATGGAAATTGATTCTAACGACGATAAGTGTAAGATAGAATAGTAAACATAGTAAAAGATTAATCAAAGCTTTTTTTTGTTGTTGAAAATTTGGAACTAAAGTGCCAATTTTTTTCTCCTTTAGTCGGCAGTAATATCGTTTTACCAACTGTTAATCCTTGGGATATCGCCACTGTTGAACCAGTGGAACAAACTGGCTGGGCCAACTTTGATAATTTTGAGTCGACGTTAAATATCGACAGCAAAGCAGATCCTGAACCCTTCAAGGCGAGCTTTAGCGATGTGCTTAAAGCACCAGCACCAATCATAGCA
The DNA here is from genome assembly GCA_011634705.1 of Andricus grossulariae. NCBI lineage: Eukaryota > Metazoa > Arthropoda > Insecta > Hymenoptera > Cynipidae > Andricus > Andricus grossulariae. The sequence continues at coordinate 299,516,672 of JAABKJ010007545.1, forward strand.
GAACAATTGTCGCTAAACCTCAGCACAATCACATCCACCAACTCCAACGACCCCGATGGTAGTGGAGATAAACCGACGAAAAAATCGGCTGAAGCTAGTTTAGCCCCGTCGGTGGAAACAATTTGCACTGAACAGGCAAACATAACTTGTCTAGGTCCTGTAAATCCGGACAGTAACGCTAACCCTATCACAATCAGCAGGTAAGAGTTTCGAGTTGTAGCATCAGCCTTAAGGAGAAACATGCAATGTGTAAAATCCAAAATTTTTTAATGCCCGTGAAATATGTTAAACTTGTATTATTAATTCCTCGTCATTTTGAAAAATATACGAATTTTATATTTTACTACCCTGTGTAGAAAATATAAGCTTTTAAATAAACATTGTGTCTTATGGGTCTAACCTAGCAGAATTACACAATCCTCATTTTGTCGTGTCAATGAAAACTTTGATAATCATATTTAATTTAATTTAATTCAAAGAAGTAAAAAGCGATTTTGAAAATGTTTTAGTGCACAATTAGGAGGAACTATGCGAGAGCAGGTCACTTTAATGATCAGGCAATTTCAATTTAATAGAATATGTGCAAAAAAAGTCTTAAAATTGTTAATTACAACAATCGGTACAACATTTACCATGACCTGACAAAACGTTATGAAAATATTATGAGTAAATAATGTGAAAGATAAAATAAACTGATTTTCGGTATTAAAACAAAAAAAATATGACTCTCATCTGAACAGTTTTTTTTACTCTGTGCGTTTCTGAAGAGGTCAGACTATGTGACATGCGAAAAAAGTACAAAAAACTAACTGTTGCTTTCAAGAAGACCTACCAAATTATATGAAACAGAAGTCTAGAGCCTAGAGAACAAATTGTTACTTTTAAAAAGTCCTACAAAATCGCCTTTTTTAAACAGGGAAATTTTATAACTAGGATGTTGATTATTAAAGATATATTAAAAAAATAATAATAAATGAGAATTATTATTTTATAAGAAATTGATAATGAATTAAAGACCACAATATTATATTATTCTCCTAAAAGAAATTAAGAGTAATTTTAATGAAGAAGAAGCCAAAGCCAGATCAGAAATTTTTACACGGGTGTGTATACTGTATACACATACAATAAATGATTGTGATTATATGATTTATTAGAGAACTATATATAAATACGTATAAAAAATTAAATGCCAAGCGCGAGTATTGTAATGAGAATGTGTTCCTTAAGGCCAACAGTGCCTTAAGTAAATTAGTTTTCTTTTTAATCTGAAATAAAAAAAAATGTAACAATCCCTTTGAAAGTAGAAGTTTCGACAGTTTTGTAATATTTGCAACTAAGGTTCTGTATATATTATAATTTTAGTTCTTTTACTCAAAACTCCAAAGAAGATATTCAAAGAAAAATCGTAAATAGTAGATATGAAAAAATGCAATTTACTTGAGGACCAAAAAAGTTTATTCAAAAAGAGTGTAAGGTTAGCTCCGTGAACCGAGAAGATCTTAATATTTTGACATTTCATCATATTATTAAACAACGGAAAATCTGTTTTTAAAATTAAGACTTCAAAATTTTATGCACTAGAATAAAAATACTCACCGAAAATAAAAATCCATTGAAGGTTACTTTGTTTACAAAAAAGGGTATTTATTAGTTCTTGATAGAACAAATTAAATCCAACATGAACAAATGTGTCCGGGAGTACCCAACACGAAATGACCAGGGCTACCCGAACGTGATATATTACAAAAAACTCCAATGAATAACAAAATACGTTAAATTATGATTGAGCACAAATTACAGGACGCATAGTTTTAAGTAGATTGAAGTTTATAGAACTCTGTATGAGTGTATCACTGAAAGTGTTTAAGAAAAAATTATATATAAATATTTTTTTGCATTAACAAATTTAAACTTCCTATAATTCTTCAATATTTAAATTTGGAATCGTAGATATTTGAAATGTTTCAAATTGTACTCCTTCTCAATCGCATAATAATAATTCTATGTGATATCAATTGTCGATTAAAGCAATTGGATAGGTTTTCCACTAACGACTTAAAAAATACACCGATGCCTTCTGGATTTCCCGGTTGAAATCTTTTTAATTTGAAATGGTCCTATATTTTCAAGTATTTAATCTGAAAGTGTTCAATCTTGGACGTTTTAAACTTAAAATCGGTCCAAAATTTTCAGTTCCGAACGCTTCCAATTAGGTATTTTCACCTACTGCTGGTTTTAAAGAATACGATTTGTTTTCCTCAGAAAGTGCAATAATAAACACCATTTATTCTTCTTTTTCGTAATTTCAGCCAAACTCTTAAATTAATGTCACTTTTTTTTGTTGTATTTTGCACAAATAGACCCTTCACTACACGGAGAAACTCTGGCACGAGCGGTTAGTGTTAAAATAATTTTTTTTTCATAGCACTAGCCACAGTTGCCAACACACTGCCCTCTCGCGAATTCACACGAGCCGCTCGTGATAATGGCAATAGCAGCGCGAGCTTGGTAAGTGTTGCGATTGGCTCGGTCCGTTCTTGGGATTGGCAACAATCTCTCGTGTTAATTTTCAATAGCTCGTGGTGTTAAATAGCTCTGACGTTTAGTGTCAACCGCGCTGGTCTCTCGGCTCATTCGCAGCAACAACTTTCATTTTTTTGTCAACTGCACTATGAGCGGCATCAGCTGATTGAGAAGAACTAACCTGCATGCACGTCATGTTTGTTTATTCGTGCGGTTTAATCCTTATCAATAAACTTTGTAACAAAAAGAATTTGGTAAAATATGTATAATTGAAACAAAATTTCTAGACGTGTCAAAGAATAAAGAAGTTATTTACTTACAGTGGAAGAAATAATAATCGTCATACCCCCCGAATAATTGCTTTCATTATCAAATCAATATAATCATTATAGTTTCAATTTAGAAATCCGATGATCTAAACAAAGATTGTTAGGTTGAGTTTTAGAAATTCTAATAATTAATTTTGGAAGTTTGAACTTACTGCTTTCTTTATCATTTTTTGAACTGTTGTTTCACCATGTATGAATCGTCTAAAAATATTACCCAAATTATCTAGCCCGCAAAGTACATTTGATCATGACACATTTTCCCTTAGTACTTTCAACACTTGGTAATGCGGCGAATGAGTCAAGTTTCATGCGTGGTTGTCACTAAACGTTAGAGTTATTTGACACCACGCGCTACTGAAAATTAACACGAGAGATTATTGCCAATCCCAAGAACAGGCCGGGCTAAACGCAACACTCACCAAGCTCGCGCTGCTGTCGCCATTAGCACGAGCGGCTCGTGTGAATTATCGTGTGGTCAGTGCGTTGACAACTGTGGCTCGTGCCATTTCGAAAAATTTTTATTTCGACACTAACCGCTCGTGCCAAAAGCAGTGGCAGCTTCTTGCTGCGGTCGCTCCGTGTAGAAGAGGGCAAAAATTTTGCTTTTTTGTGGCAATGAAATGAAAATTTTAAATGTGACTCATACAAAAACTGTATTATAAAAATTTGGAAAATACTACACTTAAAATAAACATTTCCCCCCTTTTCATACTCAATAATTCATATACATATATATTATATAAAATAATTCAGATGGAAACACGACGACGAACGGGCGAAACACCAATACTAAGCGGGCGAATCAACTCAAGGATGACTTGCTAGACTGCTACGATGCCAGCATTATCCTTGCTCACGGAGGCTTTATGGCGCGTATACACTCTGTGGTGACAGAAACACCCAGAACTTCAGCACTTTTCGATTCAGTCATTGCGAAATCAACGTGCCTATCTGTTGGAAAATGGATATGTACGCGGAGCGCTTCCCAAACCGCTGCTTGAACAAGATGCAGACGAAGATGAGGAGGCGACATGAGGACCAACAGCGCAAAGCAGGCAACTTCTGAGAGATGATCACGATTTTTAGAACAAGAAGGAACATTGACATGCAGGTTGCTCTGAAGCCCCAAGATCTGGCTGAAATGGATGCCTCCCTACGCAAGGATATCTCGGAGAAGTCCGGCCTCTGGACAATCAATTGTTCAGTTTATGGTGCTGCGAGAGCTTTGGCTGATTCAAATCGAAGGCTAAAACCGAAGATGGATCAAAAGACCAAAAGACGCTTATATCAACTGAACAAGAAGAATGGATGCGCAAGACAGAATGCGTCCCGTGTTCAGTGTGTGATTGACTACATAACATCTGGTAGACCGTTCACGGAAAGGGTTCGAAAGTTCGCCCAAAAACTGCGGACCTACAATCACACACTGAACAAGTCAAATCTGCTGACAATCAGGCAGCACATTGTTGACAAAATACGTTATTTTCTGACGCAAGGATAATACAGAAGAGGGAGGGGTGGATCAGGGAGAATCAAAAGATTCTCGCTGACCCATCGCGCCTCTTCATCGATCTCCCTGTTTCTATCCAAAATTCCGCCCAAGCTCGACGAGGTCGAAACTTTTTGAAGAGAGGTTTACAAGATCCAACCACTGAAATTGAAGTATGACACTGAGAATATTATCCGCTGGAAATATCCGTACTACTGCGCAGTATCAGCAAATTGTAATGGGTTTAATGGTACATGGTACACGCATATCACTCCGTTTCGTGACTGGAGGAATCTTGTGGGTTGTTGATTCGAAAATCGAAGCATAAAATTATAAAAATCCACAGAATTTGAGAAAATATTCATTTATTTTCTATTGATCGCAATCGACATTGGATATCGACATTAGGTGGAAAAACGGGTATCGACATTAGGTTCGAACTGCATGACAGTGTCAAAGAAGGATAATACAATTTTTCGATGAACGTGGACTAAACATAACATTATAGCACTTTCAGTTATTATTGTGCAAATTACTTTACCGTAAGTACTTGCCTATTTTTTTTGAATCGATGAAAATTCTTCCACTATACATACTATAAATTTTCATACATAGAAACGAAAAAATGAGAGCAGTCTCAAGAAAAAGAAAGAATGCTGACAGTAGTGACGACAGGTCGGAAGACGCTTCTTCCGACACTGGCACTGATTCAGACGAAAATGACTGTGACAACGGTTGCTTGAAGAGAGTCATGACGAAGATGACGACGTAGTCCGAGATGCAGACGATGAATATCATGATTCTTCTAAAGATGATTCCGATATGTGTTTAGCTTCACGGTGGGAGAAATTCATAAACCATCTAACATAGGAGGAGGGTGAAATTTTTAATCCAACAGTTCATACATTCACCGATCAGAACATTGAAGTACAACCATCTGCCAAACTTGAAGCAAAAAGCACTGCTCAGGAAACGTTCACAACATTCTTTACAGAGGATATGATTTCCATGATTTGTGTAGAAACTCACCTATATTATGAGAAGAAATAAAAAATTATGCGCGAAACAGGCAAGTTGAAGCCCAAATCTCAAATATTATGTTGGAAACCGGTATCTCTTGATGAAATAAATACTTTCATATCACTTATTATACTGATGGGTATAATAAAAAAGCCAATTTGCGTTATTTATTGGTCTAATAATCCCACAGTAGAAACAGCATGTTTCTCTAAATGCATGTCCCTCCGAAGATTTCAGATAATTTTGCAATTTCTCCATTTTGCCAATCATGATGCAGAGATAGATTTCAGGCTGTTTACATACCAGGACGGGATATTTCTATAGACGAAACGCTTTTACGATTTACAGGGAGACTAAATTTCAAATATGTAACCTCAACAAACGAGCTCGTTTTGGCATAAGACTAGGTATATAAAACTAGTGAGTAGAAAACGGGCAATGTATACAGCTGCGCCATCTATACAGGAAAAGACGATAGTAAGCCGAAAGAAAATTAACCATTGGTTCATCTGGAGTAATTACTAGAGACGCTTGGTGATCTTGCTCAACAGGGCCGCAACCTGTATATCAATCATTGTTACACCTCTCCTTTATTGCTCAAACAATTAGTTGATAGAAAGACCAATGCATGCGGGACGGTCCGGATGAATCGAAAGTATTTGCCTAACGTGGATACGAGGCACATGAAATTTGGTGACATGAGCGTACTGCATACGCCAAAGTTGTGCTTGCTTCTTCGGAAAAACAAAAAAAAATGGTCAGCATGCTTACGAGTCAAGAATATCCTGCCATGGTGACTACTAATAAGATAAATCGACGTACACTACCGTCCGAAATTGTGCGCACGACTCTTGTGAGCGCTATTAAAAATCACTGCTGACTTCGAACCACGATATTTCAGTTTAAAAAAAGAGATACGGCATTTTTTTTAAACAGTTAGAAAGCTTATGAAATTCCACGTCTAGCAGTACCTAACAAGTATTTTTTTGACCTTCTGAAACTAATACAGCACTTCAGAAGTTCAAAAACAAAATTGAAGATTTTCTCAAATTTTCTACCTCAAATTCAACTTTTAGCACGACCTAGGGAAATCTGTTCAAAAACCTCAAAATTATACGACATCGAGCCTGAAATCTTATCTTTAATTTAAGCCAAGAAAACTTAAAAAATCTTCATGGGTACCCGAGATATGATTAAAAATGTTCAATCGTATCTGAGCTTAATTACTCACAATTTACGCAATGACTGTACAATTGAGCTCAGATAGATTGAACATTTTTAATCATATCTCGGGTATCAATGAAGATTTCTTAAGTTTTCTTGGCTTAAATTGAAGATAATATTTCGGGCTCGATGTCGTATAATTTTGAAGTTCTTAAAAAAATTTCCCTAGGTCGTGCTAAAAGTTGAAGTTGAGGTAGAAAATTTGAGAAAATCTTAAGTTTTGTATTTAAACTTCTCACGTGCTGTATTATTTTCAGAAGGTCAAAAAAATATTTGCTGCGTACCACTAGACGTAGAATTCCATAAGCTTTCCAACTTTTTTCAAAAAAAATGCCCTATCTCTTTTTTTCATCGGAATATCGTGGTTCGAAGTCAGCAGTGATTTTTAATAGCGCTCACAAGAGTCGTGCGCACAGTTTTGAACGGTAGTGTAAATCCTGCTATTAAAGAACTAACTTATTGACTTTGTAAATTAAGCTGCATCTAAAAAAAATTTATTACATTTTTAACGTATGTCATAAATAAGATTATCCCGAGTGGTATACATAGGAAGTGTTTCAATATTTTTTTTTTAATTTGTTAAGAAAAAACATTTTCAAAAAAGTTCGGACATAAATAATAGTATATTGAGAAATGCAGGGAATATTTGATTTCAGTGAGCAAATTCTAAAAATATAAAACCAAGTAGTGAAATTATGTTGACTTTGACCCTGGGAATAGTAGGAAAAATGAACAGTAATGAGAAAAGTTTCTAAATCTGGCTGCAGTTGATTGAAAGTAATATCAATGAAGATACTGCGAAAATGTGCACTTATGCATCTAGTTTTGTTATATTTCAACGAAAAGTATGAGGAGTGGAAAGTAATTTTGAATCGAAAATCGCAGACACAGCGGTTAGAAAATTTTATTTTTTCGCTCTGTTGTAGAATTGGACACTTTCAGCACGCTATACATACCTCGAAAAACGAACATCCTGTGCATGCGTATCACATTTTTTAAATAAATATTTTTTGTACGCCATTTCATACATTTTCTTGAAAATAATCTTGCAATTCTTGAAAGTATAATTAAATATTTTTTCCCGGGACCATTTTTTCGTGCCCATAAGAACTTAATACTTGAGAAATTCTGAGTTTAAATTAGAATCGTTGAATTTAATAATTTTAGATTTATATATTGAAAGTTATGTTGAATTACAAATTTTAAACATTGAATAAATAATTACAATTTTAAATTCGGGAGCGTTCAAGTATTGCGTCCTGTTAAGACTCAGCTGTTATGCGGGACTTACACGCAACTAAAGGAGGCAGGAATGGACATATTCATTTAAGAAAAACGATACTGCACAAGCCGAAAAATGTATATCACTTTTCGGAGTTTCAAGCCATTTTGTGTAGAAATGCATTGGAGTTCTAGGCCTGTTGGGAGCCAGTGTCATTTTCGTAGATGGCAGTTGCTCCCAGTGGGATCCTGCGGTAGTTGTTCAACACTCCAAAGAAAAACTGTTTGAAGTGTCAAGATAGCATTAATTTCAAAAGTCTAGATCTTTTTGTGCAATAAACCTGCACATCCTTTTTACTACATTTCTCATTCTAATTTGAACTTATCCTGTATATTTTGTATCAAAGTTGCTCGAAAGTTCAAGTATCCTCAAAGTCATGATACCGCCAAGACTTCCGCTCTTAAATGAAAAGGTCTACAAGCTATCTATATGACCAAAGGTGACCGTAATACTTGAATGCTGCCTGATATAAAATGAAGGCTCCCTTCTATCTTGATTATCGTGGAAGTTTAACTCTTCAAAAGCTCTATAAAATGAAACAGTTTGTAGGAAAAACGTACTGATCTACTTCCGCCTTTTTTTAACCGATAAAAATGCAGCTTTTTTCCGCTGTCACTTAACCTTCATGTCTTTATAAATTGATCCGAAATTGTTCCTTAAATGACAAATGGTCTGCAACGTTCACGTCTCAGAATATGACCTTAAAATCTCTTAAATGTATTACAATTATTCATATGTGTACGATAAAAATGTAAAATTAATTATATAAGTCTAGAATTAATCATAGCCTGAAATATTCATTTACCAGATCTTTTGGACTATGCTGATTGCACATATACAAATCCTCTTCTAAAATATCTCGGTAAAAGGATTGTGCTATGTGGTTGCAAGGTCTGTTCCCACGTTGAATTATGTAGTAGGCCCAAAAAAAAGTATATTATTATAAAATTGTAATATAATAATGTGGCAACATGATTCGTGATATAATATTCAATCAGTAACCTTCTGAGACTTCTCAAATACGAACTGCATTTGACTCTCTTTTCTTATCTTACTATTAACAGTATTCCAAAACCTAATATCATTTTTTAACAAGAAAATATCTAATCAGGTCTATGTCTAGACTCCAAATTTCAATGTTTAAGAAATAATTCAGTAATATAGAAAATCCGAAAGATCATTTCTATCGCAAAAGCCTCAAATTCGAGCTCAAATTGCAAATTTTTCGGTTTAAAAAACTTGAATTCGAAAATATTAGGTTATAAATATTTCATGTTTTTAAATTGTTTAATCCGGAACGTTATACATTTTGAAATGTGCCATTTTTAGTATTTATTTCCGGAATTGTTACATTTTGACGATATTTAGTTTAAAATTGATCGATTTTGCAGAATTCAGAAGAACTCCACTTTGAATACTTTCATTTAAAGTTCATTTTTGAACACTTCAAATAATAAACTTGTCAGCTTTAAAAACTAGAACACAGTGAAAATGAATACTTAAAAGTGTATTGAATAATTGGAATTAATTCAGTAAAATTTGTCGGTAATAAAGAAAAAAGTACCTGAATTTAAGACTGATTTCTGAAATTCAGATAATGATGTCTTACATTTAGACAAATGTAGCTTAAATCCTGATAAGTTCTCTTTTGGAATTGTGTATAATAATTATCATCCTCTCACGTTTTAGTTCTTACTGTTGAAAATCTTCTCATAATTAGAGTGACCGTATTTAAGTATTGAATCGGTTTGTATGCGAAAGCTTTTATATACTATGCTAGGTATTGCTGTGTTGTGTTACTTCAACGTGTCAATTCTAATTAAAGCAGAACCCTCTATCGATCAACTTTAGTGTCTATAAGAAATTGAACTATGGTCTCTAATGCCGTGCAGTGTATTACGTCGTGTGGATATGGGCCAATACTCCAAGCGAAATTATTTACCGAATATATTTGCATTAGGTTATATTTTTATTATATTATTCTATACCGTAGAAGTATAATTATACTAGGCATTCAAAATTCATTCCCTGATATATACAATTCAAAATTCTGTTATGATTTTCGAAGGCTATACCGGACCACTTTTCTTCGTGTAGAAATATATCCACGTCTTAAGTCCGCTCGTATTGATTAGCTAGTAGACCATGTTTCCATATTCGGTTTTGCAAGTTTTGAATCAGGGCACATCTTTCAGATCTTATTTAGGGGGCTTCCATAAATCACGAGACCCAATTTTGGCCATTTTTCACACCCCCCCCCATGTAGACTAACGTGGGGTTTCGTCGTCGCCCCCCCCCCCCAAAAAACCAAGGGGTTTATGGAAGGCCCCTTTTTAACATTGAAATTTGCCTGATTTTCAGAATACAGGCTTATTGTTTGAATTTTGACAATTTTCGTTATAAGTTATAGGTTAGGTCAAAGATAACAAATTCTGTTATTGGAAATTGCTACAACGTGAAAAAATCAAAAGCATAAATTTAAACGTTAAAAATGTGAAAATACACAAATACTCTTTTCGAAATATATCTTGAATTCAACGCATTTTAAACTGACTGTTTTCAGCTACATTTAGATTGAAGTATACAAATGTTTTTGGTTTAAAATATAAATTAATTAAAATATTTGATTTTAGTGTAATGTGAAGAGTGATCGTCCGCTGTATCGTAATGTACAGCATTACGATACTCTACGCTGTCGCATAAAAACGTGTTTATGCACCGGAGTCACATAAAAATATTTAAGAATCAAGTGCCAACAGATTACATTTTTTTAAATCCGATAGTTTTCAAATGATAAAGATAATTTAATCTTCCTTTTTGATTCTTGAAGTGAATAAAACACATACATTAGAAGTGAAAAAAAACTATTTGGGAAAATTCTTATTTTTGGGAATACTCCAAAAATGGTTCAAAATATCGAAAAATGTCTCACAGGAACTTTTTGTAGAACTGTTCAAGGAAATCAACTTTCCCTGTCGACTTTTTCCCACATCTAGCATATTTTTCACCAAAATTCCAAATTTTCAATCTGGAGAAAAGTTTGACAATTTCGGTTGTACCGCTGCTACTAATCTAGTTTGGTACAGATACGAATAATTTGTTATGGGTTTCTTTATTTATTTTTTCTTTAGTTATGAGTAGTAAAAGATTTAATAGAAAAATTAACCATCGGCTTCTCAGGATCTGTGTCGGGCACGGTGAGAGTAGAAACCTAAAGTTATTTTCAATAGAAACTAACGTAGTCGTTACGAATTCCCCTACGAGCAACAGATTCCGAGGACTCGTTACGAATACAATATGGCTTGTCTCTTGTAGCGCTCTCGATGGCGTCATCGGGGCGAGATTTCGATCCTCGGACTCGCGCCTTCTCTGACGAAGAACTCAAACCCCAGCCGATGATCAAGAAATCGCGGAAGCAGGTGAGTTTTTTTTATTTTCGATTTTTTTTGTACACTCGAAATTTTATTTTTTAAACGAAATTATATACCTAAATAAATGTAGATTTAATTAATGTCATGAATGACAAATGGTTTAATCTCTACACCAGTAAAATATTTAGGGGAAACATTCTTACAGTGGATAGTGCCACCTTCAGTGAATAATCATTAATTGAAAATACTAATGTATTTAAAATAATTAATAGTTAAGACACTATAAGTTTTAATAATGTAAAATTAATTTTTTTTCTTTTATTTGTGCTCTTAATTAATGATTATCCACTGTAGGTTGCAGTATTCACTCTAGGGAGGTTTCCCCTATTTGTCATTCAATAACTAGTCAAAAGAAAGAAATCGAGAAAGTAACATTTTAAAATTAATTAATATTATTTAATAATATTCAGTAAACTACTTTAGTTTTCATATTAACATTTTGACAGAAAAATAATCTGGAAACAAAATTAAATGATTATTAACCGCGGTGTCTGTAGTTTTTATTTAAATTATAATTTTTAAACCTATAACAATATCAAAGTCAGAATCCTGATCATTCTTACTTTTCAAAAATGTATTTTTTTCTTTTTTTAACTACTTCTTCTTTCTAATATTATATTTTAATTCGAAGTTTACACATCATCTGATTGTTCGAAAACAAATCATTCGTCATAAAATGCATTTATTAGAAAAATATAGACTGATATGAGTTCTCTTGCAATCTCTCATTGTAAACTTTCAAGTCAGATTCAAGAGGGCCAATAAAGAATCCGTTCTTTTTAATTAAGTCTGAATTAATGATTAAATTTTACGCTTGCTTTTATTTAATTATGAATTTTTTTGGCGTTATTTCAGTTCGTTCCGGATGACCTGAAGGACGACAAATACTGGGCGCGTCGTAGGAAGAACAACATGGCCGCGAAACGATCAAGGGACGCGAGGCGTATGAAGGAAAATCAAATAGCCCTTAGGGCTGGTTTCCTCGAAAAAGAAGTAAGTCTCTAATCATTTTAATATTTTATTAATTTATCACATTCTCTTCTGATAAAGGAAGCGTTCATTATTAATGAAATTTCTTTTTTTTGTTGTTGCTCAAATCAAATTGTTTCAATTAATATTACATTACATACACTCTTCGGAATTTTGTTTGAATTTATATTCCACCCAGCCATTCTCGAGAAAAATCACTTTTAAAAATCCATGCAAGTCACATGGACCGCGATGTGGGAGTCTTCGATCTCCCGGTTAGATTAGGCGGTAGCGCTCCGAGCTTGTAACTGGGAAGTCCGTGCTCGATTCCAGCTGCCGGCATTTCTTGCCCATTTTTTTTCATTCAAATTTTTTGTTTGCACTTGATGTTTAAGTTTATTTAAATCCTGCAAAAATATTCATTTTTACCCATTTTCCCCCTTTAAACAATTGTTTTCTTCAACCTTTGCCAATTTTACTCAAAGAAAAGTGTGTTTATGGGAAATTCTCATTTTTTCATTAAAAAGAATATACTTTCTTTATTATTATTTTCACATGAGATAAAATAAGAATTAAATAATTATTGAAATATAAATAAAAAACAGTAATTATTATTATTATATTCATATTTTAAAATTAGAGTAATGGGTGATGTTTTTAACCAAAAATTGCATAAGAAATCAAAATTTTTCAAGGATGTCGTGGCACTGACTTATCTTTGAAATATTTGCTTCGAAAGTGACAAAGGTTGGAAAAAACAACAATTTTTGTCATATGAAAAAAAATTGGTTTAAAATTAATATATTGGCTTGATTTAAATAAATTTATTAATCAATTGCAATAAAAAAGAATTTAAATGGAAAATAAATTAACAAAAAATTCCGGCAGCGGGAAACGAGCCCGGACTTGTCGGTTACAACGTCGGAACACTACCGCCTGATCTAACCGAGAGTTGAAAGACTTTTTCGTCGAGTCCATGTAATGTGCGTGGATTTTTTTAAAACATCTTATTACTTTAACATATTACGTGTTCGGTAATGACCAATTACTGGGAGAATCTATTATTACTGGGAATATTATTGGGAATCTAAACAAAATTCTTTCATTCTCTCAAATAAAATAAAATAAAATAAAATTGCTTCGAATAATTTGATACGATTCTTTGAATCAAGTAAACTTGATTTGTCTTCAATTTTTTCCCTAAATGCAATTTCGCATTTTCTCAATTTTCGTATTTGGTTCTTTACTTTGTATGATTACTTGTTCGCGCGCTTTTAATTTTTTTCATTAATTTCTATACATATTTTCCAAATTTATTCGAAGATTTCGCAATCTGTAAGAAGATTTTTTATTGAAAGTCTTGATTAATTTCTTTAAATATGAGATCTGGAAAGCTCTTGAGAAAAGAAAAATTACTTGTTTAATTTCCCAAGCATCTATGTTAAAAAATGTTAAAATTTAATAGAATTTTGATTAGATCAGAAAAGAAATTTAATCGTTTAAAAGGAAACAAAGAAAAAATATTACAGTGTTCTACATACTATAAACTTTACACTGTTAGCCTCGATGAAACTCAATCCACAGGTGCCGGCATTCCTGATTTTTCTTCATTTTGGTTTCTGGAATACCTTGCGACTAATTAAGGACTGAAAAGAAAAAAAATCGCTATACCCATTTTTGAGAAAAAAGATCTATTTTTCTCCTTTTTATGCTTCATTTTTTATCGTTTGTACCTTGATTTAAGTCAAATTAAAGATACTTTTACGTCTTGTGTTTTTTTTGTTTCTCAAATATGCTAACGCTATTATAAAACAAAAATCCAAAAATAATGCTCAATCTATTTTAAAAAATGTGTTCTTTTTTTCAAAAGATCGGCAATTTTGACCTATCGAGCCTAAAAAATGCCCAAAAAAACTAAATTTGACCATTTTTCGAAAAAGTGACACATATAATCTCTTTTTTACCCTTTTTTGCCATAAATTATTTTCATTAAAAAAGTGAAATGTTTTTAAGAATCTTTAAAAGTAATTTTCAATTTTGTAAACAATTTTTATGTGTTTAAAAAATTAAATATTATTCACTTGTAGCTTTTTCTTGAAAAGAGATAGGTAAAAACTGTAGTTTTTTTATTTGGTTAATTTTGTGGCTTTTTATTAAATGTATACGTCATTCAGATATTACTACCCCATTCTTTAAAAAATTCTTATTTTTTTAGGCAATCTTTTTTTGTTTGAACAATTTTGCTCTGAAATAAATGTTTGAAATTTATCTCCTTCTGTAGTTAATGCGTCACACGTAAAGCTTTTTCTATAGCAAGTGTATGTAACTTTAACATTATTTTAACCCCTTAATGCGGTACGTGTTTTTTTAACAGTCCTCAAAATAAAAATGAGCTTTTAAAATAAAGATGAGCTTTTAAAATAAAAATGAGCTTTTAAAATAAAAAAGAGCTTTTAACAACATTATTCTCATTATCGAAAAATTAATTAAAATTAATATTAATATTACAGCCAGTGAAGACTTTTATATTCACTAGCGTAGTCTGGATGACTGTTGTTAACCTTGCATCTATTCCGCACACTTTTTATATCAAAGTAAACTAAATAAGTATCAGCTAAAAATATTTAAAAAGATACAACTCAGCCAGACTAGTGCAAAAAAAAACTATTTGTCTAAAATAGATTAAAGATTATTTTTGTATTTTAGTTTTCAAATAACCTTAGCACAATCGAAACAAAAACAAAAATAAAAACAGACGTGAAAGTATCTTTAACTGGACTTAAAGCAAGGTATAAATGGGAAGAAATGAAGAAAAAAAAGAGAAACCTATTTTTCTCCAAAATGGGTCTAACCATTTTTTTCTTTTGGATCTGAAAATAGTCATAAAGCATACCAGAAACGTAAAGTGAATCCTCTAATTTTTTATTAATTTTAGGTTTTTCCTTCTTTATTGCAACTATTAAAATTTGTACATTTCTCTAACAAGTCACACTTGCTCGTGATTAATATACAAAAGCAAAGAAAAATGAACCTAGTAAACCAGAAAGAAACATGATAAATTGGGTGCGGCAAAATTTCTCTTTTACTATTTCTCTTTCTTCATATGAACAAATAAAATCTTTTTGAGGTTCTTTTTCGATTTTCCAAACATAAAATTAGATATATTTTTTAATGTATTAAAGCAAATGAACAATTACTGGTACAGTATTAAAATTTCACACTGTGGAGAGTCGCTACTATTAAAGTTAAAAATTATAATTAATTTTATAATTCAACTTCTAAATTTAAATATTTCTCAATTTTAACTTTTTCAATTTAAGATTTTAATTTCAAAGGTTTTTAGTTTTTACACTTTCATGTTGAAAAGTTTACAAAATTTTGTTGCTATCAAATTACTGCTTCTAGAATAGGGATTATACAAAAAAAAATTAATTTTCCAATTCAAATACTTTCTTATTTCAAATATGGAAAATTCTAACCTTGAAAGCCTTGAAATAATTTTCAATTTTTAATATTATGTTTACTAATTAAAAAATGTTCATATATTTTTTTTAGTGTGATAACTTTTAAAATCCTGTACATAAAAATGTTCTTTCTTTTCAATTCTATTCATCATGTTTTTATGGAAATAATTTTGTACAGAAATAATATGCTACAATTATTTTTAGTTGGTAAATTTTCTAATTCAACAATTTTCTAAATAATATTTAATAAAAAAGTGACGAATAGCCCCTCAAACGGGGTAATTTTTTATAAGTATAGTAAATTCGGGCATTCCTCAATTGATAGTTTAAATTACTTAAAGAGGGTTTAAACCAGCTCTGGAACATGTCCAAAATTACCCCGTTTGACGGTACGACTTTTGTCTGAAGGGGATGAACAAAAGGCAAATATGCAAATAACTACATTTTAATAAATAATTATAACTTCAAATATTTTTTTGTTATTCACGCTTAGGTTTCTCTTCTAAAATTTGTTGCAATAATCACTGGGCATCAATTTGCTTCTGAAAATTTTGAAGTTTAAAAATTCTTTAAAGTGAAATTGACGGGCTTTCAAGTTTAAATCGGTTCTAAATTAAAACTTTCTAAATTTTAATCTTACATTACACCTTTAAACTTGAAATAATTTGTTTAGTTTAACTGTCCTAAAATTGAATAATATAATATACAATGGTCGTCTGCTTGTTTATGTCTTCATTGAAAGATTTCTGCCAATATTAATTTTAATTTCTGACGAATCGCTTCCAATCCAAAATCTTTTAAAATTGGATACTTTTAAATCTGAAAGCTTGAAATACTTTTTAAAGTTTGGATAGTCTTCCATTTAAAAACTTTCCACTTTTAAATGCGCAGAATTAAAACTTTTCCGTTTTTCTTTTTCAAAATTTCAAATATTTTGTAATTTAACGTTTCTCTTTCAAGATTTGAAATTGTAATTCTAATTAATTTAATTGTAACCCTTCAAATTAAAATACTTTCTAAATTAAAATCTTCAAAATCTGGATACTTTCCATTGTTAAGTCCCCTAAACTCAAATATTCTAAAATACATTAGGTATTTCCTGATTTTCCAAATAAAAACTTTTTATTTCGCTTTCAAGTGTATAGACGTATTCTGAATCTATTAAGGGCAACATTTGCGAATTCTTGAAGTAACATAAGACCACTTTCCTTATTAAAAGTAACAACAACAAAAAATAAAATTCCTTTTGGAAGGGATTAGAATAATTAAAAATAATGTTGTCCCTGCTGTATCTTTGTACTTTCCGATGTACTTTCAGACCGAGCTACTTGATCTCGATTTCTTTCTTTCTCCAGAGCTGATACCGGAGAAAGGAAGAAATCGAGAGAAGCAAAGTCATAACCGATTTTTTAATTCCTCCTTTCGATTTGCTTGCAGAACATGGGCCTGCGGCAGGAGCTGGACCGGTTAAAGAACGAGAACATGTTGCTTCGCGATAAGCTTAGCAAATACACGGACGTTTAACCGCGAGAGGTTTTCTGCACTTGCTCTTCGTCGACTCTTTCTCGCCGCACTTGTAGTCGTCATACGAAACTGCTTCGTAGAAAAATGCGAAAATCCCCCAAAAAATACATGAAAACCGAAGAAGGCAACCTTTTTAATTAAGAAAAAGGAAGAAAACTATTTGGAATACGACAAGTTTTTGGAATAAGAAAACACAAGAAAATTTTCGACATAAAAAGAGAATATTTTCGAAAAGTTTTTGAAAAAAGCTGAACTTTTCGAATACAAAGGAGAAACAGTTCCAGAAGAAGAAGAAGACTAAGGTGCAGAATTGGAAGAGCTTAGAGAAGAAGAGGCGGACGATGAAGAAGAGTGAAGAACGATAGAGGATAAAAAAGGCAACGCCCTAATTTTTATTTACCTACTTTTTGCAAATTTCAAAAATCCTTATTGCTATCGCCTTCCTCTCGTCTTTCCTCTTTCCTTTCCTTCCACCCCTTCCTCCCCTTTCCTCCCCCCCCTCCACACTTGTACATAGTTATATGTATAGTTAGATTATATATAAATATAAAATTATAAATGATATCGATATATCATATAGTATGAACAATACTAGACAGAGAAAAAAAGATATATTGTTTAATTGTATCTGCGCCTACGGGAGATACTTTCACGCGTATTTACAGATAGATTCTATATGCATACACAAACCAACACTGAAGAGCAAAAGACCGGCGTGTATACTCTATAGAACTCGCATAAACATCTCTATATACACATTAACATACGAGTTTAATAGACCTACACACATGTTACCCAGGCTCGAGATAAAGAGACAAAAAAACTCCTGCGAAATTTGTATTATAGTAATGTATTAAATTTTCCTTCAGAAATGAAGGAATTAAGTCGTAAGTCATGGAGAAATTCAATTTAAATCGCTATTGTGAACAAAGATCAGTCTTGATTAATTAATTATTAATTAATCTACATCATTTTATTATCATCAATTACATTTGTAAATTTCGCGATTGTATCAATCAGTGTTCCCTCATAATTTGTTTAAGGATTTTGTTTCCTATTGACAAAGTTGTTTCAAATAAAGCGGGAAATCAGCCAGGAGTGGAAACTTTGATAATTTATACACTTCTGGTTGAAGATATTCTTGGCTAGAAAGATGTTTAGAATTTATAGAGAATCTTCAGAATTTGATAGGTCTTCTTTTTTCGAGCCTTTGGAAGCACAAGCGATTTAATAAGTGCAAATTGCTGCTGAAGTGCGTTAGATCGCGTACGAATATTAATGACTACTAATGCCCAGGCGATGCTGTGGAGATTGTAAAAGTTTGTTATTCTCTTGATGCTGTATGTTCCTCTCCTTCTCACTTTCGATTTCTCTTTCTATGCTTTTTTATATTGCGTCATTGGGTCATATTTCAGAGACAAAAATTTCCATGGCCTTTCCAATGAATTTTCATGCACTGCCAAATTTTTAATGAATTTCATTAATGAGACCAAGCCCTTGGAAAGAGGACGCTCAATTTGTTTCACAGTCAGGTTTTGAATTCAGTGAATTATTTATTTAAGCATTTATATCATAAGAGGTTTTTAGTTGAACTTTTAATTTTTTTAAAGAAGTTGAGTTCTGAAATATAATTTATTATTTGCATCCGTACTTAGAAGATGTGGAAATCTCAGGGAGTTTTTTTTAATATGGAAAGAGTTGAATAAGTTTTTATGGCAACATAGGAGTAACCTTTTGAATTCTGAGGCTTGTTATTTCTGACCTATTTGGAGTTTAATTGCTTTGAAAATCGAAATTTTCAAGATTAACTTATTTCAAAGACTTATTTCAAGTTTTATTTTAATCCAAATTGAAAACAATTGCATTTTGTTGCTGATAAATTTTCATAATTCCTATACTTTGAACTCTTCTTATGTTATTTTATTAAGTTCCATAGACAGTCGATAATTCTCTATAATAAAAAGATCAATATTTCCAAATCTGAATTGTGAATTTAATCATTCTGCAACAATACTTCATGCGAATTAAAAAAATATATTTGTCATTTTCTGACATTATTGAAATTTTCAATTCCATTAAGACGCTATATAAAAAGCTACTTAAATATTTTTAAACGAGAGTGAAAGAGAGAGAAAAGGACAATATGTAGATTAAAAGAGCCTGTTTTCCGATTGTTAGAAATATAAGAACAATGAGTAGAAGGAGCCCTGGCAAAATCGGGACGTTATCTGCTCGCGAGACAATTCATGTGGTTTTTGCAGAATGCCCGGTAAAATCGGGTTAATTAAATGGGATTGAAAAATAAATTATACAACGAGAATAAATTAGTAACTTAATTAGGAATTTAGTCCGTGAGCCGAATTAAATGAAATCATTTTTCTCAACTTTCTATTCCTCTCAAAGGCAGTGGAAGGGTTCAATTTTATATTGTCGTCACTTTGAATTGAAAGGAATAGAAACGGGATTAATTGTATGGTAATAAAATAAATAGACGGGACTTCGCCCTCGTTTCTGACATTTCTAATTCCATTTGCATTACCCCTTCTTATCGGTTGGTTAAGGTAAGTAAGTTATCCCGCGTGGTGACGGTGACACAATCGATTCTAGTTATTTCAACTATAAGTTAGGATCAAGTACTTTTTAGCCATAGTTGAGAACTCGCCAGATTTTCCGTGAGCAGAAAACGTCACCAGGGCGGAAAAGGGATAGTGCAAGTAGTAGAAAAAAAACAAATAAAAAAGATGCAAGAACGTGCGCACCTGTGTAAGTCGATTCTCGACAATTGAAGCTGTTTAAAATATAATGTTATTGGCTGCGAATCGAGAATAAAAAATAAATTACCATAATCGTTTTTGAATGCAAGGCCACGATGGTCTTCTCTTTTTTTTAAGTTTTTAGATGTTTATTTTGTTCTATAGAAAAAGAACGTGGAGTCGACAAGAAAATCATTTAGTTTGTTGCGGTCAAACTTTTTTAATCGCTGGCTATTGTAGTAAGGCATCGTTTTCGCTTTTGGATATTTTCCGTCTTTTCTTTCTGCTGATCTTATTTTTCACCAAAGAGCAGAATCAAATAAGAATCCTCGATCGATCGGTCGACCGTTGGTTGCGAAGTTTGATTTTTGAGGCGAGAAATTGTAATATTTATATTGTGCTTCGCTCATCAGTCGCGTTTTATATTCATCGTTGTAATTACGAATACAATTTTAAGCTTTCGACGCGCGCACGTTTTTACCTTTTTGACTTTCGCTTAGGACTTAGAAATATTTTTTTCTTTAATTAATCAGTTGCATGTTCGCGCGTCAATTAACGATTCTTTTGATCGACTCATGACTCGTACGAAAACTGTGCAAATTTGTAGCCTCTGAGTTCCTGTAGTTAGAAAATTTTGCAGTCAAGCAAAATTTGTATTGAACGTTGCTTTGAGAAGAGTGGAAAAAAATGTTGAATTCATTGAACTTTATATTATTCATTCATAGTCGTTTGACTCAAACTCAATCAGAGAGCGGAAAGTGGGAAGCGATTCACCGAGGACACGAATTTTGTAAAAATGAACGGTAAATCGATTTTTCAAAAAATGCAATTGCTCAATGCCTATTTCCTTTTGACTATGTGGTCTATTACGAGCGAAAATGCACGGTTAATTATTCAGCATAATCGGATAATAGCGATTATGTAAATGAAGAAAAAAATGTAGGAAATTAGCCGTAGCGGTGTTTAATAACCGCTCAGCTTAAGAAAATGTTTGTAAGTAAATTAACGCAATGAGACGTAGATGAAACTAAAATGGAATTTTTTGAGACCATGCCGTCATGACGTATGTCATCCGATCCACACTAAAAATACGAACACACAACCGTAAACAAAGCGATGTGAAAATGACCACCATGAAAATTTTGTGTAACACATTTCGAAAAATATATGTATTTGTTATTGTTTTAATTGAACCACCTAGCTATTTTTATTCTCCTTTTCTGTATGCAATTCAAGAATATCTTTAAATTTAAAAATTACATATATTCATAACAAGATTTTGAAAAAATTACAAAAAACTATTACAAATTGGACTAAAAGTAGGGGCCACAAGTCAGAGCCCCTCACTTCTTTTGATTGCAATCAAATGATATGATCACTTTTATGCTACAAATTTTTTGTTAATAGTTAGATGGCAAAAGGTCCCAAAAAACAGGGATATTCGGCCCAGAATGATGTCCAAGATAGGAAAAATCTGAAGAAAATTATAGATATTCTTTCAACATTCTTTAATGCAATACATTTCTCAAAATGCTGAAATATTCAATAATTTACTTTTTACGGGGATTTACTTAC
Organism: Andricus grossulariae; assembly: GCA_011634705.1. Classification (NCBI taxonomy): domain Eukaryota; kingdom Metazoa; phylum Arthropoda; class Insecta; order Hymenoptera; family Cynipidae; genus Andricus; species Andricus grossulariae. The sequence continues at coordinate 299,538,258 of JAABKJ010007545.1, forward strand.
AAATACTTTCTCTTGAGAAGAAATGAAGATAGTTTGCAGTTTTGTGATGCGAGTGCAGTTCAATAATTAAATTTATGATGAAATCGATCTTATGTAAGAAATATCATTTTGAATATTTCTGACTTTAATCAGTGTTGACGCTTGGCCTGACACAGCAAGACAAGTGGTAGAAAAAGGGTACCCTTTTGAAGACCATAGTAACTCCAGAAACAAGCCGACTTCGTTACTATTGTCATCGAAAGTGTACTTTTTTTCTACCACTTTTCCTGCTGTGCCGGCCCATGTGCCAACAGTGATTAAAGTCAGAAATATTAAAAATTATGTTTCTTGCGTAAGAATGATTTTATCTTAAATTTTATTATTAAACTGCACTCGCATCAAAAAACTGCACATGTGGAGACATTCAACGGCTTCCTATCTTCATTTGTTCTCAAGATAAAGTATTTGTAAAGAAATCCCCGTGAAAAGTAAATGATTGAATATTTCAGAATTTTGAAAAATGTATTGTATTAAAGAATGTTAAGATAATATTTGAAGGGCCACACTGCGTACGGGTGTAAGTGTCAAGTTTTGGAAATACGTTTTATTGGCCTAAGATCATTTTATTAACCTAACTCATGGCATTTTTATGACTTTTTGACAGGTGCCAGCGATTAATTTAATGGTTTTCACTGAATTTTATAATAATGTTCGAATATTTTTCCAATCAATTTATAGTGATTTGAATTGCAAAGATTTCATCAAGTTTAAAACAAAATCGATTTTTAAAGATTTCGAAGAAAAAAATGTTTTTTTTTATTTTCAAAAATTATTATTTTAATAGAATATTCCAAAAGATATCCAAAATAATGTTCAAGAATCTGAAATGTTGTTGGAAAATTGTTTTTATTTTGCAGGATTTTAAATGATTTCTTGAAATTTCGAAAAAGAAAGTAGAAGATTTTTTTGCACGATTACTAAGTTGAAAAAAAATCGAATTTATTCAAGAAATATAAAGAAGTTTTGAAAAGGTTCAAAAATAATTAGGACAAGATTTCAAAGAATTTGAAACTATTTCAAAAAATTGTAAACGGAATGTAGATTATGAAAATTTCGAAAATGTAGGGTTTTAAGCATTTTGAAAGCTTTCAAGATTTAATGAATTTAATGAAAAATTCGAATCAGTTTGGAAGATATTTAACAATTTTGAAAAAATTTATAGAATAATTTAAAACTAGAAACGATTTCAAGGCATGTGAAAACAAAATGTGGATTTTTGAAAATTTCGAAAAAAAAAAGATTTTTAAGAGTTTTGAAAGGTTTCAAGGCAATACAAAAGTGTTCTTTTAAAGATTCTCGGGAACACTGAAATAAATTTTATTTTGAGATGAAACTGAAAAACATTTTAAAACATTTCAAAAGATTTCCAAAACTGTCAGAAAAATTTCTGGAAGATTTTACGGCAATTTTTTCATTTTGCAGAATTTTGAAAAAAAAATTACGAAAAATTCTAGTTATTTAAAAAGATATCGAGAAGTTTTGAAAAAATTTCAAAATAATTTCAAATCTGGAACGATTTCAAGAAATTTAAAACAAAATGTAGATTTTGGAAGATTTTGAAAAAGAAGGTTTTTAGAAATTTTGAATGATTTCAAGAGAATAAAAAAGTTATGTCAAGATTCCTTGGAAAATTTAAACGATATTTACTGTCAAAAAATTAATTTTAAGATCAAATTTAAAAAAATTGAAAATACTTCTAAAGGTTTCGAAAATTGTCGAAAAACAATTTAAAAGATTTTAAAGCAAATTTTTCATTTTTAGCAGCATTTAAAAAAACGTTTTAATTTCATATAACCTTTATCTGTTCTTCGTTCATGATCAAAAATTCAAGTTTAATTTTATATTCACAAATATGTTATCAATTAATTCCTTAAATGATCAGAAATAAATAAACTCCTCGAATATTCACAGCCGTTATTTGACACAACCATACATGTCATATTTCAGATATTTCAGTTGAACATTTTGGATGTTACAGAATAACATCTCACTTTTTAATATCTACAGATACTAACTTTGAACATCTAGATTGCTGTCCTATAGTTGAATATAAAATATGTTAAACCTGAACATCTAGATGTTACGTTTGAACATCCCTTTTTCTCCATCTTGAAAATTATGCATCTTCAAAATGTAAAGCCAAAATGTCAACCAAATGAAGATTTTTCAGTTTTGCAAAGTATATCAGCGAAAAGAAATCGCAAAAACATTCTTTGTTGATTCCCTAAAAAAATTAAGCCTATTTGCTGAAAAATATCTAAACTCTGAATACGATAATGGCAATTTTATAAATAATTAATAATTTTTATAAATTTCCGGAATATCGTAGCAAAGAGTAATCGCAACACACATTCTTTGTTGATTCCATAAACAACTTGAGCCTATTCGCTAAAAAATAGCCAAGCTCTAAATATTTTTATGAAAATTGTTTGAATAATTTATAATTTTTGTAAATTTGCAATGTATCGTAGCAAGAAGTAATCGCAAAGATATTCTTCGTTGATTACGTAAAAAATTGAGCCTATTCGCTGAAAAATTCCCAAACTTTTGATATGAGTATGAAAATTGTTAAAATTATTAATAATTATTGCCAATTTGCGAACGAAATTAACAAAAAGTATTCGCAAAAACATTCTTTGTTGATTACGTAAACAAATTGAGGCTATCCGCTGAAAAATCGTCAAACTCTGAATATGTTTATGAATATCGTTTATATAATTATATATATATTATTTATAATCATATAAATAATAATATTTATAATATATAATTAATAATTATTGTCAATATGAGAAGTTTCATAGCAAAGAGAAATCGTAAAATCATTCTTTATTGTTTCCGTATACAAATTGAGCCTATTCATTTAAAAGTATTTGGACTCTGGATTTGATTTCGAAAATTGTTTAAATAATTCATATGTTTATGGCAATTCTATGAATAATTAAAAATTTTGTAAATTTGCAAAGTATCGTAACAAGAAGTAATCGCAAAGACATTCTTCGTTGATTTCGTGAACAAATTAAGCTCATTCATTTAGAAATATCAAAACTCCGATTTTTTAAATGAAAATTGTTTAAATAATTGATAATTTTTACAAATTTGAAAATTTTCATGGCAAAGAGTAATCGCAAACACATGTTATGTTTATTTCGTAATCAATTCGAGCCTATTTTCTGAAAAATAGCCAAACTCTGATTATATTTGTAACGTGGACATCACCCAAGCTACTTTTTAATATAGGATACCAAGAATTTTGAAAAAAAAATGGAAAAGCTACATTTTCAGTTCAAAGAATTAATTTTGAACAGGAAAAATGAAGTTTTAATCATATAATTTAATTTTCAACCAAAAAGATGAACCTGCATCCAAAAAAAATTCATTTTCATCAAAGTTGTGCAACCTTAACGCAATTAAATCAGATTTCAATACGAAAATAAGATTTATCAACCGAACCTTGATTTTCTATCAAAATAGCATAAAACTTTCAATAAAAAAAAAAATACATTCTGAACAAAACAGTTGAATTTTTAACAAGAAAACTTAACTTTTTAAGGAAATTGTTAAATTTTTAACTAATTAATAAGATTATTAACTAAATTTTCAAAAAGCTTCGCTTTTGCCTGGACTTCCCTGACCAATAATATTTCCTGACTTTTCCTGATTTCCAGGTTTTCTCTGACCTACGGTCACCCTAAGATTAAGAGAGCTTTATACAAAAAATAAAAAAAAAAGGACAAAAGAACAAGAGCACCAAAGACCTTTCAATCAGGTTTCATTTGACAGAAATTTGAATACATTTGAAAACAATATTGCAAAAATGGTATTACTTTATTAGAAATATAATGGAGATGACAGCTTTTTTGGAAAATATCAATGTACCCAAATTAATTCATAACATTCTAATACTATTATTTTTTGTCCATTAGTTCCAATATGGCGCGTTAATCGTAAGTTAATTCAACCTGCTTTTAACCTTCAAACTCTACGAACATTTGTCAACATTTTCGATAAACATTCAAAATCAATGGTTGAAAAAATGGAAGAAAAACTGGATGGAGGTGAATTTCAAGTTGGCCCGTATCTGACATCTTTCTCTTTAGGAGTTGCTTTAGGTAAGAGTAAAGTTAAGATAAATGGTAAGTAATTACATTTTATTGATGCGCATTTGTTGCATATTTTTTTTAATTTCATCATCTACTTATTATGGTTTTAGAAGCTACCATGGGCATATCGGAAACTTCTGACTCAAAAATTTACAGACATTACACTGAATGTGTGAACAGGTATGAGTGAATTAATTTATCTTACCTTATCAAATAGGCCTTCATTGAAACCATATAATATAACAATTATCCCATTCCTACCTTGCTAAACATTTTTTTCGCCATACTCAAGCCCACACTAATAATGTGATAACAAGTTAAAAGTGAAGATAAATCTTCTGGAATTAAAAAAAAATTATAAATGCAGGGAAGAGGGGGTCAGCCGAAGTGACGTCACCTTTTCTCCCTTTTTTGAAGAATTTTGTATGCCTTATTTTTAAAAAAGTTCCCTTTTTCCTTCTTTTTGTTTTTTGACTTGAATGCGAACTAAACTGATAGATTCCAATAAGAAAATCCAACTTTTTTTGGTTAGAAGGTAACTTTTTTGGTTGAAAAATCTAATATACTTTCGATTTTAAGTTTTTTTCGCTTGGTTACAACTTCTACTATTTGATTGAAAATTATATTATTTTTTCGATAATGCCTCTTTAAACCTCTTTCGTTGAAAAATTAGGAACTGTCTTGAAAAATTATACATTCTAGAATAATGAAAACTATTATATTCTTATTTAGCCTTCCGATATATCGAGAGCAAGTTTTTATTATTATTATAGCATTGAGCCACATCCCTTTCGGGGTAAGCGTGACCAAGTTGGTGAGGAAGGGATGAATGTGGGGGAGCATGTATCAATTCTTAGATTGATCTAGAATTACTGTCTTGTTTATTCAAATAACACGTTCGTTCCGCCAACCCAGGTTGCTGATCAATCTTTCTAACGATTAGCCCCGGTGAAGAGCCTCACAAAGTCATTATGTGAAGCTACCTACCTGGGCCCATTAGTTTAGAAGGTCTTTTGTTACAGGCGTCATTCACTACACTGAAACTCTTCCTCAGACTATATATAAAAACTATTTGTCGCAACACTTCCCTGTTTTGGCATATTTCTTTGACTTCCTTCAAGTCAAGGGTCGTTGGAAGCCCTATTTGGAGTATAAAGCAGACTTCATACACAGAAGAATCTCCAAGTGTGGGATTCCATACCCGAAAATTAGGAGATTCTTCTCTTCTTCACCCCCACTTCCCAGCTCTCTTCTTTACCCCACTATTTCACTCCACACACGGGTTCAACCTCTTCCGCCGATCCTGTTGACGTCCATGTGTTTTTTCATGCAAGTGCTTGTGTTTCTGTGGCTTCTTATGTCTCTTCAAATTATGGTCTCATTCACATATTCTAACAATTCTTTTCGCGGTGTGCCTCTGGGTACGCTGCCATTTACTTTACCTTGACACACTTGTTTCGTTAGTCGTGCATCTTTTATTCTCTCAACAGGCCCAAACTATCTTAACAAATTTCTCTCACATTTGTCAACTAAAGTCTTCTCTATACCACATTTCTTATGGAGTATCTCATTAATAACTTAGCTCACTAGTCTTTTACCGCACACAATGCGCAGGAATTTCATGATAATCGCGTTCATTTTACTCTTATCCTTTTCTAGGTAGGTCCAGGTCACGCTACCGTGCAGCGCAGTCTGTGTAAATATCAAATTATATATTGAGATTTCAGCTTTCCCTATAATATTTTCACCTATGATAATGGATCCTGCTATACCGATAACCGTCTTACTCTCATTTATACGCCTACCTGACACTCCATCTATCTTTTCCTCGTTAGTGAATAGGCTACCAAGATATACGTACTCTTCAACTTGTTCTATTATCTTATTGTTTATGACAATGTTGCATATTGTTTTCTCATCCTTTTCTTTAAACACCTCATTTTTTTAATTTACGTTAACTATGAGGCCCATGTTCTTCTTGCTTGTATTCAGTTTGCTGAACAGACTTTGCAAGTCTTCGATTGACTCTGCCATTACAAACTTATCGTCTGCAAAGGCTAACCCTCGTATCTCACTATCCCGATATCCACACTTTCTTCGTCAAAAAGAGTTATTCCTAGACACTTGTCCATTAATATAATAAATAGCCATGGGGCTTATAGGAGCCATCCATTGACTCCGCACTCTTTCGGGACTTCCCAAAGTTTACATCTGTTCACCTTGTCAAACGCTCTTTCTAGGTCAACAAATGCAAATGATTATTAGCTTTCTGTGGTATGCTTGCTTCTATTCGTGGGTGGCTATGCGAATTTCACAATTTCATCACGCATCACGAGACATTCCTTCTACAATCGCTGTACCACACACTTCAATCGCAATCCTAACAAGAACATCCCGGAGCATAGTCGATGCGCCCTCTATATCTTTGATGTCTATTGACGCATCCCAAGTTGCCTTATCCATACGTTCGTAAGACAAGTTTTTATTATTTTTAAAAATTAAAAAATTGATTTTCACTCGCTATTCAAAGACGATTTTCAATACGCATGAAATTTGAAACTCTAAATTCTGGAATGATTTTGAGTTTACAGAATGTTATTTCGCTCTCCTGAAAAATGCCGATTTTGTTGGTTGTCTAGTTCTGTACTGCAGCCCTTCACATGTGAAATATGTCTAAAGTTGAACGGCTACGTTAAATTCTGGGGTGGGGGGGTTTGAAATGATAGCAAAATTGGTAACGCAGTTTGAAGACGGATCCTAAGGTAGAATTCAGAAAACTGTTACACGATCCTAAGCCTTTTATTGTATTACATTAAATTATTAACAGATCCTTGGAATTGACAATGTTGCGATGCTACAGACCTTGGTTACATTCGGATATAATTTTTAATCTAACCAAAATATCAAAGGATTTTAAAAGATGCATTACCTGGATGCACAATATAGCACATTCTGTAAGCAATGCACATCATAATATACCTGATTTTGTAATTGAATTCAACTAATTTCGCGAAATACATTACTTTCTTACACTCTTTCAGATAATTTCAAAGAAAAAAATCAGGTTGGAAAAATTTGATGAAGCTGAAAAGGTTAAAAATATAATGATATCATAGAAATACATACAAGTATACGATACATAAACAATAATATCGATGCCTTTATTTCATACCGCTCTATGTCACGTTTGATCGCTGTATAGCTTCAGGAGCGCTATGGAATGTAGGCGTCGATATATGGTTAATTAAAATGTGAATTTTCAGATGAAATCGCGAATCAAAGAAAAGGATTTTTGGATATACTCTTAGACCTAAAAGATAAACAGAAATTCTCTGAATAAGAACTTTGTGACGAAGTGAACTCAATGATAATGGCAGTAATTATACTTAGTGCTTTTCACGTAAACTTCTAATTCCTGAAATAATAGAGAAAATATTTAATAATTACCATATAAAATTTTTGTGCAATTATAGGCGTATGACACTGTGTCAGTTAGTCTTCAGTATCTAATTTTGATGTTGGCATCATATCCTGAAGTGCAGGTGAGGTAATCAATTTTGAACTACATTAAGTTTGTAGTGCTCTCTTAATTCAACAAGGAAAAACAAATATTGAAAAATATTTAACCAACCCATTTTAAATTGAACGTTCAAACTTTGAAAATTAAACTATTCAAATTGAGACATTCAAAATTCGAAAATTAGAACAATCGAGAACTTAAGTATTATAAGTATTAATTGATAACTGATTGTGTTTAGGAAAAATTATATGAGGAATTGAATCATATTTACGGTGAGGTAATTCCAGACAATTTTTCTGTTACGAGTGAAGACTTAAAAAAAATGAAATATTCAGAAAGAGTGATTCAAGAATCAATGAGACTGTTTCCCACCGTAGCATTGGTTTTACGAAAAGTAGAAGAAGATCTTGAAATTGGTTGGCTATTGTTTCATTTGTTAGATACTTTTTTTAAATGCGTGTCTGAATATTTATCGAAAGGAAAATTTTCTTTCCAGGAGGATACACATTGCCGAAAGGTAGCACGGCTTTATGCTCTATAGCAAAGGTTCATCGCGACGAAAAATACTGGCCTGATCCACTGAAATTTGATCCTGATAGATTTCTTCCTGAAGAAGTCGCGAAACGAAATCCAAACTGTTATATTCCCTTTAGTAGTGGACCAAGAAACTGTATAGGTTAATATTTTAATGACATTTGGAAAAGAAAATGACTTTTTCGATGAGGCTAATATGATACTTATAAAAAATGATTTTTTCTTCGTTTTTAGGTTCGACATATGCCATGATAGAGATGAAGACAGTTGTAGCCAGAATTCTTCTCAAATATATTTTGAGAAAGAAACACATCCAGCCCATCATAAACATTAAACAAAAGATGGAAGTCATATCTTCTCCTGTTGAACCAATTACGATAGAAATTGTGAGAAGATTACCGAAGACATCTTATAGCGAATTATATTGTAATCTTGAATAAATAAAAAATCTGCAACAGGTAAAGAAAAGCATGAACTTTTCTGAAAATTTCTTATTGAAATACCAAAAAGAGAGGTATTGCATACTATAGATCAACAAACTATATCTGCGAAACTTAAGTTTAGGTGAGACAAATTTAAGCTTTGAAAAGTCTAGTGAAGCAACTTTCAGATTTATCTTGATTTAAGTGTGACGTAAAGTTTGCAGTGTAATAAAAGCATTAGTGTAAGCTCAAGCTTACACCGTTATCCAAAAACGAAAAAAGGGAGTAACTGTTATCTTAAGGCAGTATGGCCAGGAACAAACGAGGTGAACAAACATGAAAAATCCAGAGAATCATTAAGAAGAAAAGTCCCAAAGTGTAAAATTCCTATAGAATTTGAGTAGAATGATTCTATAGAATTTCTAAATGAATTCTACAAAATGTCAAACTGCCGGAAATAGAAGGAAGGACCTCGGTCCGATGTCTAGCATTATTTGAATTACTCATTATATTCCTCAGCTTGGTCCGGAAAATGAAGCGAATATTCAGTTAAAAAATTGTTTTCGTGTTTCAAAAGTACTGAATTTAAGCTATAACCCCAAACTTCCAGCTTCTCATCAACAAATGATCAAATTAATTTTTTTTGTAATGCAAGTTGTGTATACTCCTTCTTCAATTATGAAAGTGTGACTGTAAAGCGAAACTCCTTTTAATGCAACAATTTTACTTGAATAGTATAACAATTTTTTTTGTAGCGGCAATTTTATTTTAAATAGGAGTACCGTTATGTCAACCCAACTCAAATCACCAGCATCACATAGAATCACTAGAATCAAACCTGAACGCAGTTTCAATCATTTCCCTTGGAATTAACTATTGTTCAGATGCTCAATGACCCATAATACTAGTCATTAATTTTTAAAAGACATCCTGAAGATTTTAAATTTTTCATGACCTGATGCAGTAAGCCACGAACGAGGCTCATCTTGACTGAAATCAAGTTGAAGTTGGTGCAGTCTGGCCCTTCATCTTGATTTGCAGAACATTGTGTAACACACCACTGTGATGCACAGAAACAATCTTGAGTAAATTTAGGATCGATGTCAAACTCTAGAAGACTTTCTGTGAATTATTATTTTAAGGACCTGATTTAAGGACCTATTCACACCAACCATATAGACTGAATTTGAAGCTGACTTTGGTGACCGTAGTGATCAATTCCTAGAATTATTTCATTAGAATAGTATTTTAAATACCTGGTGCGATACCTGATGCATGGGAACCATCTTAACTGAATTCTGAGACCTGGTGCAACATCCGGAAGCAATCGGGTACAACTCTTGTAATTAGCTGCCTGGTTTTCCTGGTTTCACTACTCTCGAGGGCCATGTATAACTTCCATACCAAGGGCTCATTTTAAGCTCAAACAAATTGGGGAAATTTCTACATAGGTTGCCTGGAAATCAAGATGAAGATCCCAGATGATCGCCATCTGAAAAACGTTAGGTTCCTGAAAATATTGAATTCCCTGAAGTAGATGAAAGAAAAACACCTGGACTTCGGGAAAAAAATTTTTCTTGAATTATTGGGGTAGGATCGGATCACACTTCCCCGTAAAATAGGTTTGGAAATCACCTGGATATTAGCTTCATTTCCCGAGTCGATCGAAGTATGTAACAAGTTGTCCAAACAATGCTGGACATTGGGCCGAGATCCTTCCTCGTGTTTTTGGCGTTTATGAAGTTTCATAAAATTAATATGGAAATTCTATAGAACCAATCTACCAAAAAAGCATTTGCATTTTCAACCGAATAGTTAAATTTTCAATAACAAAAAATACTAATTTTTTAAAAGACAGTTGAATGGTCAAACACGAAAAGTGGAATTTCCGACAAAAAGATGAATTCTCAACGAAAAAGGTAGAATTTGATATTTCCATTGAAAATAAATAAATTACTTCCAACAAAATGGTTCAAATTTCAACCAAGGAGTTGAATTTTGAAGAAATGAATTGCATTTTCAACAAAATAGATAAATTTTCAACCAAAAAGACGAATTAAAAAAAAACAATAATTTTTAACCAAAAAAGAAGATGTTTCAAACCAAGAATATTAGTTTTCCACGGAAAAAGAAATAGTAATTTTTAACTAAGGAATATCAATTTTCAACCAAAAATGAAAAAGTTACTTTTTTATTTCGAGAAAAAAAAATTAATTTTGAGCCAAAAAAGACGAATTTTCAACCAAATAGTTGAATCCTTAACCAAAAAGTATAATAATAAAATAATTCGGTGATGAAAATAAAAAAATTTTAAACTTATTGTCCTTAACAGTTACTTAAACTGCCTCTCATTGAAATTCCCTGACTTTTGCAAGACTTTTTTTCAAACTCTTTGACTTTACCCTAAGTTTCCTGTGACTGACAATATTTATCACTTTAATCCATAACAAAATACAGGTGCAACAACTGCTCTAATCCCTAAATTTTAATCAGTGAAAAATCACAGAGAATCAGTAAAAATTCACTCAAAATCAGTGACTTACTTCTGGCTATTTGAATCAGTAATTACAAGTCAAAAAATATTGCATTCTCAACTTAATAGTTAAATTTTCCACGAAAAGAGATTTTCCACCACGGATTTTTTTTATTTTTTCTATTTAATTTTTGAACCAAAAATACGAATCCAAAAAAATTAATTCCTAACTGCAAAGTTGCAACATCAAACAGATAGTTTGAACTTTCAAACAAACAAAAAACGAATTTTTAACAGAATATTTAAACTTTTAACTAAATAGTTCGATTTTTAAACTAAAGAGACTGTTGAAAATTTCAACAATGTTAACAAAATGTCGTCTTTGTAGTTTGAAAAAAAAACAATAAAGTTCATTTTCAAGCAAGAAATAAGAATTTTCAACCAAGAAAGCTGAATTTTCTGCTTAAGAAAGACAAATTTTCAATCCAAAAGAATGCACTTGTACTAAAATAGTTGAATTTTTGAAGAAAAAAATGACCTCAACAGAATAGTTGAATTTTCAACCTGCAAAGATGCAATATCTACCAACAAAATTGTTCATTCAGAAAATTAATTTTCAACATAAAAGATTAATGGGCTAACCAAAAAGGCAAATTTTCAAGAAAATATATGAATTTTCTAACACGTAGTTAAATTTTCAATTTATAAGGGATAAACTTACGACCAAAAATGATAGTTCGAATTTTCAAATAAGAAAGATATTTTTTATCCAAAAATGAAATCGTCAAATTGTTAATTTAAAAAATCAATTTTCAACAGAAAAGATTAATATCACAACCAAAAAGACGATTTTTCAACCAAATACAGGAATTTTCTACCAAATGGTTGAATTTTTAACCAAAAACACCATCAATTCTTTTTTAAGTATTTCAACTCGAAGCCAAGTACTGAGTTTTTTAACCTAAAGAAATGAATTTGCAACGAAACATTGTTAGATGATATTTCGACCAAAAAATATTTTTATTTGAATCAAAAAACAGTTGAGTTCAAACAAAAACGACGAGTTTTCAACAAAATGTTTGAATTTTCAACTTAGCAGAGTCATTTTTAACTAAACAGTGCAGAATTTTCGAACAAAAAGGATGAGTTTTCAACTATGACACCAAAAAATATGAATTTTAAAGAAAATACATAAATTTTCAACCAATAGTTAAAATTTCAACTAAAAAAGATCAATTTTATATTCAAAATATCAAATTTTAACAAAAAATGGAATATCTATATTTTAAGTTGAAAAAAATTAATTCTCAACCAAGAAAACAAAATCTTAACCAACAGTTGAATCTTTAATAAGGATTGCACTGGTTTACAAAAAAAAAAAAGGTGAGGACTATTTGACAAGACCACTTTATCCTAATGTATTTTGACGCGCTGAATACGAATCCGAGGTTTCAATGAGAGGTAAAATCATAGATATCACTCTTCAGGAATATAAAATCAATAAATTCATTTCCCTAGCTCTTGCCAAGTGTTGAAGTTGAAAAACAAAATTCCTTAAAAATCGGAATTTTATGTTTGTCTTTCTCATATGATAATATAATTACTACAAACTCAAATTACTTCAACTAGGGTTCATTTAACGCAGAATTTAAAAAAGATGCCAACAAATTCAAGAAAAATGTTTTTCTCTATATTCAGGATGACGCTATTACCTTTCAAAATCAAGGCTAATTATTTAGTCGATAGCGTACAAATAAACACACAATATTTGTTGTACTTATTTCGAATATTCCGATTTAAAAAGCAGTATATTGTCAAAGGTTGCGAAAATAAAGCGAAAGCCAGCAATCTCATTAATGAAAATTTAATTTTTGAAGATTAAACTTACCAACATAATTGAAGAAAATCACAGAGGTCAAGAGGAGAGTACCAAAAACGTGCTTCATTTTTTCAAATGAAAGAAGCAGTTTAAAAGATGATTAGCGATTATATACTCTATTTCCCACCATTTCCTCATTTTATTAGACAATGTCAAAAAATGAGTGGTGGGATAATTATATCCGGTACTTCCGACTTCACATTACAATTGAGGTGACCCGAAAACGCGTAGAAGTATTGTCTACTGGGGAAAATCGATCGATGAAAAAAAAGTGGTCGAAACGTAAAACTAAATATACCTTCGCGTATTCATCTTGACGCGGCCGACAAATTTTTCTCAATAAACTTTTTCATTCGACAATTATTACTCAAGATAAACAATAAAAACGTATAAAATTTTATGATCGAAAATCGATGTTTTATAAAACACAACCTGCGATTATTCGGCTGTTTGTTGCTAAAAATGCTGGAAATGTTTGTGTTGTATTCTCAATAGATAAACGATGACAACAAGCAACGCACTTTTTTAAAAAAAAGTAACATGTTCATTGCTGTTCAATAACAAATTAATTCCGAACGAAAACCACGTTCGCCCACTTCGACCAGTGGGACGGTCTTCGAAAAAATGTTAGTTGAAATAACTTATCGAGAGAAAGTTGTTCATTAGGCTTTAAGAAGGTTTTTCTACAAATTAAAAAAAAATCGGTCGCAAATTGTGGAAATGGCAGCGATTTGAAGTCAACACACTCAGTTGCTGGAGCAAGAGTGTGTTGGCTTCAACTCGCTGCCATTTCCACAATTTTTGGCCGATTTTTTTCAAATTTTTAGAAAAACTTTCTTAAAGACTGTTGAACAACTATCTCGCGATAAGTTATTAGAGCTAACATTTTTTCGAAGGCCGTACCACTGGTCGAAGTTGGGGAAACGTTGTTTTCGTTCGGAATTAATTTGTTATTGAACAGCAATAAACATATTACCTTTTTAAACAAAGTGCGTTGCTTGTAGTCATCAGTTTATGTATTAAAAATACACCATAGAAATTTCAAGCATTTTTATCAACAAACGGCCGAATACTCGCGAGTTATGTTTTATGAAACCTTTATTTTCGATCGGAAAATTTTGTTAGTTTTTATTGTTTATATTGAGCATAGACTTATAATATTAAATGGCATGATTTGTACATAGTATAATAATATTATACTATGTGGAAATTTCACATAAATAATAAATAAATAATAAATAGCAAATAATAAATAATAATAAATACAGGTATAAAATTCATTTTGCCAAAGATTTCACAAAGATGTCAATGATTTTCCAAAGATTTCACAAATTTCACAAATATTTAAAAAATATGTCAAAGATTTCTAAAGATTTCAATGATTTCACAGAATTTAACAAATTTCGTAAAGAGTTTAGGTAGATTTCAAAGATTGCACAAAGATTTTGCAAAAATTGTTAAGGTTTCGCAAAGATTTCCGATAGATTTTAAAGATTTCACAAAGATTCAAATAATTTTCAAATGTTTAGCATAGATTTCAGATAGATTTATAATATAAACAAGTTGAGTCTTGACCTTCAATATATATGTGTTGATACAGTCTTCGCAGTTTGCAGGTCAAAATTAAATGAAAGATTCAAGAATTATAATTTTGAAACGTTTCGGCCAACAATTTAGGCCCTCAGTCATAATTTATTGTCAAATATTGTAGAAAATAAACTTTGTCAATTTGAAAAGTCAGATTTTAGATGAAAAACAAAATTGCCGTACGGCAATTTCACACAGATTTATAATATTTCACAAAGATTTCAATGATTTTCCAAAGATTTCACAAATTTCTCAAATGTTACTAAATGTTTCAAAAATATTTTGAATATTCCGCAGATTTCCAAAAATTTCACAAAGGTTTGAACGCTTTCCCAAAGATATAAACACTTTCACAAATTCTTAAATTACTTCACAAAGATTCCCAATAGATTTCACAAAGTGCACAAAGATTTTTATGGTTTCTCAAAGATTTCCCGAATATTTCAGATTTCACAAAGATTTTTAATATTTCGCAAAGATTTCAGATAGATTTCAAAGATTGCACAAAGATTTCAATGGCTTCCAAAAGATTTCAGAAATATTACCAAATATTTCGCAAAGATTTACAAAGATATTAAAAAGATTTCAACAATATTTCAATGATTTCCTAAAGATTTAAAAATTTTACAAATATTTCAAATATGTTGCAAAGATTTGGGAAAGATTTAAAAGATTTCACAGAGACTTCAATGATTTCAATTATTTCACAAATATTACCAAATATTTCAAAAATATTTCAAATATTTCGCAAAAATTTCCAAAGATATTAAAAATTTTCACAAATATTTCAATGTTTTCCTGAAGATTTCAAAGATTTGACAAAGATTTCAAATATTTTGCAAAGGTTTCAGATAAATTGAAAAGATTTCACAAAGACTTCAATGATTTCAATAATTTCACAAATATTACCAAATATTTCGCAAAGATTTCCAAAGATATTAAAAAGATTTCACAAATATTTCAATGTTTTCCTGAAGATTTCAAAGATTTGACAAAGATTTAAAATATTTTGCAGAGGTTTCAGATAGATTTAAAAGATTTCACAAAGACTTCAATGATTTCAATAATTTCACAAATATTGCCAAATATTTCAAAGATTTCCAAAGGTATCAAAAAGATTTCAATGCTTTCCTAAAGATTTCAGATATATTTCAAAGAGTTCCCAAAGATTTCAATGATTTCCCAAGAATTTCACAAAGATTTCGCAAATATTTCAATGAATAAGTTGCTTTCGACTATCGAATTAGAAAAAACCTCGGCTAATCGAATTAGTAATTTTCTTGTAATCTTAGGTGGCTCACTTTTTGCTAATCGAATCTATAAAGTTGCACCAGTAATTAATTCAACTTTAACAATTTAGGTTCAGAGAGACCATAATATATCTTTTTGCATAATGAAAAAAAGACATAAAATTACAATAACCTTCTTTAGGCTCTTAATTTCGTACGTATTCAAACTGACGCTTATTCAAGGCAAATAAACCAAAAATAACTTTGAAAATCGAAAACAGAACTTTGTTGAAAGCTAGCACATGAAACCCTGAATATTTATAATTAATTTCGAGTCCAAGGATCCATTGTAATTTAAAGAGTCTAGACAATTCTCATTCTTCTTAACTTTGATCAAACAATCAGAAGGTAATGTCTTATTTAAATTGGGTCATGCTACGACACGTTCAAAATTTTGTAAACTGACCTTCTTATTATTTCAATAGAGTTAAGAGTTATGTAATATAATCTATATGGCTCATTCCACCGATTTTTCAAAATTTTAGCCAAAAGTTTGCGCGATTATGTAAATTTTTTTTTTAATTTTGATTTTTTTCTTCAATTTGACTTTCCTCTTCAAACTTGCATCAAAAAGGTCATTTATAACCGACTGGCTAACCCGGATGATTTTTTATTAACAAATGAAAAGTCTAGAAGATTTCCTCTTCAAAATCGCAATTTTGTAACAATAATTCACGGAGAGAAGTTTTCATTCGATTGGAAGATTTCCTTTTTGTTTTATATTTTTTAACGGTAGATTCTGTGTTACAACTACTGTGCAAATATGCCAATTTTATATTTTTTAAATCATTTGTTTGTAACGCTGTAACATAAAAACGGTTTATCCTAAGAAAAAATTGAAGGAGACAATAAGAAAGTTTTATTTTTATTCAGAAATTTACATTAAATATAAATAATAATAACAATGTATCACAATTGAAGTATGAACTTCTTTATTACATTTGCGCATGGTTTAGGCCAAAGCAATTTTTCTTTGAAACAGTGTGATATTTTTTTCTTCAAATATTCAATAATTTGATGTGGGAAAATAGTTTTTTGAGCCTGTAAACATTTGCTTGACTTAACAATTTTCTTTCCATCAATTCGTATTTTCTCAGTTTAAAGAAATATTCATTCTCATTTTTGGCACATTCATTTGGAACAATGTGTCATTCATTTTTGTTGAAATGTTTATTTTAGTCTTTAAATAACATTTCTTTGATTCATTTTTGATTATTTTAGTTAAAAAATGCATCTCGTCTGTTGAAAATGTAACTATTTTGTTGAAGATTGAACTACTTTGTTGAAAATTCGTTTGTTAGTTTGGGAATTAAATTTTTTTAACTAGAAATGTAACTATTTCGTTTCTGGTTGAAAATCGATATTTTTAATTGAAAAATAATCCGTTCTGGTTGGAAGTTCAACAATGCGGTTGAAAATTCATGTCTTTTGTTAAAAATTCGTCTTTTTCGTAGAAAATGAATAATCTCGGTTGAAAATTCATCTTTTTTGGATAATATTTCTGCTATTTAGTTGAAAATTGAATTATTTTGTTGAAAATACAACTATTTAGTTTAACATTTTTTCTCCAAAATTCAAATACTACGTGGTTGAAGTTGAACTACTTCGTTAAACATTTATTGCTTTGTTTGAAGATTTATATTTTTGGTTGAAAATGTAATTTTTCCTTTTCTAGAAAATTAACCTTCTTGGATAAAAAGTTGTATCTTTTGTGTTTAATGTTAAACCTTTTTCTGTATAATTCATTTTTTTGAATTAATCATTTTAGTTAGAAAATCATCTCATTGGTTGAAAATGTAACTATTTTTAACTTTTACTTATTAAGATTTGGTTTACAATTAATCATTTTTGGTAAAAATTTCTACTATTTCAAAATTTAATTATTCTGTTAAAAATGCAACAATTTTGCTAGGAAGTCATCTTTTTGGTCATACATTCAACTAATTAGTTAAATTTGAACTACTTTGTTGAAAATTCATTTTTGTTTTTGAAGATTCGTTTCTATGGTTGAATAGGTAACTATACCATTTTCAAAAAATTAATCTCTTTGGTTATAAAATCATCTTTTGAGTTGAATGTTGAACTCTTTTGCTCGTAATTCATTCTTTTAAGATTCATCATTTCAGTAAAAAATTCACCTCTTTGGTTGAAAATTTAACTATTTTGTTGAAGATTAAACTATTTAATTGAAAACTTGTTTGTTTGGTTGAGAATTAATTTTTTCAACTCAAAATTTATATATTTCATTTTTGGTTGGAATCTTTTCTAGTAGAAAGTTCTACTATTTGGTTGCAAATTCAGTCAATTTGTTTAAAATGCAACTATTTTGCTAGACATCTTTTTGTTCAGAAATTTATCTACTTGGTTAAAGTTGAACTACTTCGTTAAAAATTCTTTCTTTTTTGTTGAAGATTCATCTTTATGGTTGAAGATGTAACTATTTCATTTTTAGAAAATTAATCTTCTTGGTTAAAAAATTATCTTTTGAAATGAATCTTAGTTAAAAATTAAAATATTTTTTTGAAGACTTAACTATTTTGTTGAAATTCGTTTGTTTGGTTGAAAAATAATTTTTTTAAATCAAAAATTAATTACTGATTTTGGTTGAAAATTAATGTTTTAAATTGAAAAGTGATCCTTTTTAGTTGGAAATTTAACAATTTGGTTGAAAATTCATATATTTTGTTAAAAATTCATCTTTTTTGCAGGAAATTAATCATCTTGGTTGAAAATTAATCCTTTTTTGTTACAATTTCTGCTATTTAGTTGGAAATTTAATTATTTTGTTGAAAATAGAACTATTTTGTTAGACATCCTTTTTTCAAAAATTCAACTATTCGGTTGAAGTTGAACTGCTTTGTTAAAAATTAATTTTTTTGCTTGAAGATTTATCTCTTTGGTTGAAAATGGTTTTTAGAAAATTAATCTTCTTTGGATAAAAAATTATATTTTGAGTTGAATGTTCAACTCTTTTATTGATAATTCATTTTTTTAAGACTCATCATTATAGGTAAAAATTCATATCGTTGGTTGAAAATTTAACTATCTTGTTGAAAATTCGTTTTTTTTTGCTTAAGAATTAATTTTTTCACTAAAAAGATAACTATTCCATTTTTGGTTGAAAATTCATATTTTTAATTGAAACATGATACTTTTTAGTTAAAAATTCAACTATTTCGTTGAAAATTCATGTATTTTGTTAAAAATTCGCCTTTTTGTAGAAAATTAATATTCTTTGTTGAAACTTCCTTCTGATTGGTTGAATATGCAACTTATTGGTTGAAAATTTTTCTGTTTTGGTTGAGGATTCAATTATTTTATGGAAAATTCCTCTTTTTGGATTATTTCAACTGTTTTTTACTTCAAATTAATATCTTTGGTTAAAATAAAACTGTTACATTTTTCGTTGAAAATTCATCTCTATTTGTTGAATAATCAACTACTTGGTTTAAAGTTGAACTACTTGTTAAAGAAATAATTTTTTGTTCGTAGACAATTCATCTTTTTTTGGTTAAAAATTCAATTACTTGGTTAAAAATTAAACTACTTTTTAAAAAATTCACTTGTTTGGCTGAAGATTCATAACTTTAGTTGAAAATTCATTTATTTGATTGAAAGTGTAACTATTTTGTTGAAATTTCATTGTTTTCAGCAACAAATTAATCTTCTTGGCTGAAAATTAAACTTATTGGATGAACATGAATCTTTTTAGTTGAGGCTTAAACTATTTTGTTGTAAATTGGACTTCTTGGGTGAATTCAAGAGCTTTTAATTTAAAATAAAAATGTTTTTGGATTTAAATATTAACTTTTACATTTTCCGTTGAAAATTAATCTTTTTTGTTTCTTGAAAATTCAACTATTTGGTTGAAGATTAATTTTGTGTGGAAATTTTGATTTGACATACCAGAAATTTTCAAAAATCTTTTTGAATTTTTTTCAAGAAACTTAGGAAAATTGTATATAATCTTAAAAACAAATAAACGTAACAAAGTGAATTGATGTTGAATTTTGAACTAAATAAAATCAGTTTTGAACTGAAAATGGAATAGTTAAATTTGCAGTTAAAAAAATTAATTTTCCATCAAAAATAAAACAAATCTTCAACCAAAGTGATCAATTTTCAACTGAAATTATGAAAGTTAAAATGGAATATATGAATTTTAAACCAAAAAGATGAATTTGTATCAAAAGAAATTGACTTATTAGTAGTATTATTTTAAAACAAAAAGATCAATTTTCAACTAAAATTATGAATATGTAAACAAAATACTTGAATTTTTTTAAAAACATGTATTTTCAACTAAAATGGTGAATATTGAACTGAAATACTTTAAGTTTGACCAAAAAAGTGATTTTTCAACTAAAATTATGAATATTTAACTAAAATACTTGAATTTTTACCAAAAAGATTAAGTTTCAACTAAAATGATTAATATCTAACTGAAATACTTGAATTTTTACCAAAAAGATTAATTTTCAACTAAAATGATGAACATAAAAACGAAATACTTGAATCTAAAATAAATATATGTATTTTCAACTAAAATTATAAACATTTAACTGAAAAATTTGAATATTTACCCAAAATAGAAGAATTTTCAACTAAAATTATGAATATTTAACTTAAGTACTTGAATTTTTACCAAAAAGATTAATTTTCAACTAAAATAATGAATATTTAACTCAAATACTTGAATTTTCACAAAAAAGATTAATTTTTAATTAAAATGATGAATATAAAAACGAAGTACTCGAATTTAAAATAAATATATGTATTTTCAACTAAAATGATGAATTTTTAACTGAAATACTTGAATTTTTACCCGAAAAAAGACTTCTCAACTAAACTGATGAATATTTAACTGAAATACTTGAATTCTTACAAGAAAAAATAATTTTCAATTAAAATGATTAAGATTAAAACGAAATACTTGAATTTTTAATAAAGAGATGTATTTTCAACTAAAATGATGAATATTTAACTGAAATACTTGAATTTTTACCAAAATGATTAATTTTCAATTAAAATGATGAATATAAAATCGAAGTACTCGAATTTAAAATAAATGGATGTATTTTCAACTAAAATGATGCATATTTAACTGAAAAATTTGAATATTTACCCAAAAAAGAAGAATTTTCAACTAAAATGATGAATATTTATCTGAAATACTTGAATTTTTACCAAAAAGATTAAGTTTCAATTAAAATGACGAATATTTAACTGAAATATTTGGATTTTTACCAAAAAAAAAAAGAATTTTCAACTAAAACGATGAATATTTATCTGAAATACTTGAATTTTTACCAAAAAGATTAATTTTCAACTAAAATGATGAACATAAAAACGAAATACTTGAATTTAAAATAAATATATGTATTTTCAACTAAAATGATGAACATTTAACTGAAAAATTTTAATATTTACTCAAAAAAGAAGAATTTTCAACTAAAATTATCAATATTTAACTGAAATACTCGAATTATTACCCAAAAAAAAGAAGATTTTTCAACTAAAATGATGAATATTTAACTAAAATACTTGAATTTTTACCCAAAAAAATAATAATGTTCAACTAAAATGATGAATATTTAACTGAAATACTTGAATTTTTACCAAAAAGATTAAGTTACAACTAAAATGATGAATATTTAACTGAAATACTTGAATTTTCACCAAAAAGATTAATTTTCAACTAAAAAGCCAAATTTTCAACAAAATAGTTGAATTTTTAAATAAAATATAAGATTTTTGTTTTTACAGAAACTATACTTTCAAAAACATGTGATTTCTGTTTAAAAAATCGCGGTCAATTTCACCTTTGAAAATTGAAGAACTGTAAATATTGTGATCCTTTGAAGTTTAATTATAATTAAACTTTAAAGGATCACAATATATTCTAAGAACTGTTATGATTTTTATATAATTGGAAACTTTCAAAATTAATGAATTCAAACTTCAAGCGTTAAAAATTAAGCAATTCCAAACTTCACATCAAACTGACGTATACTAATATTGACATGAAAGAAAAAATCTCAAAATGCGAGTAGAAATATAGGAGCTTCAATGTGTCAACCTGAATGAATGAATTCAAAGATTATTATTATTCATAATTAATAATTATACATATCAATAACTGAACTTATTTTCAGACTTCAAAAGACGCGGGTTCAGAATAACGAACGTTTGCACATGCGCAATAACGGAAACAGAAATTCCGCTTCCGGTTTCTTGTACAATGTCATACAATGTTGTACAAACAAAATGTCGATAATCGGAAAAAGTATGTATAAAATGTATACGTGGAAAAAAGTTCAATTTTCGGTGATTTCTGAGTGAAGGTTATAGGTGTAAGAGTTTACGGTGATCCTTGTGATTTTCGGATATTTCTCCTCGTTATTTTTGAGCTCGGAAAACTGAAGTCGCAACTTAGCTACTACCAGCCACCCACCAACAGTTTGTGGAACGTTAATTGGTAAAATGTTATTTTCTTATAATCTGATCAATTTAAAAACAGTATTTTTCCTGAACAATTGATTTGTCATTCCTCCTAGAACAATGTGTGCCTACTGAAGAAGATCCTGTACTTTTTTTTATTTTGCGTATTTTCGATTTTTTCGATACAGAAAGTGCGCAACTAACCTCATTGGAGTCATATATATTATTGCATTTTTCCACTTCGCATCGAAATCGTACGTTTAATTTCATCAGGAGGTATCAAAAATTTTTTTAAAGTGTTATATTTTCTTTAGATTTCAGAGTTTTCAGCGTTTGCTGTTTCAGTAACTTAACATAACCTCAAATATACTGTTTGTCTCATAATTTTCTAATGTTGCTTACTAACTTTTACAAACTTTACATGATTTCGTAAAATTGCAATGTCTTTCAACTTTTTCTGTTTGCTGCCAAGTATATTAAGCAAGGTAATAGACACTTTAAAAGTACAGAATTGTACAGAATCTAGTACTTTCCATCGCAAGGAAGCACGTTTGTCTGTCCATAACTCCAAAGTTTCGTATGGAAATTTAGGTTAGACATCCAAACAAACCTTCAACAACATTTAACAATATTTGCTATCAGGAATATTCCTGTGTCGATCATTTTAAATGACCTTCGGAATTCTTGCCCCCCCCCCCCTTAACTTCATAGACTTGTTGCTTGAAATATTATATCAGGGTATCCAGTGACCTTGAAAACCTGGAATTGTCCTTGAATTTTTGTTGAACCTTGAAAACCTGGGAATCTCCTTAAATTTTTCACATTTTTTTGAACGGGGTTCACAGTCTTCCCCTTTTTTTTTAGAATTCCCCTTTTTTCTTGAAATTCCCCTTTTTCCCCTATTCTCAAAAAACTTCCTCCTTTTCCCCTTTTATCTTTAAATAAGTGTACCCATTATTGAATAATAATTAAAGCAATTATAGCACTTGAATAAATTATTTATGAATAAATAAGGTACCAATAACATTAAAAAATATGTAGTACTTTTTAAGTAAGTATTAGAAGTTGAACACTATATACCTACCTAATTAAAAAATGGAATATTCCAAACTCATCAACTGCAATAGTGTTAAATGTTGTAACTTGAGCAATTTTTAATTTGAGTTTAAGAGCACTGAAGAGTAGGGCGGAGTGAAAATGCTAAAACAAAAATGAAAAAAAATGTAACTCAGTAAAATTTAACGATTTCAGATTCAAAATATTTCCTGTTGGGTCAAAAATTATGACAAATTTGTTATATTTACAGCCTTTACTAGTAAAAAATAATAAAAAATTACGAAATTTAAAAATGAACTATTTGGGCAGTAATAATTTTTTTACAAATGTGCAAAAACATGTTTTTTTTTATTGAGTCATATGCACACATTTTAAAAATAGTTGAATATGTTGAACCTGAAATTTATTCAGCTTGAACCAATGAAAAATTTTATCATTTTGCTTTTTCGAGAAAAAAAAACTTTGGTCGCGATTTAGGATTTTTGGGATTTTATACATTTTTGCGATTTTGGGACGTTATATACACCACGGAAAAAAATGTTTTCCATGAATGAAAAATAAAATGTTTCTTTGGTTCAAGCTTTAGAAATTTCAGGTTTGAATCAATCCAAAAAAACATGTTTTTGTACATTTTCAAAAAATTTTAAATGAGGCAAATTTCTTTTTCAATTTCCAAAATTTTTAATATTGTGAATTTAAAAATGACAACCAAAAATTTTTTCTCTACTTGTTTTCGATGTCGGACTACAAATTGTTATCGCTCAGCTCAAACGATTCTATTAATTTTAGCATTTTTACTTCGCTCTACTGAAGAGTGCAGTTTTTAATTCACATTAAAAGTATTAATTATAGTAAGGAAGAAATGACGAATCCTGGAAAGAAATATTTATGCGAACTATGTTAAACATATCCAAATTTTGTATTTAACTAATTTGATTTTTTCCTCAGACTTTTGTATATCACTGTGAATCACGGTCGTATACACAGGTTTGGGGGCTCTCGTGGTGGGGGTTTGTTTCTATAAACGTTTTAAATGTATTAAAATTAATTAAATCTTGAGCCGTCACAAATGGGGCATGACGCCGCGCCGCGGCATGCCTATGTATTTCAACAGGAAGTAAGAGTTTACAACTGCTTTCGCCACATACGTTACTTTGATTGATAATAAAACAATAAATTAGTGTTGAAAATGCCTGGAGTATTTTTTTTTCGTTACACTACACTTTCCAGAATGATTATGTTATATAATTTTTATTTTATAATGATCATATTGTTTAAATAAATGGCAGTGATATGATAGTCTCCGTACCCCAATTTACGGGGTACGCTAACTGAAATGCAACATCCATCATTTAATTAAGTATCAAATAATGAAAAAATTATATAGCAGTTCAGAGTAATAACATATGTTCCCTTGTAATGTAAGCTTCACCTTAAAAAATATAAACATCAAAATCACATTTCAATCATAATTTGTAGGGCATTTATGACAAAGATAGACACCATACCCCACTCTCCCCTACGACATTTTCTATAACACAGCCGAATTCGAATTATTTTGGTAATTTTTTAACTTGCCGCTTAATTTGGAAATTTTGGTAATTCTTGACTTTTTGGCAAATTTCTGATTATTTTTGAAATTTTTGGTAATTTTTGAAATTTTGGAAAATAGTCCAATTTTTAACGAAATAAACGCTATTTCAACTATAAAAGATAAATTTTCCACCAAACATGGTATAGATACATTTTCAGTTCAAAAAATGAATTAAAAAAAAAGAATATTAAAAAAATAGGTTAAACTTTCAACTACAGAAATAAATTTACAAGTAAAAAAAAACATAAATTTTCAACCAAAAATGAAATTGACAAATATACAGTTAAAAACAATTAATTTTTAACTAAATGAAAACGAATTTTTAACAAAATAGTTCAATTTTCAACTAAATAAATGCACTTTCAATTTAAAAAGATAAATTTTTAACCAGAAATGGAAAAGATACATTTTCAGCTTAAATAATTATTTAAAAAAAAAAGGAATTTTGCACCAAGTGGTTGAATTTGAAACTAAAAAATACAACATTTTAACCAAAAATGGAATATTAAAATTTTCAGTCAATTAATTTTCAACCGCAAAAAAAACAACTAATTTTCACATAAAAATAGTTAAATTTTCAACGAAAGAGACTAATATTTAACAAGCAAAAAAAATTTTTTAACAAGTTAGATCATCTTCCTACCAAGCTTTTTAATTTTTAAACAAAAGATATTAAAATGTTCAACCAAGACCACTTGCATTCAACAAAAAAGACGAATTTCCAAAAAATGGTTTGACTTTTCCAGCAAAAATATTTCTACAAAGCAGTCGAATTTCCTATACGAAAATATAAAATTTGCTAGTTTTCGTCCTGAAAAATAGATCATTTTTTAATTGTTGTACTTTCAAACATTCTTTCACCAGATAATAATGTTATATTTGTGAAATTCAGAACCATGCAAGAAAAACTGACCATTGCCTAAAATATTACTTTTTGAACTGAATAACTCAAACTTTTTTGTTCTATTATGAATAAAATAGAAACTTTTATTATTAATTTGTATAAAAAATAAATTATTGATTTATCCAATTTGAATTTTTAAGGAACTTTGACTAGAACATTTATAGTACTAGCAATTGGTAGACCCCTAAAAACCACCCTTATGATATGCAGACCTAGAATGTTAAAAATGACAAGTTTGATGGTCGATATTTGAAAATACAAAAACGCCAAAAAATCTTCTTTTTTCATCCCACGAATTATAGATTAGATGAGAATGTTCGACAACACTCCAAAAAACCACCCTTATGGTACGTACACGTAAAATGTCAAAAATTACCAGTTTGACTGTCGATATTTGAAAATGTAAAAACGTCCAAAATCTTCATTTTATATTTTCAAATATCGACAATCAAACTTGTAATTTTTAACATTCTGGGTGTGTATACCATAAGGGTGATTTTAAGGGGTCTTGCCGAACATTCTCAATCACTCTATAATTCGCAGTATAAAAAAGAGGATTTTCGACGTTCTTAAATTATCAAATATCGACAATCAAACTTGTATTAGGCCGGTTTGAATAATAGATGATGTGTAAGGGTAGTTATCCCATTGAAAAATTTTTATTCGAAAATTCTTTCCGACAGAATATTATTTTTTCCCCTTCTAATTGATTTAAGTGAAAAAAATTCGAAAAATAATTTTTTTAATTTCGTTCATATGAACGTTTGTAACTTCAAGTACATCTATTAGGTTCTAGTTTCTGAGTACACCAAAAATCTTATGCCATATTCATTTACCTTTATATTTTTCAGAACTCTCCTTAGGAGGAATTTTAGCTCCTAAAATTTCATCATATTCTGTTTCATATACCACACAATATTGTATGCGCTCTACACTGAGAAGAGCAAGGGTTGCAAAGTTTTCATTTCCTTTGTTATTCTTCTCTGGAATACCACGATGAGGTTCACCTAAGAGGTCACATCTGATTGGTATGGGATTACCGCCGCCGAGTGTATTGAAAACCACCTCAATATGTCTATTCTTATACTCGATAATTATACTATTATCGTGTGGGCTAGGGCCATATGACGGTGGCCGTGAACTTTTTCCGTAAGAACTGGAAGAACTGGTTGTTGCATACATAGAATTTACTTCTGCACAAAAAATAAAGATTATTGTGATTAAAAAAGGATTATAGTCAATCTCAAAATTTTATACTTAAAATTTCTAAAGTGAAGCACTAAAAATTGAGTAATTTTAATTTCTTTTTAATAGTGCACAATTTTAAAAGATTGATTTCAGAAATCACTAATTTCAAACTAGCAATAAAACTTGAGTAATTTCAAGTATAAAATATTTGAAAAAATTTTAAGTAGAAAAGAAAATGTCTCGTCCCAAAATTCGGAATGAGTAGTCAAATATTTTTCATAAGTTTGGCTAGTCATTTCGAAATTTCGGGACGTCAAGTTCATCTCCTTTTCCAGCTTCACCAATTTTTCAGGACGCCTAGACACAGCGATTGGAAAAATATGAAATTTTGTTCAAAATTGAGAAGTTCTGAAAAAAATTAGTAAAACTGAACGATCTCAATTTTTACATTCTCATCCTAGTGAGAAGGTATTGGTTTTATGTAAAATTTGACATAGTCGGTTTTCATAAAATCTCCACGTTTCAAGACACCTTGAGTGAGAAAAAATTATTTTTACGAAGATGTCTGTGTGTAGTCTGTAGGCACGATAAATTTCGAAAAAATTATCAGATTGAGTTGAGCCAGGACTAAATATTGATATTGAAACAGACGTATTTCCATTGTCTTGTTTTTATAATTAGAAAAAAGTGCGCATCCTATCAAAAACAAAAACAATTTTTTTATTACACATTTTATTGCATCTTGTGTCGTTTTTTCATAAATTTAATTAATTTATATGTAATGTCATTTTTTTCGAATCACACAAAAAATACGCGTTCTGGCGTAAAGTAGTTCTAAGAAAATGTGTATATATGTGTCGTTTTTCTAAAAAGATAATTTTTTCGTTTTTAATTTATTTTTATAACAGATATTTACAACAAAATTGCAGCTATTTTTTGGTTAAACAACATTTGTCTTTTCATTTTTTTCGTAACTTGTGTCGTTTTTCCAAAAATTTAATTTTTTTAAATGTTATTTTCTACGATTAAAACAAAAACTACACGTTCTATCAAAAAATGAGCAATTACAAATTTCTAGTCCTTTTTGGGATGAACAACTTTCGTTTATTTAATTTTTTCGTACCTTGTGTCGTTTTTGCAAAAGTCTAATTTTGTTTTGTTTCGTATCTTGCAGAGTTTGAACATAAAATGGAATTTTAATTTTTAATTACTTCTTTGGGTGGTTAAAACCATAACGGTTGGTCGAAAAATGATGGTAAACGAAC
Source organism: Andricus grossulariae (assembly GCA_011634705.1). Lineage (NCBI taxonomy): Eukaryota > Metazoa > Arthropoda > Insecta > Hymenoptera > Cynipidae > Andricus > Andricus grossulariae. Next base: position 299,566,552 of record JAABKJ010007545.1, read on the forward strand.
TCCATCTTTCATTTTAGTCCCTCAAAATGTATGCCAAATTGCAATCTAATCCGATTTGTCTTTCAAAAGTTACCCGGTATAGAGACAACGTCGTAAAATATAAAAAAATTTTGAATAATTTCAAAATATATATTACTAGCAAAATTGACATGCTGCGCGCATTTATGAAATGTTTCTTATTTTGATTGCCTAATTATTAAAGTAAAATATATTCTTAAATTTAAAGAACTATAAAATATAAGTACAAGTCATAAATTGAAATAAATATTTAAATAAATACATTGGCTATTATACAATTGCAATTTCATTTTAATTTTTATCGGATGTCGCGTTGTACAAGGTCTATTTTTATTATCAGAAATGTTGTCTTTAATTAATATAAAAGCATTAAATAAATGTTGAATTTATCTTTTAATCAAGATATAATTAATTAAAAATTTCAACGATGAGTGAAAACTCAATTTTGTAAGAGAAACGAAAAATTGCGGGCTGACTCAAATTACTTCTTCTACTTCGGAATCTCGTAGTAGTAACGGATATTATGAACAGACATGGAAATTTGGTAAGGCTTATCGCAGTATCAGTTTTTCATGGATTTTCAATTTAAATCTTCTTCGCTGACATTTTGTCAATCATCTAAACACATACTATAGTGCTGCAAATCACTCAAAACTTAGTTTTCAAATACTTGAATCCAAAAATTTGAAAAAATTTTCAAATCAAGGATTTCCTAAACTACTTTCAAGGAATCCCAATTGCAAGTTTTGTAATCTTAAACGATGAAATCAATCATCAAAATCTAAAAGCTTTCTGCTTATCAATTCATGTTCATACTCAAATATTCATATTTAAATCATCGTCCAATATAAAAATTTAATTTTAGAAATAATTCTATGCGAATTCGACGTCAAAACAAATGAACTGTGAAGGCTTGAATTGAAAACACTTGAAATTGAAAGCTCGAATACTAATTCATTAAAAACCCGTTATATATAATTTATTTAGAAAGTTTTTTACATCAGAAGTAATCGGATTTGGCATTCGAAATAAAATAAAGTGAGAATGTCGACTTTGAGCAATCCGTAACTTTTATTTAAATATAAGATTTTGTCCCAGCAGGAATTACAAGCAAAGTAAAAGTTAATAAGTTAATTTGGGATACTGATCCATTTCTAAGACGTTTACCAAATTTAAAATTTGCCAACTTGTTTAATTTTAAAGGTTTATAGTTTAAAATCATAAAATGTCGAACATTTTTTAAAATAAACCTACCGCAGATATCCCAGTAATCGTGAATCTTACTTTTTATTTCGTATATATTGTTAAAAAATATATCAAAATTAACGTTTTATGCTAAATCCCATTTATTTTCAGTATTTTATATTGCTCAATTGAATTACAATTAATTAAAATTAAATAAAAAGCAAGGAAATTGACGTCTCGATTACTGGACCGTTCACCTTATCTTGAAGATTTGCACTGTCAAACGGGAGAGGAAAACAATTTAGTGATAAGAGGTCCATAAATAGAAGGTTTCCTTTTAGATATCAGAGAATAATTTTTTAAATTATATAAATGGTAAATAATCTAAATATCAATATAATATTAATAATACTCAAAAAATGTAATTACTTTCATTTATATTATAAACGTCATATGTATACACATAGGGGTGGTTCAAAAATGCATTGGACATTTTTCTTCGAATTTTTATGCATATCGCCCGGAAATTGGTTCAAATCTACACAAAAATAAATCTATTTTATTTTATTTTTATTCTTAATTCAGAGGTTGCTCAAGCCTCATGAAGTTTAACACGTATTTTCCGTAAGAAAAAAAGATGTTTTGTAAATTTTATAATAATTTTTTGCGGTTTTTTAATGCAAATTGTTTCAAGTACATAAGATTCTACTTTATATTGATAGTTAGATGTTTATATAAAATGTTAAAAAAATTTATTATTGGTTTTAGCCATTTTCTCTTAGAGTAAAAATAGAAAGTCGCGGTTATTTCCAAAATTTTCCATTTTTGGTCCAATTTTCAATTAGAGTGAGGTAACAGTTAATTAATGTTGACAATCATAATTGTTTAACCAATTTATTACTATCGTTCTTAATATTCTCTTTGAATAATGCTAGAAATTGCGGTTTTTCTAAAATTTTCAAATATGTGTCCACTTTTCGCTTTGAGTAAGTTAATATTCAATTCAATTTAGCAAAAATAATTGTTTTAAAAACTTATTAATGTTTATAACTATCTTCTCCTATAGTAATGATAGAAAGTTGCGGTTTCTCTCTTAAATTTTCAACTTTTTGTCCACTTTTTACTTAGAGTGAGGTAATAAGTAACAAAATCTAATAAACCTAATTGCTTAAATAAATTATTATTGTTCAGAACTATCTTCTCCTATATTGATGCTAGGAAGTTGCGGGTTTTTCTGAAATTTTTAACTTTTTGTCCATTTTTCACTTATTATAGTAATAATTGATATCAGTTAAAGAAAAATAGCTGTTTGATCAATTTATTATTGTTTAACTTTATTCTCTTAAATAATTGCTAGAAAGTTGCGATTTTTTCTGAAATAACATTAGAGAGAATATTCAAAAGAATCTCTTCCTTTTTTGTGAATGTATTTTTCTGAAATAAAACAGGTATCACTTATTATTTATTCATAACTAAAACGTCAAAGCAAAACTGAAGATTTCAGAAAAAAACAACTTTCTAGTATTACTCTAAGAAAAGATAGTTTTAACCAAATAGCAATTGATTAAATAAGCATTTTTGTTCACTTGCATTCATTATCACCGCACTAAGTGAAGAGTGGACAAAAATTTAAGATTTCAGAAAAACCCGCAACTTTTTAGCACTTATCTAAAGAAGATAATTATAAATATTGATAAATTGTTTAAACAACTATGTTTGTTGACTAGTGTTATTTAAGTAAACAGTGGATAGAAAGTTAAAAATTTCAGAAGAAACCGCAACCATCTAGCATTGATATACAAGAAGATATTTATAAACAGTAATAATTTGTTTAAAAAATAATTTTTGCTGAATTGAATTGATTATTAACTCATTCAAAGTGAAAAGTAGACAACTAGTTGAAAATTTCAGAAAAAACCGCAACTTTTTAGCATTATTCAAATTTAATATTATTAAAAATAATAATAAATTGCTAAAACAACTATATTTTCTGACTTGTATTATTTATTACTTCCCTAAGTAAACAGTGGCAAAAAGTTAAAATTTTCAGAAGAAACCGCAACCATCTAGCATTAATATAGAAGAAGATAGTTATAAACAGTGATAATTTGTTTAAATAGTAATTTTTGCTGAATTGAATTAATGATTAACTCATTCCAAGTGAAAAGTAGACGAATAGTTGAAAATTTCAGAAAAAAACCGCAACTTTCTAGCATTATTCAAATTGAATATTATTAAAAATAATAATAAATTGTTAAAACAATTAATTTTGTTAACTTCACTAATCATTTACCTCACTCTAATTGAAAATTTGACAAAAAATGGTTAAATGATAACAAATTGTTTATACGATTGTGTTTTTTTCAACACTAATAAATTATTACCTCTTTCCAATTGAAAATTGGCCAAAAAGTGGAAAATTTGAAGAAAGTTGTTTGAACAATTTATATATAAATCTAATTATCAGTATAAAGTAGTATTTTATGTACGAGAAACAATTTGCGAAAAAAGTCATGGGGCTTGAGCGACCTCTAAATATAATTCCTTTCATAACGAAAAAAATGGATTTATTTTGTTGTGGATTTGAACAGATGTCCAGGCGATATGCAGGAAAATTCGAGAAAAAAAAATTGGATCACCCTAATACATTCATAGTTGGGTGGTCCAAAATAAGGTATTATCGAATGTTGACAATTTCGTCCCGAAAATGGAATCTTGGTAGTGGAAAAACTCTGGTGAATTTTCTTAGATTTTCAAAATAATAATTGAGCAAGAGCTTAAATGAGTGTTATGTTTATTAAGAGGTTTCCCCTTTACAGAATGAGATGAAAATATTTTTTTTATCTGGTTTCAAAAACGACTATAAAAGGAACGCACGTTTCATTTCCTGAATCGTATTTATCTTCGATTTAAATAAATACTCGTCGGACCAAAGAATCTGATTTCTGTGTGCGGATTTATATTTTTTAATCAGAAATATGTGAACTGTTCAATTGATAAAAGTGAAATGTTTAAAATTTTACAGTTGAACGGCATTTAATTAAAAAATTTTCAATTGAAAAGTGTTAAAAACTTCCATTTTATACACGCAAATTATTAAGCCTTTGAAACAAACATTTCTGAATTAAAATTTGTTTAAGCTTGAATTTAAACAGTTTTAAAATCAAAAGAGTTCGACGTTGAGTGCTCTAATTCGCAGTTCAGTTTTTATTACTACAAATGAAACAAAATTTAATTTCAATGACGATGGCAAATTTTGATAAACCCGGAAGCCGGAAAAACTCTAAATTTTTGTCCTTCATTAAGAAGGCTACCCTGGTACGATATTCAGGTTTATTGAAACCATAAGTCGGTAATATTGTGAAACTTGTAACTATGCCAGATCGTCTCGAAAAACATGTCGCATTTACAAACTAATGCCCCTAAGTGGAAAAATAAGAATTATTTACTAATGTCATATATTTAGCCTTACTTTATTCACGTTAAAAATAATCCTTTTGAAATGTGTGTGTGTGAAAAGATATTAATTTCGTGACGAAATGAGCATAATAAAGTTAAAACTGTGAAGCAATATTCTTTAAAAATCTCATTTTTCCAGATTATTAATTTATAAAAAAAATAACATACGGATTAATTTGAAAAAACAATTTTTATGCCCTCATGTTTATTTAATATTGAGCACCTTTTTTGTTAAACTGGCATCTTCAATTGCGTGCTATGTGCGCGTATAGTCTATCCCAGGAATATTAAATACATATATTTGTATTATTATCTTGAAAATTAAGACCTTAAAAAGCTTCTGCATTTTCTCTTCGAAAATCTTTAAATATCTACATATTCTTTTGAATTTTTTTAAATCTTTTGGAGTTTTGTATTATTTTTCAAATTTTACAAAAAAAACTTCTATGTACATAGTTTCTAAAACAATTCGAATGTTTCCTAAAATATTAAAAAATTTAAAAAAATGTTTGACATCTTTTAAAATTCATTTAAACATTCTCCTGAAATTAATGTTACCAAATAAAAAATCATAAAAATTTTTCCTAAAAATCTTCCACAAATTTGATTTTCTGAAATCTTCCAAAATTCTCAATTAGCTTTTAAATTTTCTGTTCAAAATCTTCAAAACTCTACATTTGGTATATATCTTTTAAAATATTTTAAAATCTTTTTAAATTTTCTTTAAAAATTATTTTTCAAAGTACAACATCATTTGAAATTATTACAAGAACCTTAGATTTTTAAAGATTTTAAAATCTTTTTAAATTTTCTCTAAAAATTATTTTTCAAAGTAAATCATTTGAAATTATCCCTAGAACCTTAGAAATTTTTTTCATTCGCTTGAAATCTTTTCAAATTCCTAAAAAGCATCTTAATTTTTTGTTCGAAATCTTCAAAAACCTACCTTTTGTTAAAACTTTTTTGAAATATTATTAAGATTTGAATTATTTTATAATCTTTTCAAAATTTCTAAATCTTTGAAATATCTTTTAAAATGATTCAAAGTTTTCCCAAACATTTTTAATATTAAAAACATTGTCTTAAAGTCTTCCAGATTCTTTGACTGAATCTTATTTTCAGTACCGGTATTTTTTTGTTTACCTGTACCTATAAACATATTTGGTAAAACTTAAAATTATTTAGGTTGTAATTTGAAAGATGTATATGTGTATGTATATGTATAAGATACATGTGTCCAAACAGAATAAGATATTGAATTTCGTGGATATACAATATATATGTATATATATATATATATATATGTGGCATACTTACCATAAAGATGAATGCTAAATGCGATTGTAATCAGTAGATTACTACAGAGGATCTTCATTTTGCTGAATTGGCTTTGTAAACGCTGAATGAGAAATCTGGAACATATTCACTGCTATAAAATATATAGTCCTAAACACTGTTCGTTTACTCAGGCTTACGGCAAGCCGGAAAATCTTCAGAACTATTAGAATTGAGAATGTGTGTATGCCACGTTGTAGAGGCGATAAAATATCTTTAAAGCCAGACAAAACTGTTCCAATTAAAAAAATTTCATAGACCTTGCAATTTATTCCTTTTACTGATAAAATATCGGGGCAAACATTCTTCTCGGATGACGAGTTTCGCAATACACTGGAATCTTCATATACATTATCTATATCGAAAATATAGATCTCTTGAAAGCAAAAATAAATCTTCCGATCGAATGAAAACTTCTCTCCGTGAATTGTTGCTCAAAATGCGATTTTTAAGAGGAAATCGTCTAGACTTTTCATTTGTTAATAAAAAATTATCCACTTCATCATGTGTCATAATTTTCCCTGAAACTGTTCTAAAACAGTCCGAAGTAAATTTATATATTTTTATCAAGAAATAAGTTGTTTTTCAGTATTGAATTAGGAAATATCTGGACTAATTGAATTAGTAACTTTTTACTAATCTTTCGTGGCTCACTTTCCGCTAATCGAATCTGTGAAATTACACTAGTAATTACTTAAAATTGACCCATTTCGATTTAGAGCAACCTCAAAGTAGCTTTTGCATATGAAAAAAAAAGTTGTACAATTAAAATAACATTCGTTATGCACTCGAGTGCATACTTATTCAAGCTGATGCAGATTCAAAGCAAACAATTTTTATAAAGTTTGCTAAACATTTGCAATTTTCTATGGAAAATTAGGAAAATATACTATAAAAAAAATTCAAAATCGAAAATATGCATTAATAATTTATAGTTTATTGATCTATTATAATTTAAAGATTGTAAAAAATTCTTATTTTCTTAACTTTGTTCAAAAAATCAGAAGGCAATATTTTTAAAATGGAAACATACCAGGGCAAGTGAAGAATTTCTCAACATGGCCTTCTTATTGTTTCAAAAGAGTTAAAAATGTTACACTATTGCGTCGATTTATTAAACTTTTCTATTTTACACGGAAAATTTAAATACTAATTAGTTAAATTTCACCAATTATGATTCCCCGTGCCTGATTACAAAAATAGATTTTTTCAATTTCTTTATTAGTCTCTGGCACGAAATAAAACTTTTTACTGTCGTGACGCAATGATAAGCGGTTTTTTTAAATATTTGACTCACTGCCTATTATGCTCAAACTTATTACTATTATGTTAAACCTGAAAAGTACATATCAAGCTCAGTGGAGTAACAACAGTAAAATAAATTTGTGTGGATTCTTGCAGTTAATACCTCGACTTTGGTAAACTTATCGTTACCGCCGAAACAATGTTAAAAATTGCATAGAAAACCGCAACTTTCTAGCATTATTCTAAGAGAAGATAGTTTTAAACAATTATAAATTCTTTTAACAAATAACTTCTTAACTATCATTATTTTTACTTTACTCTAGCTGAAAAGTTGCTAATAATTTAGAAATTTCCGAAAAACACTAACTTTCAAACATTATTCAAAGAAGATATCAATAATAATAATAGTAAATAGTTGAAATAATAATTTTTTTTACTTGAATAAATTATTATCTCACTCTGATTGAAAAGTGAACAAAACGTGGAAAAGTTGAAAAAAATACTGCAAATTTCTAAAATTATTCTAAGAGAATATAGTTTACATAATTTCTAATTTATTGATGATAAATTTAAATTTAAAGCTTTTTCGGGTTTCAATCGTGTGCAAAACTACGAAACTTGCCGACGTTTCATAAATTTTGACAGGAAAAAGCCAAATTTTGAAAGGTTGGATTTTTGAACAGAAAATATGAATTTTCAATAAAAAAATACTTGTCAACCAAATAGTTTAACTTTCTACCAAAATAGTTGAATTTTCAACAAAAAAATTAAAAAATGAGATTTTTTACCAAAAGAGATAAATTTGGAAACGAAAAAGTCGAATTTTGAACCAAGAAAGAAAAAAATTCCACTGAATTGTTTAATTTTCTAGCCAAAAAGACGAATTTTCTACAAAACGTTGCATTTTCGAAACGAAAATATGAATTTTCAACAAAAATTTACTTTTTAAGCAAATAGTGATTAACGGTTAATCCATTGGTTAATTTGTTGCAAGAAAAGTGATTCAAGTGATCTTTTTATTTTAAAAAGTGACTTTAAAATTATTTGAAATCTTGTGAAATATCTTGAAATATTTGAAAATCTTTGAAATCCAACGAAATCCCTCAATTTTTGCGAATAAATTCTTTAAAATCCATTTAAACATTATAAAATCCCGTAAAATAACATCAAATTTGATATTTCTTGAAATTCTGTAAATTCCTTGGAATTTTTTTTAAATATCCTCAAATATTTAAAATCCTATGAAATCCCTTCAAATTATTGAAATCTATTCAAAATTCTTTGGAATTTTTTTAATTCCCTCAAATATTGAAAATCCTTAAAACCTTTTAAAGCTTTTGAAAATGTCTTGGAACTTTTAAAAATATCTAAGAATTTTTTTAATCCTTTCGAATCTCTTCAAATAGTTCTTGAAAATTCCTTGGAATTAAAAAAAATTAAAATATTTTAAATTCCATGGAATCCCTTGAAATTATTGAAATCTATTAAAAATGTCTTAAAATCTGTTAAAATACCCTAAGAAGTTTCAAAAGAATTCAAGAAAATTCAGAAATAGGTACAGACCTTAATTTAGGAGTGGTTAACCCATGAGTTAATTAATTGAAAAAAAGTGACTAAAGTGATATTTTTATTTGAAAAAGTGACTTTAAAATTGTTTGAAATCTTACGAAATACCTTGAAATATTTGAAAATTTGTTTAAATTCGCCTTTTTCTGTTGAATTCAAAATTCAACAAAAAAAAGAAGAATTTTCAAAAAAAATTGCTGAATGCTCAAGCAAACGAGATAAATAAATAAATTTTGAACATACACAAAAAACACAAAGTAACTTCAAAGTAACGTAAATTAAAGTTTTAAGTTACTGCAAAAATCGTAACAAAGTTACGTTACAAGTTATTTTTAAAAATAGTAACAAAGTTACCCTAAAAGTTATAAATAACGCAACTTTTTAGTAACTTAGTTACTTGTAAAGTTACTACCCAACGTTATTGGCACTGTAGTTTATGAAAAGCTGAAATTACAAAGATTAGAGTTTTTTGCTGAGATTTCAGAATTTAATTGCTGTTGAATAAGATTTTTTTTTACTCAAAGCCGCTGGATGTAAAATGCAAAGCAAGTATAAATTCAGAGCAAGGTCTCAGGTCGAGCATGCCATTCTGTCATATCATATTCCTAGCTTTTAAAATATAATTTTAAAAATCTCGTCTAGTTCACTGTATTATGAAAAAAAGCAAAGCTTATCAAATCAGTACAAGGAAATTTGATTTGATAAATCTTTAGTATGAAAATTTTTTGGACATTTTCTCTTTTCTAATGGCAAAACGCTGGAAAGTTTATTTTCGAAAAATTAGTTTAAAAATTATTTATTAAAACAGTCTCTTAAAATTATTTTTTCGAAATAAACAAAAAATTAAAATTTTTCCCAAGTATCTCAAGAAAATTTTCTTATTGTCTTAAAATCTTTCAAAATCCTTAAATAGCTTCAAAGTTTTATTTCAAAATCTACATTTTGTTTTAAAATTTTTGTCATCTTCTCAAGATTTACATTCAGTATATTTTGAGATAATTGGAAATTAAGAAAGCAATTTTTCAGAAAGATTTAATTTTATATTTAATTTATAATCTCAAATTCAGCAGTTATTATACCCTAAAAAATTTTTAATTCTTTGAAATCCCTTCGCATAATTGAAATCAAATAAAATTTTGTTGGAATCTTTAAAAATTCCCTAAAATACTTAAAATCCTTTGAAATATTTTGAAATCCCTTGAAACCTTTTAGACCTTTTAATAATGGTTTGGAATAATTTAAAATACGTAAAATATTTCAAATCTTTTAAAATTTACGGAAATCCCTTGAAATTTTTCAAAGTTCTTGAAAATTCCTTGGAATACAAAAAATAATAATAATTAAAATCCTTTGAAATTTTTAAAAATACCCTAAAATCTTTAAAAATTTTTGAAATCAATTGAAAATTCTTTGGAACCTTTTGAAATGTCCAAAAATCTTAAAAACTCTTAACAATCTTTGGAAATACCTTAAAATATCTGAAATCATTTGAAATCCCTTGAAAGTTTTTAAAGTTCTTTAAAATTCTTTAGAAAACCTTTAAATTATTGAAATATATTCAAAATTCCTTAAAATCTTTTAAAAGATCCTGAAATCATTAAAATTCTTTAAAAATTTTGGTAATTTAATTAAATTAATGAATTAATTAAGTTAATTTAACCTTGAAATATTTCAAATCTTATAAAAAATTTTAAAGCTTTTCATAATGCTTTGGAATAGTTTTGAATTATTCAACTTAATTAAAAATTTATTGGAATCTTATTAAACTCCCTAAAATTTTTAAGATCCTTTGCAATTTTTTAAAGCTCTTGAAAATTCCTTGGATTTCTTAAAAATACGCTAAAATCTTTAAAATCCTTTACAATCCTTTGAAATATTTTGAAATCCCTTCAAACTTTTTAGAGGTTTTAAAAATAGCTTCGAATAATTTAAAATACGTAAAATATTTTAAATCTTTTAAAATTTCCGGAAATACCTTGAAATTTTTTAAAGTTCTTGAAAATTCCTTGGAATAAAAAAAAATATAATTCAAATCCTTTGAAATCCTTTGACATTTTTTAAAATATCCTAAAATCTATCAAATTCTTTGACATTGATTCAAATTATTGAAATCAATTGAAAATTCTTTGGAAAGACCTTGAAATATCTTAAATCATTTTAAATCTTTTGAAATCCCTTGAAAGTTTTTGAAGTTCTTTAAAATTTGTTTGAAAACATTTAAATTATTGAAATCTATTAAAAATTCCTTGGAAACTTTTAAAAAGTCCTAAAATCATTAAAATTCTTTAAAATCTTTGGTAATAATACCTTGAAATATTTCAAATCTTTTTAAACTTTTTAAGGCTTTTTATAATGCTTTGGAATACTTTTGAATTATTGAAATCTATTAAATATTCATTGGAATTTTTTTTAAATCCCTAAAAATTTTCAGATCCTTTGCAATTTTTTCTTGGTCTTGAAAATTCCTTGGAATACAAAAATATATATTTCAAATCCTTTGAAATCCCTTGAAATTGTTTTCAACTCTTGAAATTAAAAAAAAAAAACTAAAATCTGTAACATTTTTTTTAATCAATTCACATTATTGGAATTAATTGAAAATTCTTTGGAATCTTTGAAAATATCCACAAATCTTAAAAATTCTTCAAAATCTTTGAAAATACCTTGAAATATTTGAAATCATTTGAAATCTTTTGCAATCCCTTGAAAATTTTGAAAGTTCTTTAAAATTCTTTTGAAAACCTTTAAATTTTTGAAATCTATGAAAAATTCCTTGGAATCCTTTAAAAAACCTAAAATCATTAAAATTCTTTAAAATCTTTGGTAATAATATCTTGAAATATTTGAAATCGTTTGAAACTTTTTATAATGCTTTAGAATACCCTTAAATTATTAAAATTTATTAAAAATTCATTAGAATCTTTTGAAATTCCCTAAAATTTTGCAAATCTTTTGTGATTTTCTAAAGCTCTTGAAAATTCCTTGGATTTTTTAAAAATATCCTAAAATATTTAAAATCCTTTGAAATTTTTTGAAATCCCTTGAAACTTTTTAGAGCTTCTGAAAATTCCTTGAAATGATTTAAAATACCCAAAAATATTTCAAATCCTTTAATTTTTAGAAATCACTTGAATTTTTTTAAAGCTCTTGAAAATTCCTTGAAATTAGAAAAAAAAAACACTAAAATATTTCAAATCCTTAAAATATTTTAAAACTGTTGAAATTTTTTTTTTAATTTCAAAATACCCTAAAATCTGTACAAAATTTTCAAATTTCTTCAAATTATTGAAATCAATTGAAAATTCCTTGGAATCTTTCAAAATATCCCAAAATCTTACAAATTCTTAAAAATCTTTGGAAATACCTTGGAATATTTGAAAATCTTTCAAATCTTTTGAAAACCCTTGAAACTTTTTAAAGCTCTTGAAAATTCCTTAGAATTAAAAAAAAAAACTAAAATATTTCAAATCCTTTAAAAGGTTTGAAATTTTTTTGATTTTTTGAAAACCCTAAAATCTGTCAATTGGTTTGAAATTCTTTTAAATTATTAAAATCAATGGAAAATGCCTTGGAATATTTTTAAATTCTCTACAATATTTAAAATCCTTTGAAATGTTTTGCAATCCCTTGAAACTTTTTAGAGCTATTGAAAATGCCTTGGAATAATTTAAAATACTCAAAAATATTTCAAATCCTTTGAAATCCTTGACATTTTTTAAAATGCCTTAAAATCTGTACAAAATTTTGAAATTTCTTCAAATTATTGAAATCTATTGAAAATTCTTTGGAATCTTTTAAAATATCAAAAAATCTTACAAATTCTTCAAAATCTTTGAAAATATCTTGAAATATTTGAAATTCTTTGAAATCTTTTGAAGTCCCTTGAAACTTTTTAAAGCTCTTGAAAATTCCTTGGAATTAAAAAAAAATTAAAGTATTTCAAATCCTTTGAAAGCCTTGAAATTTTTTTAAACTCTTGATTTTTTTTTTGATTTTTTGAAAATCCTAAAATCTGTCAATTGATTTGAAATTCCTTCAAATGCCTTGGAATAATTTAAAATACTCAAAAATATTTCAAATCCTTAAAAAATTTTGGAAATCACTGGAAATTTGTTAAAGCTCTTGAAAATTCCTTGTATTAAAAAAAAAACTAAAATATTTCAAATCCTTTGAAATCCCTTAATATTTCTTCAAACATTTTTTGAAATTTTTAAAAATACGCTAAAATCTGTAAAATTCTTTGAAATTCCTTCAAATTATTTAAATCAATTGAAAATTCTTTGGAACCTTTTAAAATATCCTAAAATATTTCAAATTTTTTGAAATTGCTTAAAGCTCTTGAAAATTCCTTACAATTTTTAAAAGTACCCTTAAATCTTTAAAATCCTTTGAAATTTTTTAAAATCCCTTCAAATTATTGAAATTTATTTTTTTTAAATTGTGAAATTAAAATGTGCAAAAATGTGCACGTCATAAGTGAAGCTTTCAACACTTTTTAATAGACTTTTTTAAAAATTAAATGGAGATAAACTGCAAAATTTACAATTTTAGACTTTTATCAATTGAACAGTTCCAAGATTTCTGGATAATAAATATAAATCCACACTATCATTTCGAATGCTCTTTCAAAGCACTTTTTAAATTAGAAGTTAAATTATTTTTATTTTAGGTAGTTTCAAATTAATGATTGTTCACTTGTTATTTATACGTCAAAACTTTTTTTTATTATTTTTAAACAGCCTTTTGAAATTAGTTTTTTTCAAAATAAAAAATTATTTTTAATTTTCTGAGGAATCTCAAGAAAATTGTTTTATTATCTTAAAACCTTACGAAGTCCTTAAAAAGCTTCAAAATTTTATTTCAAAATCTACATTTTGTTTTATATATTTTGAAATCTTTTCAAATTTTAAATTATTTTCGAAACTTCTTCAAAACTTCTAAATATTTTTTTAAATTATTCGAATCTTTTTTTAAATGATTCGAATATTTTTCGAAGTCTTCAAAAATCTACATTTTGTTTTAAATTTCTTGAAATCTTCTCAAGATTTAAATTATTTTCGAATCTTTTCAAAACCTTAAAACTTTTTAAAGCTCTTTAAAATCCTTTGGAATACTTTTAAATTATTGAAATAAAAAAAAATCCTTGAAATCTTTTAAAATATCCTAAAATCTTTCAAATTCTTAGCAATTTTTTTAATTCCTTGAAATATTTGAAAGCCTTTGAAATATTTAGAAATCCCTGGAAACTTTAAATTTCTTTAAAATGCTTTGGAATATTTTTTAATTATTGAAATCTATTAAAAACTTCCTTGAAACCTTTTAAAATAGCCGAAAATCTTTCAAATTCTTTTAAATCTTATTTAATACCTTAAAATATTACAAAATATTTGAAATCCCTGGAAACTTTTTAAATCTTAACAATCCCTTCAAAATATTGAAATCGATGGAAAGTTCCTTAAAATCTTTTATAATATCCCAAAATCTTTAAAATTCTTTTAAATCCTTTCAAATACCTTGAAATATTTGAAATCCTTTGAAATTCCTTCAAATTGTTTAAATCTATTAATAATTCCTTGGAATTTTTTTAAATCTCCTTAAATCTTCAAAATATTTTGATATCCCATTATCCCTTCAAATTATTGAAATCTATTAAAAGTTTATTCAAATATTTTTAAATACTCTCAAATCTTTCAAATTATTTTAAATCTTTTTTAATACCTTGAAATATTTGACATTCCTGGAAAATTTGAAATTTCTTTAAAATGCTTTGGAATACGTTAAACTTATTGAAATTTTAAAAAATATCATTGGATCTTTAAAATCCTTTGATATCCCTTCAAGTTATTCAAATCTAATAAAAGTTTCTCGAAATCTTTTACAATACCCTAAAATCTTAAAAATTCTTTTTAATATTTTTTATTACCTAGAAATATTTGAAAATATTGGAAATTCCTTAAAATTGTTGAAGTCTATTAAAAATGTATTTGAACCTTTTTTAATTCCCAAAAATCCTTCAAATACTTTGTAATTTTTTTAATCTCTTGAAAATTCCTTGGAATTTAAAAAAATGCCCTCAAAACTTCAAAATCTTGAAAATCCCTTCAAATTATGGAAATAAATGGAAAATTCCTTGGAAACTTTAGAATGCCTTTAAATCTTTTTTAATACCTTGACATATTTGAAAATACTTGAAATCCCTGAAAACATTTTAAATATCTTTTAAATGCTTTGGAATACTTTTAAATTATTGAAATATATTAAAAATTACTTAAAATATTTTAAAATAGCCGAACATCTTTCAAACTCGTTTAATCCTATTTAAATAACCTAAAATATTTCAAATTCTTTGAAATTTCTTAAATCGCTTGAAAATTCTTAAAAATTTAAACAAAAGCCCTTAAATCTTTAAAATCCTTCGAAATCTCTTTAAATTACGGAAATCAATGAAAAAATCCCTGGAAACCTTTTAAAATACCCTAAAATATTCAAAATCCTTTTCAATCTTTTTTAATGCCTTGAAGTATTTGAAAATACTTGAAATCCCTGGAAACTTTTTAGACCTCTTAAAAAATGCTTTGGAATACTTTTAATTTATTGAAATTACATACTTGAATTTTCAGAAATGCCCTTAAATATTTAAAATCCTGTGAAATCCCCTCAAATTATGGAAACGAATGGAAAATTCCTTGAAATCTTTTTAAATGCCTTTGAATCTTTTTTAATACCTTGACATCTATTTAAATGCCCTAAAATATTTCAAATTCTTTGAAATGTCTTAAATCCCTTGAAAATTCCTCGGAATTTAAAAAAATGCCCTTAAATCTTCAAAATCCTTTGAAATCTCTTCAAATTATTGAAATCTATTAAAAATTCCTTGAAATCTTTTAAAATGGCCGAAAATCTTTCAAATTTCTTTAATCTTATTTAATAATTTAAATATTTGAAAAGAATTGAAATACCTGGAAACTTTTTTAATCTCTTTTAAATGCTTTGGAGTACTTTTCAGTTATTGAAATCTATTACAAATTCCTTGAAATCTTTTGAAATACCTTAAAATATCCAAAATCCTTTTAAATCTTTGTTAATGCCTTTAAATATTTGAAAATAATTGAAATCCCTGGAAACTTTTTAAATCTCTTTAAAATGCTTTGGAATACTTTTAAATTATTGAAATTACTTGGAATTTTCAGGAATGCCCTTAAATCTTTAAAATTCTGTGAAATCCTTGCAAATTATGGAAATCAATGGAAAATTCCTTGAAATCTTTTTAAATATTCTAAAAGCTTAAAAAAAATTAATATTTTTTAATACCCTGAAATATTTGAAATCCTTTAAAATCCTTTGAAATTCCTTCAAATTGTTGAAATCTATTAAAAATTCATTGGAATCTTTTTAATTTCCCCAAAATCCTTCAAATCCTTTGTAATTTTTTAAAGCTCTTGGAAATTCCTTGGAATTTAAAAAAATGCCCTTAAATCTTCAAAATCCTTTGAAATCTCTTCAAATTATTGAAATCCATGGAAAATCCCTTGAAATCTTATTGAAATTCTTTTAAATCCTTTTTACGGCCTTGAAATATTTGAAATCCTTTGAAATCCCTGTAAAAACATTTTGAATATCTTTTAAATGCTTTGGAATACTTTTAAATTATTGAAATCTATTAAAAATTCCTTGAAATCTTTTGAAATATACTAAAAGTTTAAAAATTCTTTTAAATCTTTTTTAATGTCTTGAAATTTTTAAAAATACTTTTCCCTGGAACCTTTCAAATCTCTTTAAAATACTTTGGAATACTTTTGACCTTTCAAAATCTATTGAAAATTCCTTGGTATCTTTGAAAATACCCTAAAATATTTCTAATTCTTTGAAATTTCTTAAAGCTCTTGAAAATTCCGGGGAATTTTTATAAATGTCCTCAAATCTTTAAAATCCTTTCAAATTATTGAAATCAATGGAAATTTCCTTGAAATATTTTCAGATTCCATAAAATCTTTAAAATTCCTTTAAATCTTTTTTAATGCCTTGACATATTTGAAATCCTTTAAAATCTCGTCAAATTATTGAAATCAATGGAAAATTCCTTGAAATCTTTTTAAATTCCTTAAAATCTTTAAAATTCCTTTAAATCTTTTTAAATACCTTGACATATTTGAAATCCTTTAAAAGCCTTTGAAATTCCTTCAATTTGTTGAAATCTATTAAAATTCATTGGAATCTTTTTAAATTCCCCAAAATCTTTCAAATCCTTTTTAATTTTTTAAAGCTCTTAAAAATTCCTTGGAATTTTTCAAATGCCCTTAAATCTTTAAAATCCTGTGAAATCCCTTCAAATTATTGAAATCAATGAAAAATTCCATGAAATCTTTTTTACTAACTTGACATATTTGAAAATACTTTAAATCCTTGGAAACTTTTTAAAGATATTTTTAATGCTTTGGAATACTTTTAAATTATTGAAATTAATTGGAATTTTCAGAAATGCCCTTCAATTTTTTAAATCCTGTGAAATCCCTTCAAATTATGGAAATCAATGGAAAATTCCTTTAAATCTATAGCAATACATTGAAATATTTAAAATCCTTTGAAATCGTTTGAAATTCCTTCAAATTGTTGAAATATATTAAAAATTTATTTCAATATTTTTAAATTCCCTAAAATCTTTCAAATCCTTTGTAATTTTTTAAAGCTCTTGAAAATGCCTTTAAATTTTTAAAAATGCCCTTAAATCTTTAAAATCCTTTGAAATCCCTTCAAATTATGGAAATCAATGGAAAATTCCTTTAAATCTTAAAAAAAATTTAAATCTTTTTTAATACCTTGAAATATTTGAAAATACTTGAAATCCTTGGAAACATTTAAAATATTTTTTAAATGCTTTGGAATACTTTTAAATTTTTGAAATTAATTGGAATTTTCAGAAATGCCCCTAAATCTTTAAAATCCTGTGAAATGTCTTCGAATTATGAAAATCAATGGAAAATTCCTCGAAATCTTTTTAAATGTTCTAAAATTTAAAAAAATTTAAACTTGTTTAATACCTTGAAATATTTGAAATCCTTTAAACTCGTTTGAAATTCCTTCAAATTGTTGAAATCTATTGAAGATTCATTGGAATCTTTTAAAATTCCCCAAAATCTTTTAAATCCTTTGTAATTTTTTAAAGCTCTTGATATTCTTTGTAATGTTAAAAAATGCTCCTAAATCTTCAAAATCCTTTAAAATCTCTTCAAATTATTGAAATCAATGGAAACTTCCTTGAAATCTTATTGAAATTCTTTTCAAGTCCTTGAAATATTTGAAATCCTTTGAAATATTTTGAAATTTCTGGAAACTTTTTAAATCTCTTTAAAATGCTTTGGAATACTTTTAAATTATTGAAATTAATTGAAATTTTCAGAACAGCCCTTAATACTGTGAAATGTCTTCGAATTATGAAAAAAAATGGAGAATTCCTTGGAAACTTTAAAATGCTTTTAAATCTTTTTTAATACATTGAAATATTTGAAAATACTTAAAATCCCTGGAAACATTTTAAATATATTTTAAATGCTTTGGAATAATTTTACATAATTGAAATTACTTGGAATTTTCAGAGATGTCCTTATATCTTTAAAATCCTGTGAAATCCCTTCAAATTTGGGAAATCAATGGAAAACTCTTTTAAATCTTTAAAATTCTTTTAAATCCTTAAAATTTCTTTTAATCTTTTTTAATACGTTGCAATAATTTAAAATGCCCTTAAATCTTTGAAATCCTGTGAAATCCCTGCAATTTATGAAAATCAATGGAAAATTCCTCGAAATCTTTTTAAATATTCTAAAATCTTAAAAAAAAATTAATCTTTTTTAATACCTTGAAATGTTTGAAATCCTTTAAAGTTGTTTTAAATTCTTTCAAATTGTTGAAATCGATTGAAAATGCATGGGAATCTGTTTAAATTCTCCAAAATCTTAAAAATCCTTTGTAATTTTTTAAAGCTCTCGAAAATGGCTTAAAATTTGAAAAAATGCCCTTAAATCTTTAAAATCCTTTGAAATCTCTTCAAATTATTGAAACTAATTGAAAATTCCTTGAAATCTTTAAAAATATACTAAAAATGTTAAAATTCGTTTAAATCTTTTTTAATACATTGAAATATTTGAAAATACATAAAATCCCTGGGAACTTTTTTAAATATCTTTTAAATTCTTTGGAATACTTTTAAATTATTGAAATTACTTGGAATTTTCAGAAATGCCCTTCAATTTTTTAAATCCTGTGAAATCCCTTCAAATTTGGGAAATCAATGGAAAATTCCTTCAAATCTTTAAAATTTCTTTAAATCTTTTTTAATACCTTGAAATATTTGAAAATGTCCTTAAATCTTTAAAATCCTCTAAAATTGTTTAAAATTATGGAAATCAATGGAAAATTCCTTGAAATCGTATTGAAATTCTTTTAAATCCTTTCAAATTCCTTGAAATATTTTGAAATCCCTGGAAACTTTTTAAATCACTTTAAAATGATTTGGAATACTTTTAAATTATTGAAATTAATTGGAATTTAAAAAAAATGCCCTTAAATCTTTAAAATCCTGTGAAAATCCCTTCAAATTATGGAAATCAATTGAAAATTCCTTGAAATCTTCAAATTTTCAATCGTTTTAAATACATATTCTAGAATCAAAAAAAAAGTTTTCTATCTTTTGTAATACCTTGAAATATTTGAAATCATTTAAAATCGTTTGAAATTCCTTCAAAATGTTGAAATCTATTAAAAAATCATTGGAATCTTTTAAAATTCCCCAAAATCTTTCAAGCTTCTTGTTATTATTATTATATCATTAAGCCGTTTCCCTTTCGGGGTAGGCGTGAATTGCTCGGTGGTAAAGTAGTGATGGGGGGGGGGGGGGGGGGGGGGGCACCGCAACAGTTTTTGACTAATCAGCATCAAATTTTGCACAGAGATTCTTTAGGCTCCGGGACAGATATAGCTAATATATATTCATATAGACATATTCTTTGGGCTCCCGGACAAGTCGTTAGAGTATGGGGGGGGGCTAGCTATTACCGTGGGTGAAGTCCGCGGGTTGAATTTTGAACACGAAGTTCATTCATCAGTAGACTTAGTCCTAAGTAATAAGAATTTGTTCATTATGTGCTTTACATGTTTTCCTATAATTTTATAAAACTTTTATTGCACATCTGTTTGTTCTCGAGTTGAGAGATTCTAAGATTTTAAGTGTGTAGAACCTGCCTGATTTGAAATGGATTTGATCTATTTATTTTTTCCTGAAAATTTTCTTACATATGTAAGCTTTAATAGCTGCTTCTCAAGAGAACTATTATGATTCGTAACTCTTTCCATCTTTGAAGTTTGTCAACTGAATTTCTGAATTCTTACGGTATTGTAGGACACCTTCAATTTTTCTGTCAACTGACAACCAATAATTCAAGGTACACACGTTTTTCATCAAAGGTGCATAGGTTTGCAATTTTTTTCTATTTCAAACTGAAAAATTCACTTAATGATAGATAAAATTGTTACCAAGGGAAAATGAAGGCCTTTCTTGGGTAGATTAAATAGATGTAAATCGTGACGCGAATGGCGGTAATGTGTCTGCCTGCGTCGGTCCTTGTAAATTTCACGGGTAAATTAAACCGATACGACGTCTATACGAAGTGCGATTATACGAACCGGAGCCACCCTCATTTGCATCAATTACTCGGACCTCCAAGTTTCTTCTTTGGCGAATTAGCCACCGGGGAGCGCGTCGAATGCGAGATAAAGGGAGAAAGGGGAAGTGTCGCTAAAGGAAGTGAAAGAGGAAGACGAGAAGGGAAAAGAGAAAAGAGAAGTGGAAAGGACCTATTAAAATAAAGGAGAAAAACAAGTTTCGAGATAGTTGCGTTACGAGCGACGGGGGACGCATAACGATCTCTGCCCGGCGGTCGCCTGAGTTACGCGTCGGCCGGAAGTTATGCTCGCGCTTATCTTTCGAATTCCGGACTCGTCCCGCGCTCGTCCCTCGGTGATTTTAACTCCCGAAACCCCGAGGATTACCCAACTGACTTTTAACTTTTTATCCCTGTCATTAAATCCATATTTTTTCCTTATTTTAGTGTCGCCCTGCTACTAGTTTCTGAATGCATATTAAATTAAATATAAAGCTGGTAAAACTTCCAAGGTTGTTGAAAAATTAGTTTAGTTCTGATCTGCTAATGTCTTGAAAAAGATTATTTACCTTGTTTTTATGGTTCTCCCGGAAAATCGGTATAAAGGATCCAAATATGCCTGAACTAAATTATTCTAGTGGCCAACAGTTTCATCGAAAATCTATCATTTCAAGAATTTAATTATACCTGAATGTCGAATCAGATTTGAGAATCTATGGAGGTTCTCTTGCATCCCGTGCAATCTATCTTGTATCGATTTTCAGTTGACCCTTTTCAAAGGCGTCGGTCGTTGACGCAATGCCTACACTGATGGTGGTGTAAAGCACATGTTGCTAGAATACCCAGCAAGTATGTATCTTGAGAAACAAAACACGTTGCGAACTTTTTTATGTCCTTGCTTTGGCTTTAAAAGGGCTTATCGAGGGCTGGGACACTCCGATATTCCTCGTGCACTCATGAACTATTCCCAAATATTCCGTCAGTATTCCTATGCATTCCCAGATATTATTGCTATTCCTAAGTATGCTGAAATATTACGAAGTATTCCCACATATTCCCGCATATTTTAAGGTATTTCTCGAGTATTCCGACTCAAGTTGTTGATAACGCATAACATTTAGTATATGTTTTCTTTGGAACCTAAAAAATAGTTTTAGGATAGGGTGCCAAACTTATTTTGAAAATCCGAAATTTAAAAAAAAATAAGATAATTATTTTTTTCCTTAATACTCTTTTAAGGGTTTTTTTACGTTTGTCAAATCCGAAAAGAAAGTTGAAAATGTTCAAAAACGTTCAAGATGGCGTTGCTCCCCTTGGAGAAACCTACAAAAGTAAATTTTCCTGAAAATCCAAGATATGGGTCTTAATTCAATGCCAATAACGTTGTCCCACCTGAGGTTCATAAGCAAGTGACTTTTTACACGTATACAAGATTTTCGAATACAAAATGTGCCTATTGTTTCAAACAATATTTTGAAATTTTCAAAATTTATTTGGCACCCGATTCTAAACCTTGCTTTAGGTCCCAAATAACACATATACCAAATCTCATGCCTTATCAAACATTTGAGCCTAATTTGGATAATTTTCGTTGAACTAATCGTCTCGACATTTTGGGACGACTAATCAAACGCATGAAAAATATTTGACTACTCATCCCGAATTCCGGGACGACGGGAAACTTTGTTTTTGGCAAGTATTCTGTGATTTGTATTAATATATATTCAGAAATATTCCCAAATATTCTAAAATATTTCCTAATATTCTTACATATTTTCTCGTAAATGAGAACATATTCACATATATTTCAAGTATTCCTTGTATTGAGAGATATTTTCAAATATTCTGAAGTATTCTTAAATATGCTGAAGTATCCTTTGAATATATTTTCAATTCCGGTGATTTCATATCCAACTGAATATAAATAATTGTTTCACAAAAATAGGACATCGAAAGTATAAACGACCAATAATATTCATTATCTTATGAGAGATTGGGTCAACATTTTAAAAAATTACATATATTCACTATTTTATTTTCGAAATACCATATTTTCTTGAGATTCAAAAGCTATGAAATATGACGTTTAGTAATTATTATTAATTACTAATATGAGAGGATGATCTAAATGTTAAAGTTATATGTTTTTGTGATATTTAACAACGATAACGTCAAAAACGTTTAAGTTTTATTACTTGGATTACTAAATTTTCACATTCGCGGCAAGTCAAATTGCGGCATATCTCATTTGGAAAAATATAAAGTACAAAAAATTTGCAAAAATTAGTGGGTTGACCTTATAAATTATATCTGTGACCAATCACAGGGTTTTCTTCTCGTCCCCACGAGACATAAGGAAGGTTTAGGATATGACCTACATTAGTTCTGTGACTAATCACAGGCGTGTCTCCCACGATGTTGCCAACTTTTTTTTTACTTCCAATTTTTCCAAATAAGTGAAATGAGAGATGCCGCAACGTGAATCGCCGCATATTTGCTAATTTTTTTATGGAAATCAAATTTTTTCGAATGAGAGATACTGAAAATGTGACTTGCCGTAATTTTTCCAACTTGTTGTAGAGTCCAAATGTTTCCGCAGCTGGAAAAATTAATCTTTATCAAAAAGGGAAAGGTGTTTCAAATGTTGTGTGGCGACCATAATGTTTAACTTTCAGTATTTTCGAGCTATGGGAAATCGGTTTTGATCACTCTTTAAGAGTGTCACGCACGACTCGACTTGAAATCATTTTTTGCATACCTCTACTGAAGTGACATTAACAACTGTTAATTTTTCTTTTCTTTTGAGTTTGAGTTGTTATTTTGCATTCAAAGTAACTTGCCGCAATATCATGGATCTCCAATCATCGGTATTTGAGATATTTATTGAACTTTCTCATAATATATGGTCATTGGAATGGTAAAAACGGACAGAAATATCTGCAAGGCGGAATTGGAAGAACGAAAGGACTGTAGAGAAGATAGTACACGACTGTGGGTTGAGGGATGCCCTGCCGTAACATGTTTCAGGATCATAATGGTGAAAGCGCTGATGGCAAAAAATGAGCTCGGAAATTCTGGAATGGTCTCTGCATCATGGCCGAGGCCGCGGATATTGTTAAGCATTCCTCGAGTCGTGCGAATGCGGTCATCCGAATGTCGGGCGCGTAAACCACGCCGAATGTTCTGTTGTGTCCATAGAGGGGGTTAAAGGTAAAGCATGTGCCGGGGGCTGGGCGGAAAACCGGTAGCCACCAGTCAAGAGTAGTGATAGGGGAAAGAGATCAGGCAAAATCCACCGACGACTGCTGTCTGGCCGCAGCTATGCCGCCAAATCGCGTTCGCGCTATTTTAATTAATCGACGTTAGTCAGGGGTGTAAATACGTGTGTTTTAGCTCGTCTACTCCCAAATGTGTTTCACGATAAGTGAGAGGGCGAGAGTCAGACTTAATTCATCCGTGAAATCCGAGAAAGGGAGTGTGTACTTCGTTGATGTGATTTAGGATCAGGGGTGAAATGGGGGTAAAGTATATAGAAATAACGAAAATACAAAGATGAGGTTTCGGGGATTATGTTTTTCACTTTGCGTAAGTCATGTTTGATCTTTTTTGATAATGCTTCAAGTTACTTACTGAAAAATAATGTTTATTGTGATAAATGTTTTTATAGTCATTACTCTCCAAAGATCACTTCTTACTTTACCATTATGTGCTTACACAAAGAATCAAACTTGTTCCGTTAACTTTTTTTCCCTATCGAGACTACTTCCTCCGAGAATTTCTTTGACTATCTCGATTCGAAGTATAATATGCTCGCATTATTCTTCTTTTCGGCCAATGCAGAACGCATCGTTTCCTTCGACGTTAAAGCACGGGGGAATTCTGCTGAAAATGATTGCGTACGTTGCGATGCGTAGCAGATCGATGGCGAGAGAACACCAGGATCTGTCACGGACAAAAATATGACGTCGTATATCTGTACTGCTAGACGGCTCTAAAAATTGTTGCTAGGTACAGATGCATTTGGGAAATGGACAAACCAAAAGTATCGGAAATGCTAGAATAGTAAAGCCGGGGAAATAAATTTGAATCGCTGCATTACTTAAGTATTAGTTCACGTAGAAAAATACTACGTACTCAAAAATATCTTCAGATGTCAATAAGATATATGAGAAATGTTCAATAGTATCCTAACTGTCACCTCAAGTTTTACGATACATGCTGTAATTTTTCATATCAAAAAATACTATTTTACAGATGATATGTATCTAAGGGTGACAAATTTGAGCGAATGTTACGTGCATATAAATCTAGAACTATTTTTTAAATTGAATATTTTACTAGTTAGTTTATGATTCCACAGAAGGTTTGGACACAAATATTTCTGGCCCTGATGCATCCTTGATAAAAATAATCCCTGCGAACAAGTACAGTAGGTCATTAGAGGAATTTCACGCGTCAAAAGTTCCTGTCTTTCGCTCATGATCCATCCCGATATGAAAGTGGTTGATCATTTGGGGGTGGATGGGGTTAGCGGCGCAGTGAAAACGCTATTCATTCCATAAACCGCAAAGATCATAATTAAGCTGGAGATGAACGGGTGAGAATCGCTGGAAATAAAAGGTAAAAAACCCCTATGATGCTGCAGAATCATATGATCGAAGACAGGGTAGGTTTGATTGCATGTGAACGCTACACCGCAACTTCGAAAATGCATATATGCACACAGGTGCAAAAGCAAGTTCATGGGTGCGTATGTGCTTTATGTCATCGTATTTTTCAATTGCTTCGCTAACGAAATAGTCTGACGACAGTGCCGGTTTCAATAGCGCCGCACCCTATGTCGCCCGCTTATATACGTTTTCATGTAGGTATATTGTACCTATAGGCTCGGCACTCGCGTTTGATTAAACCTCCGACTATACTGCCGTGCTTTTACCGTCAGTGGTGGACAATTCTTAAATTAATTTATCCCAAGCGCGTGTCCCAATATTTTCAATATTGTTTCAATTATTGGAAAGTTATTCACCAAGCTACTTGTATATACAGTAACGTGAAAAAACATATAATTCACTTTTAAGATAAATTTCATAAACAATTGAAACAAGATTCGAATTCTAATAAATTTAAAGTAAATTTAATTTAAATTTAAATTAAAACTAACTAAAGTTTTTGCACCGTAAATGTAAACACTTTTTTAAATAAAACAAATTAAAAAAAAGCTTTGATTATTATGTACCATAAATCGGGGCAAACTGCTATAATGGACTGATTTGCTGCAACAATTTTTTTTAAATCGTCAAATTTAGTTTTCTGCTTTTTAGTCTTTTTCTAGTAACATACCTACTAGAGCGGTCCAAAAATACATTGCAATTTTCTTTTACTTTAGAGCTCAAGTCTCTCCCCATATAATGAGGTTCTCGGAGAGAGAAATTCCACCTATTTTCTCAAATCGGTCAATATTAAGATGTGACCCAGAGCGTTTGAGCTTAACATAGGATTTTAATTTTGAAAGCAACTACTTCTTGTTAACTTTTCGAAAATTCAATTTCAATTACTACTTAAGAAATGTTCGAGAAACAATTTCCATTCCATAACTTTTGAATTTGATGTCCCGACACCTTTGTATTGTGCCAGGAAAGGGTCCCGAAAAATGCAAAATAGCAATTTCATGTAAAATTCATGTTAAAGACGGGATTTTTTGTAATTACCTCAACACGAATGTTCTTTATTCTATAACTTTCAAGTTTCCAAGTATTTTTAGACAAATTTTAAATTTGTTAAGCAATTATTACAATTTTTAGATTTTTCATTTCCCCGGTAAATCATAACTTAGTATTCTTTTTAGGATTATTGACACAGTAAGTGGATGATGAAAGTGATATTTTTCATTGAAGCGATTTTTAAATTTTTGAAACAATTAATATTTGTATCAATATTTGTTTTTCATTCCAAATCATGAAAAGTTAGTATTTTATGGAATTATTAACACACTTGATGAATTTTAGGAGTAATATTTTTTGTTGGAGACATTTTTCAATTGTTTGAACAATTTCTATTTGTTAAAATTTTTCCCCACCAAATCATGAAAATGTAGTATTTCCTTGCAATAATTACATACTTAATAAATGTGAGGAGTAATATTTTTATTTAAATACATTATTTAATGTTTAAAAAATTAATAGTCATTCTCTTTTGACTTTTTATTCGAAAGGTGGAGAAAATTCTAGTTTTTGAAAATATCTTTACACTATGTATGTCGCTTATTATATAAAAAATTTATAGCAAGAAAAAAGCAACTAATCATAATATAATGAAACAAATTGTGCAAGCAAATAATAATTGTTTGAACAACTGAGGTATAACTTTTGGAAGAAACAATATATTAATAATGAACGACATAGTGTAAGAGAATTTAAAAAAATAGAATTTTTGCTACGTTTCGCAAGAAAACTCAGGAGTGAATGATTAATATTGGTATAATCAACCATTTATAATGTCGTCAACAAAAAAATATTCCTAACATACATTAAGCGTGTAATTAGTTCGAGAATGTCGTAACTGTTTATGATTTCGCATGAAAAAAATTTAAACAAATAGAAATTGTTGAAGCAGTTAAGAAATAACGGAATAATGAAATATTATTTTCAAAATTCACTTCTTGCGTCATTAATTCCAAAAAATACTGAGTTTTTATGATTTGCAGGGGAAATTAAAATTTCCTTAAAAGTTATAATTGTTTAAATTTTGCATTTTCGGGTCATTTTCCGGGCACAATACTAAGTGGTTGAGGCGTAAAATTTCAATCTTATGTGATGGAAACGATTACTTGAATATTTCTTAAGAAGTGACTGGTATTCAATATACGAAAAGTTAATAACAAGTAGTTTCTATCCCATTTTTCCGAAAATTTCTTTTCTCATTTTAAATCCCATGTTAGTTTTAAACATCCGGAGGCACGTCGTAATATTGACAAATTTGAAAAAAAAGAATGCAATTTTTTTCTGGGGAACTCACAAAATAGTCCTTTAGCAAAAAAAGTCCTCTGAAAAACTGTCATCTAGCAAAGAAAAAAAATTCGGACCACAATAAATTACCCACACAGTTAGTTAAATAAAAGCTTGAAAAATATCTAAAAAGTACTCGTAGGTTTCCAAAGGAACCGAAATATCTTTTTTTTCATAGATACCAATTCGAAACGCAACAATTCTTCTTTCAAGTCTACGAAAAATTTATAAAGTACAAAATATTTCCAAGAAACAAAAAAGAAAAATACCAACGAGTAACATTTGTGAGCGATTATAAATTTAACAAATTGTGCTGCTGAACAATTGTTACTGTTATTTTAGAATAATAAATGAATAGTAATGAATAAAAAGTAATAATGAATCTTCCTCAACCACGTGGAGAAGATTGGGGATGTAGAAGCGCGTCAGATGAAAATCGAATGACTGCGTCACTTTGAAATTGATGGAAAGAGAGATATTATATTCTGAGCGACCATTCATCGGATCGGCACGCGATATCCGTGGGATATCTTATGAATGTCCTTAAAGCGTTCTATTGTATCCACGAGCATGGAAGAAAAATGAAGAGCTAATAGATATTCACGAGCCGGAAAGAAAAATGATTACCCTTATAGATACTGTTCAATCTTTAAGATTAATTATTTCTAAATTTAACATCCGTTTATTTCAACATAAATTATTAGCGCGGTCAATTTTATTTATATCTTATATCCTTATTAATACATTCTTCTTTAACGAAACTCAGAGGTTAAACAATATTTCAGAAGTGTCATAGGCAAATTGTTATTTATTTGTAGTTTTTGTTGTTTTTATTCTGCAAATTGATATGATCTAGACTTTATGCGAAACATTTCTATCTAAAAACTCTAGATGTTAAAACTTCGAGGGGAAATGTTCTAATTTTTTTGAATCATTGCAAAATTGAGTATAGAGAAATACAATTTCCGGTAGTAAATTGCTGCGTTTTGCTAATTCGCTTAGTTAATTTACTGCTGGGAAATCAAGCACGTTAGCTTTGGCTTCGATTTACCTAATTATAAATTGACACGTTAGCGCCTGGAACCAGTGAGTTTAATGATTTACGATCAAAACTACGTTGATCTATGGTGTGCTATTAATTATTGCACTGTACTTCCGTTCAAATCATCGATGAGAGTTATTTTGGGAGATGACAAAGAACCATATCAAACTCGCTTGATAAGTTGGAGATTAAAACGTATAAAATTTTTAAATCGTTATTTCAATTCTTAAGTGTGGCTGCACGGAAAAAATAAATGTAATATTGATTCTGTTAAGATGAAACGGTAGCTTCGTCAGAATAGTTTAGTTTAGTACAAAGTAAAACTAAATTTAAGGTGGAAAACTCTTTAAGGTTTGTTCTAATAATAAAAAAAAAGTTGTACACTCCAGGTCCCATAGAAGGCTGTCCGGTTTTGTAATTTCTAGAACTGCTGGCCTACGCAGTTTCTTAGCGAGCAGGGCGAGAGACGATTGCAACTCTCGCCTCGGAAGGGCCGCGTGCGCGAATACTCAGTAGAGTACATTGCGGAATATCATATATTCTAATTGGAAACGGTTCACGCGGCCCTGACTGTTGACGTTTCGAGGGTACTGATTTAGTAACAAGGCCAGTGCGAGGCAAGCCACCAAACTGTTATTATATGGGACTTACTGTGTGCTTTGTACATTCACGTTAAGACCTGAAAATAATTTTTTCATGAAAATTAATTACACAAAAGTTATGGGATATAAAGAACGTATCTCTAAGGTATGTCATAAAAATTTTACCACTCACTGTAAATATCTATTTTTATATATAAATCCAATAAAACCGTACATTGTTATTGTACAAACATAGCTTATATTCTCTGTACGTATATTGTAAATTATGTTCCGGTTAAAAGTAAATAGTCCTTGAATTATATACCACCGCCAACAAGGTTTAATTATAAAAATCGACTGATATTTTCCTTCATCAGTAGTTCCATTCTGTGATTACGCAGTTTCTTATCACAATGGACCAAGAAATTTATTTGAGTCTTCTAATACTTTTTGCGAGTTTATCGCAAGTAATTATGGCTTCATCTGATGAGAATATTGGTATGTGAAATAATATCTTTCAAAATTTACCCAACATATCAAACTTTGCTTTTTGGAGGTCTTTTGATTGTCTGTGAAATTCACTTCATTCGGGTCCTCTGAATTTTGCATCGTATATTTTCGTGATTTATGTCATATGGGTATACATATTATTAGCTTTCTAAGGGAATAACCTGATTGCGAAAATTAGGCTGACAAAGGATGATTGTTTGCACTCAGAGAAATGTCCTGTTGTGTCAAAAGGATTCTTTTTGACACAAATGAAATTTCCTTTCAAATTTGAGTTTGAGAAGATTTTCATTTGTCTTAAAAAGAATCTTTTTCAACAAACATTATTCATTTGCAACAAACCTGATCTAATCTTGCAGCTAAATAATTGTGTTTGTATAAAAAAGATGTTCAGTTGGTTCAAAACAAAACAGACAAGAGGATGATGCTTTTGTTTCCAGACAAATTTTTCTCTGAGTGTGTGTTAGTATTCATTTTGTTTAGATTAGTACATCAGATTTTCAATCTTAAACAGTGCTGGTTGCTTACATGGAAATACTTAAAATAATTTGATACTAATCGTTATTATTTAAAATATGAGTGATTATCAGACGTGTCCCCTTTTGTGTTCACCTTAATATCTTTACCATAGTAAAAATTCTTAACTATATGAAAATAACTCATGTAACTACTAGCTGCTGTTTTATACTTTTATACGTCTTTTATCTGAATCGTTCTAAAATTATATGAAAAAAAAATCTTAGAAGGTCAAGATTTTTTCCATACACTACAAATGGTACTAATAAATTGAATTGTGTCATTCTTGCAGAATCATCATCAGTTCCTCGCAGTCGCAAAAAGCGATTAATCGATCCACCGAGGAATGTACTGGCTCCAAATGTACTGCAACATCCGCTACTACATGCATTCCCATTTTATCTTGCGGCTCCCATCAGAGTTGCAATCACAGACAATAATAATTTTATTGGCGATGGCTATGCGATAAATCCTTTTATTGTCGTAACGTTTGCTGAACTTTTTCGTGGAAGAAGGCTTGATAGGCTTAATGTTGAATCATATGCGCCACATGCAGCCATCGGTCCTCACCACGTAAATGATATGAGAATAAACAGCCATTTGATCACACATGATAGGCGGCACAATGTTGCCGTGCTTGAAGTTCAAGACGAAATACCGATAGGACAAACTATCCCTGATGCTTTGCCGACGCGATTTCCAGTGGAAGACATTAACTTTGCTCTTAATACGGCGGAACAGTTTCTTCGAGCGAGGATATATCCTCCTGCTCATCCGCACAGTCCCTAAAGTTTTCCCATTCCCTTAACATTGCGAAAAGCGTCAATTTAAAAAATGTGCAAATAAGATGTGAAAATATATAATAAGGTCAAATAAAAGGGTTTGTCAGTTATTCTTATTAGAAACACTTTAACGAATGCGAATTTGACCATAATTTTATAATCTTCATCCTCAAAAAGCACCTCATAAGTAATGAAATGGGAGTTTTGCGATATATTAAATGGTGTAAATGTACACACGTTAACACAAAAAACCCAAGTAACAAATTAATATATGAAATTGCAATAAAATGTTGCACAACTGGTAGTTGACATTTGTTACATAATGTAGTTGTGAACTATTTGCAACGTTTTTATGATACTTTTATATAGCATTAATTTTGATTAACGCATTTGGGTTTAACAATTATTATCAGGCCTTAAAGTAAATTTATAACATTCTTTTTCGCAACACTCACCTCAAAAGTTGACCTTTTCATGCTTCTAAATGGTGCCTAAAGGACCTTATTTGAGCAGACTGTGGGTGAAATAATTTTCGCGCATGCGCAGTTTGAAGATGGCTTACTTTAGGCACTGGTGAAAAAGCTGCGCATGCGCACTTTCGAGAGAACTTCTTCCACCAAAAGTTGTTGATTTTATCTGGCCCTGGCGCTGAAAAGTTCTTAGTTCTAGCGATAACTTTCTCCACTTCTTTAGCAGTAATTAGTGGACACTCTTCCTCTGGAACCTGCAACCTTTACCTTTGGCAAAAGATACGAAAGAGTGATATATCTGAAGCGTCTTCATTTAGCTGATGAGTATTTCCATACACTTTCTCCCAGAAGACTTGAATCTCTTCTCGGCTAGGCGGATTTTCAACAGCACGTGACGTTTTATTGAACAGACGGGAAGGATGAGTAGTAGAGGTGGAATTTTCCTGAATCCATTTTACTCGCTGTTCAAGGCGCTGTTTCGCTTTTGAAAGAGATTTCGAGGGTGCTTTCTTCAGAGACTCCGGCTTGGAAGCAGAGCCCACTGAAGAAGTAGAGGATGAGAAGTTTGGACGATGGCGTATGACTGGAAAACGTTCGAAGGCGAACGGATGGAAGTAGTCTTTGTCTTCGACAGGTGGTTTTTCTTTACTAACAACAGCTTCGGGATTTCCTTTTTTTCCCCTCCTTGGGCTCAGGCTACGTATTTTCGGTCGTATAATCACAGATATGTTGCTGCTGACGCTTGACTATAAACTGCCTGGCTTCTTTAACAATCTCGGAAATTCTCATTCCATTCAGCAAATTTTATGCATTTTCCGAATTTCTGATATGAACTCAATCAAATCCAATTCTCAAACTTTAAGGAATTCAGTACGCAATTTCTGCACTGCTCTATCGATGCCATATTTCGGTTTCTTGATCTGCAAGCTATTTAGCGGTGGGGTTGTGGCTGATTCCGATTTTGCAAAAAGGGACGTCGTACTTCCTCCAATGCTCGAAATCTCGCTGAGTTTTTCTTTCTCTTCTATCACTTCGTCATCCAAGCTGACATTCAAGTTTCCTGAAGAACCTTGCATTGATTCGTCCGCATTGCTATTGCCATTGTTACTTGGACTAGGTGGTCCTGGTCGTGGAAAAGTGAAAGGAGAGATGGCTGGCTGTGCGGGGACTGGCTGTTGTTGTACTTGTTGTTGTTGTTGTGGCGGTGGTGGTGGTGGATAAGGCAACCGATTTCTGAGTTACGGATAGCTGGAATTCATCACGTACGCTTGTTGCGGATTTTGAATGAACATCGGCTGACCTAATACTGGATGCATTCAGGGTGGTGGCTGCTGCATATTTGGAATACGGGGTATCATTTTCACAAAATGCATATGAAGTACAGAAAAAGCTCGCTGCATACTTTCGGGCAATGAAATAACCGGCTTCGCTGGTACATCATTCAACTTCAAACTGATGTCTCCAATTGAATTGACATCCTCCTCCGATTGCAAGATTGCAAACAGCTTTAAAAATTCGGCCTGGTTCTCAATATTTAATGTTTGGAGATCAACAAGTGTTTTGTCCCATTCGCGGGTTCAGGAAAGAAAGTGATATTCAAAGCGTTTTTTAAAGAAAGCATCAGCTTCAGTGAAGATTTCTAATATCAGTTTGAATTGTTCCATTTATCCGGTTAATAAATTCTTGTTTGCTATGAATTGAGCATTAAGACGTTTTTGAAGCAAAGTCTGTTTCAAATCCAGTCGAGCTTCCAGTTCTTTTTCTAATTCTCTCGCCTTGGCTTCAAGTTGCTTCAAGATTTTTTCCATTTCCATAGCGAGTCTAAGGTACTGATTTTCAAAATCCTCGACAATAGCCTCTTTCTCTTTGGTGAAATTTTCCAGTTTGAGTTCCAATTCTTTCTTGTGAGTGACAACAGCAGTCGTGTCTTGTACAAGTTTGGTAAAATCTTTTTTTTTATAGATTCGTAGCGCAGCTCAACGTCTTTGGTGGTGGATACAAGATTACTGCAGACCTTAACTTTTTCCATTAAATGATCACGCTCTGCTTCAAATGGTTTGATAATATTGCCCTTTTCCTGCATTAATTGGCCTAATTTCTGCTCAGCAAGCGTCTTTTGCCGGGACAGGTTTTGTGTTTCTGCTTTTAGCTGCGCTATATGCTCAGGTTACCTTTTGTACACCCTGTCTTCCATCTTCACTGGTTTTCCAAACGCGTCAGTGAAGTTTTCCTGGGAAATATTACTTCCTCGCCTAGAATCATCAGCCGTATTATATTTATCATCGACAATGGATCCTCGAAAAAATTCTTTGCTGTAAGACGCACCTCATCGATCATATGGTCATTTTGTGCCGATGATTTCAAGTTTTCCGGAGGCTCTCGAGGATTATTTGCTTGAACATTGTTGTGGACTAAATGGGATCGTTGATTGAAAGACACTACTTCTTGGGATGTGGAATTACTAAGAATTTGATCAAGAGCCTCGTCCTCCACATCTGGTGAGACATCCGCTTCATCTGTCTGGCTGTACTGACTCTGTATCTATCTGGTTATAATCAGTCTGGTTGTAATCCGTCAGGTTGTAATCCGTCTGGTTGTAATCCGTCTGGTTGTAATCCGTTTGGTTGTCATCCGTCTGGTTATCATCAGTTTGGTTGTAATATGAAAATAGCAGTTTTTCATTTCCTTTTATTGATAAGATTAAAAACAGCAAGTTTCAAATGCCATAGTCTACAGTTTTAGTATCCAAAAAGCATTCAATATGTTCTTCTACATGATCAATAAACGTTCGTTCGCCAAAACTCTCATCACTACATGAAAATCGGATTTTTCCCGTAAGTTGGTAAAGTGCAGGTTCCAATCCCTTTCAACTCATCCTATCCATTTACTCGTACAGCCTAGCCATCGGGCAGTGTCATGTAACTCAAAACTGAGCGACACCCCACTTTATGCCCACTTTATTAGTTCGAGTTAAAATTGGTTCAATTTATCAATGCGTTAACCTAATTTTCAGATGTTACTACCTTCACAAACTAAAAATTCTTGAAAAAACTAAGTTAAATAACAAAAAAAATGTTCCGTGTACAATATTAGATAAGCATTGTTTTTTAAAGTAAAGATCAGATTTTGTCGGAAGCCGCCTGTATTTTACTATGTATAATTGAAGGGGGGAAAGTTATAGATGCCAACCACCACTTTTTTCGAAAATGCGTTTTTCAAATTTGTGTGCAGTTTTATTATAGGTCCATATAATCCAATTTTCAAAATCACCAAATTGTGTATATTTTTTTAATCGATTTTTAAATTCGGCTTATTATCCAACACGCATTACTGAAATACGAGCGTTTTTTCCTAACGATGTAAAATTTCAGAAATGGCGGTTAGCACCATAGACTGTCCCCCCTTCAATTATTTGTCATTCAAGTCTCATAAATACTTTTCCCCTCATGCTGTTGCCTATTTTCTATCAAAAATAAGATCATATAACCAGAAAAGGCAAGAAAAAAAGAAAACTTCAGTTTACAGGGATCACAGCCCAAAAGCGCTCCAGAAACGGAAAATAGTGTAATTTTTTCACGAATAAGGAAAGAATAGGGAAAAGATTAAACATTAATTTGTATTTAATATTGAATGACCTTTAACGAT
Organism: Andricus grossulariae; assembly: GCA_011634705.1. Classification (NCBI taxonomy): domain Eukaryota; kingdom Metazoa; phylum Arthropoda; class Insecta; order Hymenoptera; family Cynipidae; genus Andricus; species Andricus grossulariae. Next base: position 299,601,561 of record JAABKJ010007545.1, read on the forward strand.
TTCTGCCATTGACGAATTTATATTTTCAAATATTATGCATACTTAGGTCGTTGAAAATATATTCACAGCGATATGAGAAAGCTCAATAAAATATAAAATTTGTTAAAAATAAATATCAATTAGAAGCAACGCTCAACTTTTAAAATATTAAGAGTTCTACGCATTTTTGGAAAAAATCTCTTGAAACTCTTTGGAATCTTTTAGAACAACCTAAAATCTTTAAAATCCTTTAAAATTTGTCGAATCCCTTAATATCCCTTGAAACTATTGAAATATGTAGAAGTTGCTTGAAACAAAATTTCACTTATTCCCTAAACCTCTCTAGAAATTCGCGCTCGATCATGTACTTACCTCCTGCTGCAATCTCGGTCTTTGTACTTCCACTGCATTAATGCATAGACCTTTTAAAATTAAATGTCAAACCATCGACAATTATAATTTGGTGATTGTGATTGCTTCTTCGGATTAAACGAACACATTCAAATCACGAGTCTCGTGCTTCGCACTTGATTCAAATATTCCCAAAATGCGAAATGCGCCCGTTCACGTGCCTACATTTTTATTTTCTAATATTAAACACTTTTAAACATTTTTTCTGGGGAACAGAATAAAGCTTATAATGCTTTTAAAATTCAGAAAGACGTTACAAAATAATTAAAAGTATATTTATAAATAGCTTAAGTTTTTACCTCAATACTTTTAAAAAATATTTGCCAATAAATATGTTTATATTAATATGCATGGTATAATTAAGCAATGACTTTTTCCCATGGTCACTTATTTTGATTATTATTTTAAGTCATCAATTAAATAAACACTAAATTTGTCTAGAAGTAGCATTCCAAGGGAATTTTCGTTCCGAAAAGATTGCCCGAGCCATGAAAAGACCTCTTCTCCGTGGCATGCACTGTACTTTTTATGGTAAAGACGCGGAAAATGTGAAGCGTGTTCTGCTGGTGGCGGATTGAGCGTTATCTCACTTCACGAGTCGGCGCAACAGAGCTCATATAAATGTACTGAAAAATGTTTACCCTTGACAGGTTTTCGCCATTTTGTGTTACTCGCTAAAACCATCGGTATATCTCTGTCTCTTTCTGACTGCGCATTACTGCGCGTGCGTCTATATTTCATACCTGATATATAATGTTGGACTTCATACCCTAAAACCACTGTTCTACTATGAGGTTCAATATTACACATGAAGGCATACGCACGTCCGCTCACGCTGCTCGAAAAGAGAAGATGTTACGCTCAATCCGCAAGCAGTAGAACACGCTCATTTTGTGCGACTACCATAAAAAAAGCTTTTTTATTTGAATATTGGCATATTTATATACGTTTTATATATATAATATGCTTTTCTTCAACAATTTTTAGGTTATGTCATTCTATTCGCCAATGTTCCAAAATTCACAAAAATGCAGTAGAAAATAAGTGAAAACAGAATTACAAGATTATTGACATTCATTTTTTAATTATAAAAAAAATCATAAGCACTTCACACGCGGAATGAACATTACCCTCAAATTTGTACATGTATGTTTGCAGCCCTGGTTCTAAATCTCTCGACTTAAGTTGGAGCATTCTAGCTGTGAAATTGAAAGAGTAATCAATTTCGTTTTTATAATAAATTCTTCTTTAATATTGTATAGATTTGTATAATATTTTACCAGACGACGCAAAATGATCTATTTATTCATGCTAACATAAAAATTCAAAATCGAAAAAAATGATTTAGAGCCTTACACGAGAAGAACGCGAGTTGGAGCTGTATACGGACTGAACCAGAAGTGTAGCTCTCTGCAGTGGAGCCGTCAGACATAACGTATTTAGCAATCCATAACAACACATTTTTTAATATTAAGAGTTCTAAAAAAGTTTGGAACACTTGAAATTCTTTGGAATCTTTTACAACAACTTAAAATCTTTGAAATCCTTCGAAATTTTATTGTTCACTTCATATCCCTTGAAATTGTTGAAATCCGTGAAAATCCCTTGAAATAAAATGTATTCTACCCCTTTAAGTTCTCTAGAAATTCGTTAAAACCTTTTTCAATACCTTGAAATCTTTGGAAATTGTAAACATTCCTTAAAATTAACATTTATAACGGTTAAAAATTGTCGGATATTACAAAATTCGAATTGTTTGATTTCAAATGCTTATAATTTGAAATTGTCTAAGGTCTAAACACTAAAAACAGTATCTACTGAAAATATAATAAATTCACTAAGTCAAACTGAAAGAATTAACTATGAAAATTTTCAAAATAAACCCTACAGAATAAAACAATTTTAAATAAAAAATTGTTTTAATTTTTTAATTTTTAAATTAAGAAAAAATCATTTCTTGGGTTAATTTAGGTCTCATAGAAAATCTTAGGTTTCTTCATTCAATAAAAAATAAGAGAAAGAGATTTGTTTAAATTTTAAGAAATCTTTGCATAGACTAAATATTATACGGAATGTATATTTAGAGAAAAAATATTTAACATCTGCTAAAAACTGCTCTCAATCGAAAAATGTCATTAAGATCAGTTGTAAATCTTGTAATTCTTGTTGGAATTTTGGTTTAATCGAACAATAATTTTTATAATATGCCGAACTTAATGGCAATCGTGATTCAAATTTAAACTAAAGAATCCTCAGTGTGGAAAGATAGATCACCCTATATTTAAAGAGAATAAGAGAAAAAGGGGAAGTTTTTCGAGTGTAGAGGAAAAAGGGAAAATTTAAATGAAAAAGAAAACGTAGGGGAACAGAGGAAAGATTGTCACCCTGAGTCTAGCATCAATCAACAACATAGAAAAATTTGAGAAAAAAAAGGTAAATGTAAATTGAGTAATCCTTTGAAAGTACGAGTAAGAGAAACGTACCAGGCAGGGTGAGATTGAAATCAAGCACAGGATATCGTTTACGTTTGCTTGGAGAAACAAGTCGGTAATGCCGAAACGATAACGAGAATGAGCGAAACTCGTTACGAACCAGGGTCGAAAACTCTGTTAGAATGCAAATTCAACTGTCCGACCACACGAGTACTGTTACTACTGCTGATGGCGATAGCGCCTCATGGGCCCTCATATGTAGTCTTTCCAAATTCTGATCTACTGATTTTCCGGATTTTTTGCTTGTATCGATGAATTTTCCTTGAAAGTGCAATTGTTTTATGAATCAAATTTAATTTTCATTTGCATAGTTCATAAGTTTGTTTCGATGTAAAAAAATCTGCCAGCTTAGAAAGTGACAATTAGTGTTAGAATTATAATTACATCAGGAATAAAGTTAAAAGTTGTTTTAAACGCACATGATGAATTAAGTACATTGAAGTCTTGAAGCCTGAAAGCTTCTCAAAGTTAAATCCTTCATGACTATTTTAATTTTTTCTCGAAAGCAGATACAACCAATCTGCCCACTCCGCGGGTACTAGGGTGAACCAAAAAATGTCAACTTTCCAATTTTCGAAATGTTAATGCACTAATGTATTTCTATGGCCAAAACAATATAGCCAAGCACTTCTTCACAAGTTTTTCTTTTAAACACACATTTTAATCCCACCCTTCAATAGCCCCGTAGTCTGAAGCCTTTAAAATATGTATAATGGCTATCCTAAACCTTCTACCTGAGATTGGCTTAATACCAAGTAGGAGCAAGATAACCTCTTCCGGAACCATTTCCTATTGCGATGGATGGTATAGTTATCGCTATTCATTTCATGATGGTTGTAATTTTTTGAAATTTTCTACGAAAAAAGCACCTAAAGTCAAGGAGCTAAAGCAGCTTGAATTTCATTACGATTAGTGTAAATTTTAAATAAAAATAATATACAAGAATACTGCCGTCATGATAAAAAAACATAACACCTACAGTTTAACTGGAAGCCTGTAGGTCTTTTGAAAGAAAAATGGACATAGATTTCCGATATTATTAAGGTGGTTAAAAGGATAAATAAAAAATATTGGCCCGCCGTAATGAATGATCGATTTTTGCGGTTATAATGACCTGATTCATGATCATGTATTCGTATCAAGTCAAACCAAGATGGCTGACATTCTTGTAGTAATTCTGCTTATATGCAAACATTTCATGACTTGTAATCGTTCGGTGTACTTGAAAAGTTAAAGAATAACGAAACTTGATAATAAAATATCTCTCCTATTGAGTGTCGTTGTGACTTGCACGCGGTTATACAAACAGGGTTGCTACACAATCCGCATTTCCACATACCCTGACTTTCCGTGATATTTTCCTGATCAATTTTTAATTTTTCTGGCGGGTATAAATTGTTATTTTGAGTGTAATGACAACATTACACGCAGAAGATCAATAATGTGAATGTAGAAAGATGTTTCATTATAAATTTATTGAAAATATTTTCAATGACAACAGTCACAATTGAGGCAACGATTTGGGAGAGTAGGGGTTTTGGTAAAACCTTACTGTTTCTTATTAGGGTGGGGGGGGGGGTATAGGAAGATTTTACGTAAGAAAAATGTTCACCAACGAAAATAGTAAATTAACAAATATTACAACCCAAACGTATTGAATTTTCGACAAAATAGATAATTTTTTAATAAAATAGTTGATTTTTCAAACAAAAAAGACAAATTTTCGACAAAATACATGAAGTTTCAACTAAAATAGATCAATTTTAAATCTAAAAATTATGTTTAACAAAGAAAACAAATTTTAAGAAAAATACCTAAATTTTCAACCAAAGACATGAATTTTCAGCAAAAGAGCTTAATTTTCAACCAAGAAAGATTTTCAGTCAATAAAGAAAAAAAGTTTGATCCAAAATGTTAAATTTTCATTCCAAAAATGCGAATTTTCAAACCGAACATATACTTTTCTAACAAGAAACTTAATATTCAACAAATAGTTGAATTTTCAACCCACAAAGACGTATTTTTAACAAAAAAAGTTGAATTTTCAAAGACAAAGAATGATTTTTTAACAAAATTGTTGAATTTTCAGCAAAATTATAAAAATGGTAACCACGAATTGAATCCTTAACCAACAAAACCATACGTTCTTGAGACTTACTTCTTATTAACACATTTGCTTTTATAAATATATTTGCATGAAGGTTTCACATTTATTTAATTAACAGAATTTATATATGCTCATTCCCTAATTTTATACAATCACAATAAAATTGTGTGTTTGTGGGGTGGGGGGGGGGAGGTCAGAGACAATCTTATAGTATTTTATATGGACAGAAAAATGACTTAAGTAATGACCTGTAGCCACCCTGACCGAATATTTACTGTTATGACATCCTCGGTACAAACTGGCGGCTATTTTATTAAGTCAGACAGATGACACTGAAAGCAGACCAAAATGATCCGAACTGACAGACCATTATGATCGCAAAAGTCAAATAGTGGGCATAATGTTCTGCAACAGAAATTATCCTTTTTTTTACTGTACATCAGCAATAATTATTTATAGTTGAAACCATAAATATCAATGGTAGAAGGTTGGCTAATGAACTTGACGTTTCCCTTTAAACCACAAAAGAATGTACCAAAAGTCATTTTGTCGGGAATTGACTTAAACTGGATAGGTTCAAATTCACATGAATTTAATACCTTCTATCATAGATGATGAGAAATGCAAAAATACACTTTCATTATTATTAGTAATCTTATTATTATCTTTCAGGATCACGAGTTATTATTTCCAAACTAATACATTTTTTTCAGCTGAAGAACGATACACTAGAATATTTAAAGTGCTTACTCTCAAAGCATACTTTCGTTCGCAAAACAATTGTTTTCTCTGGTGCCAAAATGACGACTTATTCCAACTTCGCAAAATTCTAGTTGTAGTACGGCGCGACAAATCAGGTTTAATGCTGGTGAAAATGCACGTTGAACCGACACAGGGTTAGGAGTTTACAGGTCTCAGGGGTGAGTTTATCGCTGAGTTAAGTAATACGAATGTGTCTGTTTCCAAGAATGCTGCTGGGTGCCTCACCCGAGCTATCTACAAAATACAGCTTTACCATACGTATTATTGCGTACATATCTTCGTGCTCATCTGCTCGAATGAATATTTGTTTGTCTTGTTCGCCGACAAAAGTTAAAGTCTTTTCTCTATTTATTCTTTTCTCGATTCTTACAATAAAGCACTACTTTGCTGTTCTATGGAATTCTATGCCGTTCATTCACTTCTATGGCAGTAACTACAAAATCAGCGAACGGGGAAAATCGAAGAAAACGTTTGAATCTGGTTTTCCTTATTCCACTTAATTTAATAGATAATTTAATAGTTTTTGGACTATGACTGGGTAATTTTGGTGCGATCTATCCATTATGAACAAATAATCAAAACAAATTTTTAATTAATATATATAAATATGCAGATGCAAAGTAAATGGAATAAACAATACGTTTTAGCGGTAGTTGATGCCTTTTTCCATAGAACTTGATGCCGAGAGACACTTTCCCGGACTGTGTAGTTACTCCTGATTTTTTCAGATCCTGCTTTTTTCCGTAGAAATAATTTTCGAGACTTGTAATTGCTGCCTTTCAAGCTGATGGTGCAATAATTAATTTGAACAAGATTAGCAATTTGAACAAATGATTCAGATATATCTATATATCTCTCTTCAACGATTTTAGTGATATAAAAAACTCATTTTTTTTATTTTTTGCTGTTACTGCCTTTTTCCGTAAAACGGCAGTACTGAAAAGTATAGAAAACACTGAAAAACAAATTCAATAAAAATGTATATTTCATGAAACTAATATAGATCATAGCATCAGCATAGATCATATAGATATAGATCATAGCACAGTTCACGCTCTTTCCCCTATTCCCCTCTTATTCCCCTTTTTGAAGAATTCCTCTTTTTCCTCCATTTTTTAAGAAACTTCCCTTTTTTTGTTTTTTCGCTTAAATGCGAACTGAATTAATAAAAACCAATAAGAAAATCAAACTATTTTTTGTTGAAAGTTCATTTTTTTAATTGAAAATTTCATTAACATATTTTTCGTTCAGAATTCATCTCTTTTAGTCAGAGAGTTTATTATTTCGTTGAAAATTTAATTATTTTGTTGAAAATTCAACTATTTTGTTGAAAAGTAATATACTTGGTCGCAAATTCAACTCAACTAATAAATTTTTTCTTGGGAATTTTTTGTTGTTGTTAATAATTAAACTACGTGGATAGAAGTTGGACTACTTCGTTCAGAATATATTTTATTAATTGATTCATCTCTGTGGTTGAAACAATAACTATTTTGTTGAAAATTAATTTTTTTAAATGCGAATTTAACTATTCCACTTTGGTTGAAAATGGATCATTTTTAGTTCCAGACGCAACTATTCAATTTTTCATTTTGTTGAAAATTCATTTTTTATTGAACACATCTTTTCAGGTTGAAAATTCAAATACTTAGTTCAAAATTTAAATATTTTGGCTGAATTATTTGCCTTTAAATGCAACTGTTTAGTTGTGGTTTATTTTTTTGTAAATTCGACCATTTCGTTGAAAATTAAAAATTTCATTAAAAAGTCAGCTATTTTCTTGAAAATGTAATACATTTCGACATAAAATCTTAAGCGTTTCATATTGAATTCAACGAAGTCTATTATAATAATAAATTTACCCACTTTTCAAAATTTAATAATTTCGAAAGATTTTAATGACTTCTTGAACATGTTTTCGAAACGAAGGAGTGAATAATTTTTCGACTACTATTTCAAGACTCAACGGGATTAGTTCCAATTCCGAAGGTCTTTCGCGTGTCTTCACAACTACTCTAAAATACGCACAGTTCACTCGTTAAATTCTTTACGACGACCATTTGTCTGTATAGGGGCTTCTTATACGTAATTCCAACAATAGCCAAGTCGTAGAGCGAATAAAATTCTACGGGCCATCAAAGGCGTTTCTTCAAGTATTTAGTCACTTTCGCTCGCAAATAAAAACATTTTGAAGTAAAATTATAATTTCTGAAACTTAGATAACGACAGTATAAAACATGTACAGAAATATAAGTAAATTTTAAATATAAACCAACCTTCTCTGAATAAATTTCAATAAAATAAAATGTTTAATGGTAAATTATTAAATATTGAATAAGAAACTAATATTCATAATTAGGCTTGCAAACAGTTCCTTAGTACTTCTGCAGATTTTCTCATTAATTTAAAACTTTTTTTGCAAGACCTACTTTCTTATAAAATACAGTCGAACCTGGATTCAGCGCCGGCTTTGGGGGCTGACCTTGACGTTAAATCCAGAGACTCGGAACTATTTTGTCTCTCTCCTGTTTTATCTCTCTCCTGTTTCTCGTCGCCACAGAGGTATCCAGAAAAATTTCGTAGTGCGAGAGATAGAGGCAGAAGTGTGATGCAAAAAAGCAAAGGGCGTTTTTCGTTGTCACACGATGATTTTTCCAGATGAGATAGTAAATCTAGTTTTCCAAAGAGGCATAAATCTCTATGCATCTCACTATGTGTGGATGCACCTTCAAGCTTTCCAACAGACAGATGTTAAGTCTATGAGATGTTGAATCGAATGCTTTATGGTAGTCAGTCCAGGCCATTGACAGGACGCGCTGATGGGCTGCATCATCTTTATAGACGCACCTGTCAATTAGCAGGTCCTTTCGACATCCTACTATACCTGTTTTTGAGCCACGTTTTTCGTACATCTTTCGCTACACAGGGTCTTTTGGTCCATCGTCGGTCTGAGACTTCGATTTCAATCAGCCAATGCTCTCGTAGCACCATAAACTGTGCAATTGATTGTGCAGAGGTCGGACTCCGCCGAGATATCCTCACGAAGGGAGGCATCCATTTCAGCCAGATCTTGTAGCTTAGGAGGAACCTGTATGTCAATGTTTCTCTTTATCCTGAAATCGTTATCATCTCTCAGAAAGTGTCTGCTTTCCGCGGTTGGTTTTAATATCGCTTCCTCATCATCGGCTGCAGCTTGATCAAGCAGCGGTTGGGGAAGCGCTCCGCGTCATATCCATTTTTCAAGAGGTAGGCGTGTTAATTTCGCAAAGACTGATGCGAAACGTGCTGAAGCTCTAGGTGTTTCTGTCACCACAGAGTGTTCATACGCGCCATAAAGCCTCCGCGAACAGGGATAATGCTGGTATCGTATCAGTCTAGCACGTCATCCTTGAGTTGATTCGTCCACTCAATGTGAACGTTTCGCCGGTTCGTCATCGTGTTTCCATTTAAATTATTATTTGCAGCACCCCGAACTCTAGGGTGAGAGGCACTGTTTGCCGACCGATCGTCGGGTGCTCTGCGCGTTCGATCGTTTTGAACCGCATCTAAAACTTTTTGGTGGTTTGATGGTGTTATTGTTGTTCGCACGAGCAGCCAGGGAAAGAGTTTTCCTTCCTTGTAGAGCCCCGCATGCAAGGATAAGGCTGCATACTCTGAGAGGTCGCCCGGTATCCCAGAGATACCGTTGAAGACACCTCGCCCAGGTGCCATTCAGCTTTCGGCACGGTTGGTACGCCTTCGCTTAGGGGTTATTCCTTCGTGACCATCACTGGACAATTGTCCGCGACTGCTTATTAATAATTGTAACCATATTTAGCAGAAACCCTTGGTACAGGGATCCGCTATCCGCCACCCGAGGACGCGTTCGGTGGCTTTGTCATAGGCTCTTCGGTTCGATTCCAAAGGAATCGAAACCGAGACCGCACGAAACTGATTATCAAATTTATTTACATTTTGTTGAATATGTGTTGGAAATAAGGCATTGTTTCTGCACCTTATTAAGAAGGTGCGCTGTTCTTTGAGAATAACTAGTTTTCTATTTGTATGTATCCAATCTCCAAATTGTTGTCTTGATTTAGTTAATGACATTATTACAGAAAGCATTCATGAGATTTACAATAATAGTAGTAAAGCAAATAAATAAATGGAGTGACACTTACAATAAATTCCAATTAAATGTTACTTTGCCTTACATTCAGAGTTTATCTAAACGGTTAAGGTGTTATTCATCTGATTAAATGTAAATGCTGCAATAAAGTCTATATAGGTGAAACTGGCCAGAGATTAAAAACTATATTCGCTAAACCCAAAGAGATTGTGAAGTTGGAAATTTTAACACAGGTTTGTCACAACATTCATGGAATTCTAGTCATTATTTTGATTTTGTTTTAAAAAATATTAAAATATTAGCTACTGAAAAAAAACACTTATCAGCAACGTATTATTGAGTCCACTTTTATAAACAAATTTCGCAATATTTCAGTCAACGCTCATTAGGTATACTGTCTTATTGTATCTCCATATTTTCAATTTCTGTTCGTCCTTCCTAACCATTATAAAGATCTCTTTTTCTGTATTTAAGAAGTAGGTTTCAAAGTAAGCGAAGTCTCTTTAATTTTTGAGACTTCTATAACAATTTCAATGTTTTCTAAATTTTTGACTCAAATTTAAATTGAATTTTTTCAAAATTGACATCGGGTTTTATGTTCCTTTTCGATGTTTGTTTACTCTTCGAAATTAATCTCATCGCAGGTACAAATTTACATTAATATATGAAATTATTCTTTTTATTTTTGATATTGCTAATTTGAAATATAATTTTACTCAGGTTTAAAAATCTTTGGAAAAAGGTACGCAATTATTGTACCGAAACGTACGTAAAGGATGGAGAAAGGAGCTTTTTAATTAATAAATTCTGAATTTCAAAATATTTTCGGCTCAATTTTTATTCAATTTTATGTTGACCGTAAGAAATAAAAAATTTACAATTTAATATTCTTACTTCATATTTATGTTCACATATTAATTTATGTAATGATTCATTGTTAATACGTAATCACTAGACCGATATTCGCACGCTTAAATGCAATTAAAATTTGTAATCGCTACGGGTTCGAACACAATTCATAACTAGCAGCTAAAGCACATTACTAACGCCTAAAGCTTCTGGGCGCGACAAAATCACAGCGACAGCCTGGCGAAACTCTCGTGTTTCTTGAGGACATGGAGAGACCCAAGGATGGCAGCCTTCTGCATCCAGCTCGCAAGTGCATCGGCATGTTTTTGGCAGGCGGGTATGGCTTCGAGGTGACGAATCAGTGGTTGTTACGCACTTCTCAGAGCACCGATTATAAGGACAATTATTTTAACCGAATATTTTGGGTGTAGTCGCTGCAGGTCCCTTTTAAGGTCTTGATCCCTCACCTCATTTCCCTTGTTCGTAATGTAGTCGGCCGGAGCCGAGAATCCGATCATTAATATAGTTCGTTTCTCGAAGTCCTGGAGAACGAGTGCGCATCGGAATGGAATTCGAAAAGCATTTCAGAGTCGTTTTTTTATTTTTGCTGACTGAATACTATTTTCACCGAGGATACTTTGAGAAACTTCTTGCCGACAATTAAGAACGCGAGAACCGCTGCTACTGGGGTTTAGTGCCCCAGGGATGTAACAGATGGCAGTATAGATGGCAAGACTGTGGGATTTGACTAGACCCAGAATAATTACTTTGACTCCAATATGTTTCCCACGACTGAGAGAGCTGATTAAACTTGTAATGCCATTTCAAACTCAACAGCTTGATTTATTCAAGGTATAAAATACATTGGTGCGAGACGCACCAGTCCAAAAAGATGTTTATGCCAGGCCGGATGGCTACCAACAGGTTAGACGGCGGGAGGCGACGTGCCCGCTTAGTCTCGCGCTATGCAATATAGAGTGGAAACTCTACGGTCAGACTGCCGCTAGGGATATCACTAGATGTTACCGACTATAGTCACTCTACGGTAACATCTAGTGATATTCCTAGCGGCAGTCATAACTAAGAAGTGACTATACAAGTTGTGATAGTGAGTCCCTACAAGACAACGGAGATCAAATTTTTATTACAAGCTTTTAATTAACTTGCAGGGTGGTTATGTATGTATATATGGGTCAAATCTTGTATTGCAATGTTGACAAATTTACACATAAAATTGGCACATGGAACGCATCTATAACACATGTGCGTTTGCTTTAGAGCGTGCCCAGGCCTTTATATCGAAAAACTTTCTGGCCAATGCACCCGAGATTGTCAAAAAGAGGGGTTTTACTACTTCCGTATTCTTCAACATCGTCTATGAAAGTTTAAATTGTTTTGTGTGGGTTACTTTACAATTTGACGGTTCAAATAGTCGTACTCACCCCATATTCAAGCCAAATCTCACTTTTGAGGATTTACGATTATGTGGGATAGAAATTGTGAGTCGCGAGCCACATGTTGGTAGCCAATTACCCAGGTAAAAATACACTACTGGCGCAGTACTAGCCCAGTACAGATTGCCGGAGTCCCAGTACTGGGCATCTGTACTAAGCCAGTACTGGCTGGTAATGCTTCGCACTACTGGCGTGCTGCTTTTAGGACGCATCTACTTTATCCATTCATCATCATACGACTGCATATCGTCCGAATTTTAAAAATAAATATTAATTGATTGCGAGTGTTTTGCCTATAAATATTAATGTTCCTGTTAGAATGCATACGTATATCACCTTTTTAAATATTGTATTACAAATAAAATTTCTAACGCCACGCGGTTTCGAACCTACCTCTATACCTAAATCTGTCACCTAGCAGTCGGTAATCTTAACCATTACTCTATACCTGAAGAATGGAAAGTCAATGAAAAATCCATACTCATAAGCCACAGCTCAAAAAAGTTAACACGAGAGTTTTTCAACTATTTTTCTTCATGTAATATTTCGTTTTTTCGCGGTTTAGACCACTTTACAACATTTTATAGATAAGCGTTTATTTTTCGGCCTGCTGGCCTTAAAAAATTGATTTGCTTACACTTCCATATTTAACAGAATTTTTTTAAAACTAACCCTTAAAAACTAACATCCATCCACACCCTTATCTCGAAGACCGGTCGCTCTTATCGCCTTGCCTTCCTCGCTTTCCCTCGCACGCATGTCCCTACATCGCTTTGCTTTGCATTGCCAAACTCTGCCTCCGTGGCTATAATACCTAATACTTATCTACTATTTACAATATTCACATTTTACTTATATCTACTTCCTCTTCTATTTACAATATTTCCTTCTCCATTCCTCTTCGTCCTTCCTTCTCTTCTTCTTCACCTTACCCAACACCCCATTCAACCATGCTACTGCCCTTTTGCCCCCCCCCTTTCATGCATCATACCCCCATACTTATCCCACTCCTTTCCACCTCGACACACTGTACAACATTTTATGACATAAAATGTCATTTTTAATGAGCATTTAAAATTTTTATTGACGGAACTTAGAAATTTTATCGGGAACTGTGACAATTTTTTTAAACTTTCATGTAACGGTTTGCTTTTTAGGTGTTTTAGAAGTTTTTTCTTAAAAAAAAAAAAGAAAAACAGAAAAGAAATTGTTTTTGTGATAGTCATATTCATATTTTTTCGACATTTTAGAACACGAGCAATATTTTCAAACTTATTTTTTTCCATTTTTTCAATATTCATACGGTGTTGAACTCCGGCGGACTACAGAATTCTGCACCTGTGAACTTTATGGCTTACTTAACCTTCAATTTTTTCCCCTCAATTTTTTTCTCTCAATTAACAAAGACCCTAATAGCACGGACCGTGTGAAATATCCGCCGCTTGGGAACGTTTTACTGGGACCTGAAGAGGACCTTCTGTTATTGTTATTTTTGACAACAATGATCTCATAAACCGTAAGAGATAGGTCAAAATGGATGTCATTTTCGAGTTTTGAGTACCGAATATAATACAGTATAATATGATATTCATATTATAAACTGACATCGATTAGGGAAACGTTCCAGTGGAACGTTCTGAAGATTCCTGTAGAACGTTGTGTGCTATTAGGGGATTCCATGAATCCCATATAATCAGTGAACATGAACACGTGTCACTTTCTGTCAAAGAGTCCTACCATAAATAGCTAGAGCGAGAAATAGCATTTTTAAAAAGCTGGACGCAATCTTTATGAAAGAATATTAGAATATTTTTTTCAAATACTTTGACATTGATGAACAAGGATTGTGTATAGGTTCTTAAACGAAGTGTATACACTGTCGGTATCAGTAAAAAAAATTACCGATACCGACAATTTTTATACTGATTTTTGAAGAGAAACTTCTTAGGGCGCGGTACGGCACTTTTGCCATACCGTACATGGAATTCAAGGAATTCATGGAAATCAATGAATTCAAGGAATTCATGGAAATCAATTTATTCAAGGAATTCATGGAATTCCAAGAATTCATGGAATCAAGGAATTCATGGAATTGAAGGAATTCATGGAATTCAACGAATTCATGGAATTCAAGGAATTCATGGAATTCAAAGAATTCATGGAATTTAAAGAATTCATGGAATTCAAGGAGTTTATGGAATTCAAGAAATTCATGGAAGTTAAGGATTTCACGGAATGCATAGAATTCACGGAATTCGCAAAATTCAAAGAATTCGTGGAATTCACGGACAATATTGATCCAGCCCCTACCCCTTTCCAAAACTTCGTAAGGGCGGAAAGACACCCTTGTATCTGATCACAGAAATAATGTTGGTCAAACCCCTACCCATTTCTAAAACTTCATGGGGGCGGGAAAGCACCCCTGTTCCTGGTCACAGAAATAATGTTGGTCAAACCCCTACCCCTTTCAAACACTTCGTGGGGGCGGGAAGGCACCCCTGTTTCTTGTCACAGAAATGATGTTGGTAAAAGCCCTACCCCTTTCAAACATTTCGTGGCGGGCGGGAAGAAACCCCTGTGTCTGGTCACAGAAATAATGTTGGTAAAAGCCCTGCCCCTTTCCAACATTTCGTGAGGGCGGGAAAACACCCCTGATACTCGTTAAAGAAATAATGCTGGTCCAATTCCTACCCCTTTCCAACACTTCGTACCGGTACGGACAATTTTTTGCACCGGTAACGACCATTTTTTTTAATGGGCCGAGATTTTTTTGCCGTTAACGGCTTTGTATACACAATCTTTGTCAAGTGCCTAAAAGCCAAGGATGAAGTAATTTCGTCAATGCTTGGGATCCAAGAGCACTTTTGTGTCCATTTTATATCCTGATGAAAACTTCATTGATTCTTGTGCAGATTGTTCTCCTGATTCTAAATAATTATGTCGGGTGCACACAGCAAACTTTTGGTGTTTTCATTGTTACACTGGGACCCTGATTTACCGGAGGTTTCGGGCTCGGCATCAATAGCCTTCACGGTAAATCGGGGTTCTCCAAACCGTAAACAATCAGAGCTGTATGAACCATTCCTGTTGGATTTTTCGCTTTCTTCCTTTCTCGCTTTCTTCACACAGTATTGCGCAACTCCGCTGACCTTGCAGAGCCTCTCTTTCACCTCCTTGGACCCCCTCATCACCGAATGCAACGGTATTTCGGGTTCCGGTAAATCGCGGTCCCAGTGTACTCATCATTTCCTGTTTGGAAATGAAAGAAGCCATATCTCTATAAGTTATAACTGTCATAAAAGAATTTTTTCATGCTCCCTTAAATAAGTGTGTCATGCACAAATTATATGGTCTGTGAGTGTAGTAACAGCATCGAATCTTGACAGCGGGGGGCATAGAGAGGTTTCATTCCCGCAGTTTCGAAGCCCTCCGCTGTCAATAGTATATTGCACAACTAGGGTTGAAAGGCTATGATTGTAACGAGTCTGAAGTTTGTAATCATATAGCCTTTCGACCCGAGTTGTGCACGCTATTTTTCATCATACCTTTATCGGAGATCGATTTTCCTTTGTTCGCGAACCGAATTCATTTGGTTGAGAATGATCGACTATAATATTTTGACAGTAGACAACAGGTTAGAGTAGTCACTTGAAGTTGGCTGCAGCGCTCGTGCAATTATGACGGAGATGGAAAGAGAGATGAGGGAACGATCCCGTCACAATAGAGAGATTCTGCTGTCGGCCAATCACGAGCCGTTTTATTTC
The DNA here is from genome assembly GCA_011634705.1 of Andricus grossulariae. Taxonomy (NCBI): domain Eukaryota; kingdom Metazoa; phylum Arthropoda; class Insecta; order Hymenoptera; family Cynipidae; genus Andricus; species Andricus grossulariae. The sequence goes on from JAABKJ010007545.1 coordinate 299,617,487, forward strand.
TTTTCATCCCACTACGTCATCACATTTCCTCCCTAGGGAGGAAAATAAAACTCGGCTGCATTCGGCCACTTTCGCTTCGCTCTACATGCATTGAAAATCGATCTTTCGATGAAGGTATGATGAAAAATATTTTCCATTTATAAAGATTAAAAAAACAATAAATCGAGACCTGAAAAATATTTATCATGTATTCCTTTTTCATGGAGGTCAATTCACAGAAGCCAGTATTTAATGACATATTTGTCTGGCTTACTAGGTATAAGATGAAGAAATGGAGGACGACATTTGCAGGGATACAGCTGTTCATCTAGGGTCATATGCTGAGAAGGGTTAAAACATGCAACCGAGTTTTCCATAAATTTATACCAAATCTCCGGAGCGAAACAAAATTCATCAGTAATTTTTCATTAAGTTTTTCTAGCTCGATTGGTGCACTTTTATTTCCTGAAGCTCGGAATTCCGCAAACACTTGACACGAATGAACTTCATATTCACAGGAATTGCTTAACTCATTCACTAAACTTTTTGATTCGCAACTCTGATCAAGCGAAACAGGAAAAAGTTTTTTCAAAACTAATTCAAGCCAACTTATTCAATAATTCTCAGAAAAATAAGGATAGGACAGTTATACAGTACCCTCTAAATCTGTACGAAGATTGCAGGTCGTGGTTTCTTTTGCGTGAAGGAGAACAAAAAATGTGGGGCAAAATGACCCATGTGGTCGTTCAAGGTACGCATGATATAGTTTGGCCGTAATATTAGCCACTACGACATGAAACCAAAACGGTACATTTCTTTCATGAAATGATTAAAATTCACGAAAACGATTTGGTCCGTGTCCAATAGTTCAGGAATAGCAACAACGAGAAGAAGCAAATGGGCCAAATGGCCCATTTGGTTGTTCCAGCGTTAACCAGGTAATTGAATTCTCAACCAAAGAAAATAAATTCACTACAAAAAATGTAATAGTTGATGTTTTAACCAAAAAATATTTTAATTTTAGATCAATAACAGTTTAATTCCGCCAAGAAAGAATTAATTTTTAACAAAATAATGAAATTTGTAACCAAAGAAATAAATTTTAAACTACAATGGTGAATCTTCAGCCAAAAAACGCTATTTTTGACAAAGTAGTTAAACTTCAAACCAATTAGTTGAATTTCCAACTTAAAGTGATAAATTTTCAACCGAAAATATTAATTTCCAATAAAAAAAAGAAGGAATTTTCAAGAAAACAGTTAAATTTTCAAGCAAAATGATCAATCATTAACCAAAAAAGATCATTTGTTAACAAAATAGTTCAACATTTAACAACATAGTTGAATTTCCAATTAAAAAAGGTCAATTTTGAACACAAGATGAAATAATTACATTTTTGTATATATCTGCGTCGAGAAGTAACTTTTTCATTTAAATTAACAGGCCCTCGGTGTGCTCCATTGACAGATTCACTGCTATCTGCACCTAAATATGCAGAAAAATGTATGAAAAGCAAGTTTGTCTCGAAAGAAAATGCTTTGTAAGTTCAGCAATTCCGAATAATAATTAATCAATATTTTTCAATTTAATAAATGTGAAAGACCAAAAAATGTTACACGGAAATAAAATAGTTTATTAAAAATCCAGTGACTTTGTCTCATAGTCTTGGATATGAGAAAAAGTCAATTAAAATTCACAACCATCAGTATTCAAGAAACAGATTAATCATCATCTGAAAAGCATGTAACGTTTTCATACAATCTCAGAGACAGAGCTCGTAAAACTAAGCTACAGTCACTGAAAATTTAGTACACAAGGGCTTTATATTCTCGTAGACAATAAATCTAAATTCTAAGCGACAGTCACTGAAAATCTAGTACGCAAGGGCTTTACATTCTCGGAGACAAGAAATCTGGATTCTAAGCGACAATTTATGAAAATCCAAAACACGATTTCTCAACGAAAAAAAAAATATTTCTAAACTTATTGTTATATAACACAGCCCCACAAAAAAAGTAGGTTGTGCGACGGACAAGATTAGTCACATCCTATGTATTTTGGGTCGCTAAATCCGAATCCAAGGTCAGGATTCCGCCATAACCATCAAATTTTTTTCTAACCTCAAAAAACGGTATTTTTTCAATTTTGACCACAAATTCGGATTCAGCGGCGAAATATACATCGAAATGGTCTTTGTTGGTCCGCTGGGCCCAATACTTTGCGGTGGGGGAGGGGCTGTACAGAGCAAAATACCGTAAAACTTTGCTGAAAAAAATTTGATGTTTCGCCGAACCAGATTAGTCACATCTTATGCATTTCCTGTCGCTGAATCCGATTCCAAACCGAGAATTCCAAAATTAGCTTTTTTTCACTTCTTAACGTCAAAAAATTGTTTTCGTGTTGATTTTTTTGGTGATAGAAAACATGTTATCGAACAATGCAAACTTGTTCGGAAAATCTGACGAAATAAACATTTAGCCGTTTCAATGACATAGAAATTGTCTACTTCCACAATGCTGATAAGCTCATCTGGGAGGTCACCTTAAGGGTGCTTGGAAGTGTCCCCAGATCAGTGGACAAAATTCGAGACTTCCTTCTGTAGGAGACGTATCTTCGTATTTCGCAGCCAACCCAGCGGCTAAAGCTTGGCTGCAGAATACAGTGGCCGAGACAACGCCCTGGGAAGGCGCAGACCTAAAAGTATGTGAGGTTGAGTTGCTCCAAAAGATGGTGTGGGCTACGGCGTGGTTCCCAGGTGAGCTAGAAGACCCGTTTGTGGTCCTTCGGTGATTAGAGGGATTCAACCTTTCACTAAGGACAGCGTCCTGGCGAATCGCCGTGCACGATCAGCCTTAGGAAGAAGACACAGCGGAAGGTACCAATCAACTTCTAGTTGTACAAATTGCTGAGTCCCAGACGAGGGCTTTGGCGGTCCTCTACAATAGGCCCTTCTACCACCTTGGATAGGTCAACTTTAGGATTGCCGGCCAGGGATAGGAGGAGCCTGTCGGGACACAGGAAGGCCAGGAGCAGACCTAAAATGACAGCTCCTGGCCTAAACATTACCCAAATTAGCTTGCATCGCAGCAAAGGCGCCTCTGCGGTTCTATAGAGGGGCATGGCCTTGGTTAGATCGACATACGATAAGGGGACTAGGGGGCTGGTTTTAGTTACAGGGACCCCAAGGCGGTCAAACCAAGGGTCTGCATACTAGAGAAGGCAGTAATCGTTGTCCCGCTGCTAAAGCTATGTTCGAGAGACCTGATGGTTATAGCCACAGATCTAAAAGGTATAAGGAAGCTAGTCATGGCATCTGCCTACTTTCCATATGACAACGATACAAACACACTAGTGGAGGTACGTACACTGGTGGATTACTGCAAGGTAAGAGGTCTTCCTCTTCTGCTGGGGTACGATGCTAATTGCCACCATACTCTGTGGGACAGCACGGATCTTGGGTTCCCTGTAACAAAAACCAGCCCCCCCCTCCTAATCCTCTTATGGTATGTTGAAATAGCCAAGGCCATGCCCCTCTGTAGAACCGCAGAGACGCCTTTCCTGTAATGCAAGTTAATTTGGGTAATGTTCAGGCTAGGAGCAGTCATTTTAGGTCTGCTCTCGGTCTTCCTTTGTCCCGACAAGCTCCTCCTATCCCTGGCCGGCAACCCTAAAGTTGACCTGTCCAAGGTGGTAGATGGGCCTGCTGTTGAGGACTGCAAGAGCCCTCGTCTGGGACTCAGGAATTGTTACATCTAGAAGCTTGGTACTAGAAGGCCTGAAGATTCGCCAGAACGCTGTCCTTAGTAAAAGGTAATTGAATTCCTCCGATCGCCGAAGGACCACTGACGGGTCTTCCAACTTACCTGAGAACCATGCCGTGGCCCAAACCATCTTTTGGATAAACTCAATCCCACATACTTTTACGTCTGCGCCTTCCCAGAGCCTTGTCTCGGCCACTATATTATGTAGTCAAGCTTTAGCCGATGGGTTGGCTGCGACAAATACGAAGAACGCTCCCCTACAGAAGGAAGTTTCGAACTTTGGTCATTGATCTGTGGACACTCTTTCAAGCACCCTCAAGGTAGCCTCTCTGAAGAGCTCAAACTGCTCCGCAGTGACCAGTGAGTCGGTGCAACTCGTGGCCACCACCACCACCGTTAGGGGGTTAGCTTGTGCCTCTTCATCGGCTTAGCCCCCCCCCCCCCCCCTATTAGGATTGTCAGAATTAGGAGTCACCATAATGCAATTGGATGATGAAAAAGAAAACCTTAATTACGATTCATGTGGTGTAGTTTTATCTGATGTGGAAATGAAGGTTGTAGATGTTAACACTGGAGAAATATTAGGCCCAAATCAAGAAGGTGAGCTGCACATAAAAGTCAAAGGAATGATGAAATGTTACTTCCGAAATCCAAAAGCAACTGAAGACGCTATAGATTCTGATGGTAAGATCAAGGAGATTTTTTTCAAATACATTTTTTTTTAATCCAGACCAAAATTTAGAACGTGAAACATAAAATATGCTTGTTTGATTTCAGGATGGTTTCACACGGGAGATTTAGGATATTATGATGAAAAGGGCTATGTTTATTACATGGATAGAATCAAGGAAATTATAAAATTCAGAGGACACCGAATTTTACCTCTAGAAATTGAAAATCTTCTTTTGAAACATCCCGACATACTAGAAGCGGCTGTAGTAGCAGTTCCACATGGTTTGGATGGTGAACATCCTATTGCGTTTGTCACTAAAGCTAAAGAATCAGAGGTAATAATAATTAATAACAATAATTTTTATTTATTTCAGAAAAAATGTTAATTTCTTTACACGGAAAGAAACGATATGCTAATAATGTATTACGTATAGTTTTATTTTCCAAATCTATTATAACAAAGATGTTACTCATATTAGGAATTGATTTACAGGTATCAAAAGAGGAACTTTTAGAATTGACTTCGGTTCTTGATGACACTAAAAAACTTCGAGGTGGAATAATGTTTATTGAAAAATTACCAAAAACACCAACAGGCAAGATCGAGAAAAAAACACTTAAAGAAATGGCAAAGATTTATGGGCAATCAAACTAAAAATCTTTATGGCTGTTTGAGACCTCTGAAGGAGGGTCTTTGGAGGGCCTAATTTAAAACCTCTTGCAAAGACCTCCTATCTTTCCGTGAAAAAAAAATTTTCTTCAAATTACAAGGATATACAGTGTAATCAACTTGAAATCTTGTTGTAATCGGGCATAATCCACAATTTGATCAAGGAGTCAACTAAAAATATCTTTTCGATGACTCTTTTCTATGTTGCTTTGTATTTCGACTGAATAATTAAGAATTTTGCCATTTTTAAACAAATGGGATCAATTTGTTTATGGAATTATCAAAGCAGATTATTCAGAGTTTAGCTATTTTTCAAGGAATAGGCATAAGTTGGTTACGGAGTCAACTAAGAATGTCTTTCCGATGACTTCTTGATAATGTTTTGCTCTATGATGCTTTGTAAATTTACAAGAATTATTCATTATTTAAACAATTTCCATAAGAAAATTCAGAGTTCGGTTATTTTGCAATGAATAGGCTCGATTGTTTTACAAAATTAACTAAGAATGTCTTTCCAATGACTTTTTTATGTATAATTCTCTGCAAATTTCCAAGATTTTTTATTCATTTAAACAATTTCCATAAACAAATGAAGAGTTGAGCTATTTTCTGAATAATAGGCTGAATTTGTTTCCAGAATCAATAAAGAATGTATTTCCAATCACTCTTTTCTACGATACTTTGCACATTTACAATAATTATTAATTATTTGAACAATTTTCATAAACATATTCAGAGTTTAACTTTTCTTCAAGGAATAGGCACAGTTTGTTTACGGAATCAATAAAGAATGTTTTTCCGATAACTCTTTACTATGTTTTGAAAATTTACAAGAATTATTAATTATTTAAACAACTTTCATGAACAAATTCAGAAATTTGATATTTCTCAATGCATAGGGTCAATTTTTTTTACATAATTAACTATAAATATATTTTCAATTACTATTTCCTATTATGCTTTTAAAATTTTCAAGATTTATTAATTAATTAAACAATTTTAATGAGCAAATTGAGAGTTTGTCCATTTTGCAAAGAATAGGCTTAATTTGTTTACGGAATCAATATAGAATGTATTTCAAAGAACTTTTTCCTACGATACTTTGAAAATTTACAACAATGATTATTTATTCAAATCATTTTCATAAACAAATTCAGAGTTTGACCATTTTTTAGTTTACATAAAAACATACACGCAGCTATAACCCATTTAATAATAATTACAACTTTTCTATCTGAACTATAATATTAAAATGGAAACCATCATTTGAAAATTTCAAACAAATTCATATTTATGATAAAACATATGCATTATATGTTTAATGAGAATTAAAAAATCATACGAATTTTATAATAGTAAAAACGTTCCTTTTCATTAATTGCAGTCTTTTTTCATTTTGTTTATTTCTTTCAGTACTTTAATAATCTATTTTGCTTAATCAAGATTTCTCTATTCTTCTCGAGCCGATATTATTTACTATGTATTTCTATAAAAATTTGTACGCGCCGATATTTTGGACGTTTTTTCCAAAGTTACAAGAAAATGTTTAGAGTTGTACAATTATTCATTCTGCTCGTCTTTTTCGGCAAAAATTAAATCTTTTTCGTTAAAAATTTATGCTTCTTGTTGAAAATGTAACTATTTGGTAAACAATTATTCTTCTTTGTAAGATATTCAATAATTTTCTTAAGAAGTAATTTTTTTGGTTGAAAATCAACTGTTTTGTCAAAAAATTGTCTTTTTGGGTTAACAATTGAACTACTTTGTTAAAAATACATTTTGCTGGTTGAAAATCTTGATTTTAGTTGAAAATATTTTGGTTGAAAATTTTAATATTTTGTTGAAATTTTCATTCACCAACAAGTGTGATAGTGAAACTTTTGTATCCTTGATCTCTTTAAAATTTCAGATAATTTAAGTAAATTCAGATCATTTAAAAAGAAGGAATTTTTAATTATAATTTCTCAAAATGCAACCATTTTAATTACAAACTTAAAACTTATGAGTGCGAGAAATGGAAAATTCAGCGTTAAACATGAAAATTCAGAAATCTTAAATTGTAACCATTGAAAATTGAAGAAATTATTCAATGACTGAGGTATCAATTTTAGATAATGGTTACCATTATTAGCCACCACGGTTACCATTATGGTATCGAGTGAAAAATATTATGGAAACATTTATTTCTTCCTGTTTCATCATTTTTCTCTTAAGGATTAATTACTATGGCAAACTGGCTTGACTACTATCAGGTATTCGTTTTGCATCATTACTGATGACAGGGCCTTGATTTTATCTATTACAATACTGAATCGTTATATAATTCGTAATTTATGTATGTTATGTATGTTTAAAGATACAGATCTCATGATTTATTTTTCTATTATTTCATGTTAATATATTTAATTAGCTTCAATATTCCCCGTATCTGAGGATGTAAAGTTGGAAGTAAGTAATTATTCAGAATTATTTTACTGGAGTGGGGAGGCACCTGAGCACTTGAGAATAAATTTTAGAATTTTGATTTTTAAAATACATATCCTTTTTACTTTTAAAGGAATGTATATTTTTTTAGTTTTAGAACTATTCACAAAAAACTGTTTTTTTTCCTCTAATTAAAATATTTCGTCTTTTTTCACTTTGACTCTGAACGAAGACGGAAAATTAACAAAAATATGAACCCTCATGTTCTGCGACCGATGACGTTAGCAAAAGCTGAAAATGTTTATTTGAAAAAAGTCAATATTTTTTGCCGACACGTTGCATAATTCGTGCACAAACAACATCAATTGTTTCCGTAGTCGAGCGAATTTTAAGAAATCGAAAACTGTCAGTAAGAAAGTTGTTCAAAAAGGTTCAAAAAAGTTTTCTGGAGAATTTTAGCTCAATTGAAATTGTAATTAACAACCTGTTAATTTTTTCATTTTCCAGCGCGAAAAAATTATTAATTTTTGTTCTAGCAAACATTTTGAACGTTATTGCTAATATCATCAGTCGCACAAGATGACAAAGCATGCTTATTATGAATTTTACTTAAAAATATTGAAAAGTGCCGACTTCGTCGCGAGTTGAAGTGAAAAGAGGAGAAATATTTTAATCAGATAAGAAACCATTTTGTTTGTAAATAATTAGAAAAACTAAAAAAGCTACAACTTTTTCTGTTGAAAGCAAAACATATGTAGTTAAATTTCCAATGCGGATACTTATTTACAAACATAAAATTCGAAACTTTATTCTCAAGTGCCAGGGGCCTCCCCACTCCAGAAAAATAATTTTACATCTCCTTTTTGCCGCATCCAGCGCTTTGAGCGCCGGATATAAAAATGCAGAGAAAAAATGCACGATAATTTTGCTCATGATCTGAGAATCGTGCTCATGAATCTATTGACTTTCGACCTTGTTAGTCTGAAGAGTTGAACAAGCTCTAGGATCCACCAACAGAAAAACTATTATTTATAAAAAGAATAATGAGCGACCTGTGTGTACAGGTAATGAACATTTATTTTATCTAATTTTATTTCCTTGTGCATTTTTTATAAGTTTTCCATTTTATTTATACTACCGAGCGAGAAACTTAAAAAAAACGCGTTAGAAAGGTTATGGAATTCCGCGTCGAGTGACCCCTTATAGATATATTTTTTAATAATGAAATATTTGCTTTTGAACGATTTTCAGACAATAAATTGGTACTATCTCCAGTAGAGATGATAGTTTATTAATAATAATAAAGCATCGGCGCGTGTTGAACTAGACCTAGTTCCTTATCAAGATGCATAAATAGAATCAGTGAAGTTTAAATATCTGTGTAATGAAATTATTGCTGATGCTACTTGTTATGCATAGTTTTAAATTATAAAGTTTTTCGTTTGTGAAAATTAAAATCGGTTTAAATCCATTTTGAAATAAAGTTAAACATCGTTTTTTATATTTTCAAAGGTTTTTGTTGATTTAAGTTAAGGACAAGTGTACATCATGTGGTTGAAGGTTATACCGAAGTTTATTTTCATTATTTATTTCCATGATTTTTGTAAGAGAATATACCGCGCGAGAAGTTTAAAAAAATTCTAGAATTTGTCGAATTTTGTACCTTGACTTCAACTCATGTAGGCCTCGGACTCACTCATTATTGACACTATTTCACACTTTCTGAAGACTCTATTTCGGGAAAAAGACACTATATTCTCACAATTGTCCGCTAATGCCATTATTTATTCACTTTTACTTGAAAAATATTGTTGAATTGCTTCGCTAATTGGCTAAAATAATGTGTCCACCATCTCAAAGTATCACAGAATACCGCAAAATTGCTTCAATGGCTGATTAGGGGCCGTGCATAAATTACGTTACGTTTTTTCTGAAATTTTAAGCCACGTAAGATTTCAATCAATGTAATAGTTGATATTTCAACAAGAAATAAAGATTTTCATTACAAATTTTCAATAGATTAAATATTTTTAAATTAAACTTTTTTTAAATTTACAAAAATTTAATAATTTTTTTATATATGCAAACAAGATTATTAAACATGTAACTCGAAGTTCGATTAAACCAAAAAGGACCAATTTCCAACAAAATAGTTCGATCCTCAACCAAAAGAGAAGATTTTTCAATAAAGTACATCAATTTTGAAATAAATAGTTGAATTTTCAACAAAATAAATATATTTTTAACCAAATATAATTTTTTTTTAATTCAACTCTATTATATATTATACCTCGGTCTGGGTCTGCTTATTCAGATATTGCAAAATAAAGTACAAACTTTATATTTCATGATTACTTTAATTTTGTTTACTTCATTCTGTATTAATTCTTATTCTTAGTTACCCTAAAAAATGTATCATTTCAATAAATTTATATTAGTACAATTCATAATATGATTTGATATTAAAACAAATGAATTTTTATCACATTATTTTCATAATTAAAAAAGGTACGCATCCTATAAAAAAAGACAAGTTTGTCCATTAACATTTTATTTCATCTGGTGTCATTCTTCAAAAAAAATAATTTGTTAAAAAAATATTTTCAATGCTATTTTTTAGGATTTGAACAAAAAAATACGCATCCTACCGAAAAGTAATTAAGAAACAAATTGCAGATCTTTTTTGGGTAAACAACTATTGTCTATTAATTTTCTTACTTATTATCCTCTTCACTATTTTTTAAAAAAGTTGTAATGTTTTTTTTTACGATTAAAACAAAAACTACGCATCCTATCAAAAAGTGATCAATAACAAATTTGTATTTCTCTTTCGGGTGAACAACTTTTGCTCGTTAATTTTTTTTCGTACCTTTTGTTGTTTTTTTTACCATTTTTGGTTATTTTCAATGTTATTTTTTACGATTAAAACAAAAATTACGCGTTCTTTAAAATAGTGAATGATAAAAAATTTGTAGGCCTTTTTAGGTGCACAATTTTTGTTTATTAATTTTTTTCGTATTTTGCGTTGTTTTTACAAAAATGTAATTTTTTTGTTTTTAATATCATTTTTTACAATTAAAAAGAAAACTACATATTCTGTCAAAAAACGAGTAATAAAAAATGTGTAGCTTTTTCTTCGGTGAACAACTTTTTTCTATTTATTTTTTTCGTAGCTTGTGTCCTTCGTCTAAAAATTTTTATTTTTTATTTTTAATGTTATTTTTTAACAAATAAAACCAAAACTACGCGTCCTAACAAAAAGTAATTGGAGAACAAATTTGTAGGTCTTTTTTGGGTGCACAATTTCTTTTTTCTTATCTTTTTTCGCATCTTGTCTAGTTTGACAGCGAAATGAAAATTTGGATTTTTCATTATTTTTTGTGCGATCAAAATTTGTATTTTCGATTTTTAAAGAAAATTCAAAAAGTTGTTATGATTTACGTGTAGGGCTTTCGAAAAGCAAAGTTTTTCTATTCCAGACTTTTTATCATATCGTGCGTTATTCGGCTTAAATTTTTTATTTTCATATTTTTTTTTTAATTTGAAAATACCATAACTCTGATAATTTTCTTTCTATCCAAAAATTTGCGAGGATAAATCGTTCCACTTTTCGAGTACTACGAGAAGCCATACATAGAACTTTCAAATCTTGAAAAAAATGGTCTCATAAATTTTGAAAATGCTCTATCTTTTTGAATTTTTATCCAAAATAGCTGGCTAATGAACTTGACCTTTAGTTTCCGACACTAGTACCAAAGGCCAATCTAATAGATTAATTCTTTCAAAAGTTATTGTGCTCACAGTCAGATATACATACAAACATACAGCCGTATGGACAGACATATTCGTAGAAATCTTTTGAGAGGGTTGAGAATATCGCAAGACGTGGAAATTTGACAAAATGGGGGGGGGGGGAAAATTGTACTCAAATCTAATACCTTTTCTGATGAGAATGCAAAAATAAAATTTAAACAACTATTTTTTCTTGCAAATCGTTTCCTAAACTTCTTTTGAGATATGTCGAAGTTTCGGGAAAAATTTTATATTTCCTGCAACCTCATACAATCGCTGAAACTATTTTCACTCGGTCCATTACCGATGCAGGCTATAAACCCGTAAAACTCAACCAACTCGGAAAGTTTTCAGTGGCTATAACTCGGCGAGATGGGAAGTGGCGAAGGTGCTTATGGAAAAGAGAAAGGGGCGAAAGGAGGGAAAAATAGAACCAGACAACAATCATAAAAGCAATTACCTAAGAGACTTCTAAAGCTTCAAAAGGGTCCCACGACGTCCAACGAATTTCGAGCAGTTTTACTGCGAGTCCTGACTCGTGGCATTTCACGCTGACACGCCGAGCAATCGTAAGAACTGTTAGTTTTCAAGTGCAGGCACCAGGTTGGAGATCCGTTAAATGCACAAGGGTACTTCTACCATGGTTTATAATTTTTTCAAACTTCTAGATATTTTTTAGCACTATTAAAAGTCTAGAGAGCTTCAATCTCAAGATGAGTTCACGCATAATTAATATTAATAATGTAACGTTGCGTTTATTTACTTTAAAACGTTTTTAAATATTAATTGTTGGCGTTCTTCTGCAATAATTATCAGGTTAGTACCGAATAATTACGCGAATTTAGTAAGTTCTTTTTATGGATAAACATTCTTTAAAGATTGTTTAACGCAGCAAAGTTCATACAGTTCTCATCACTTTTAAACTATGAAAAATAATGCCTGAGAAACTAACTTATAAATTTGTACATTTTTAAATACGTTTCAAAATTTCTAAACACTATTAGTAGTTGTGATTAAACTTTCATTTTGCTTTATTTTTTATAATTTGACGGACGTTTTAAATGCACAGTCGTGATCAAAGTGACTCAATCTTTAATTCAATCTTTGAGACAGGAGTCGTAATTTTTAAGCAATTTTAATCTACAGTAGCTCATTTTATTCTTAAAAAACGATTTTAAAAATTGAATTTGTTATATTTTTATGGCAATTATATTTTATTCAGGAATTATATGTACAGCTACTGTTAGCCATTCATTTTGAAAATTAGAAAATTTCCTGAATAATATTTTATGTTAATTACATAATCATTTGTACAGGTTTGACTGTGCACCGAGAACATCCTCAAGCTTAGATTTTATAAGGCAAAAATATTTTATTTTTATAAAATAAAACAATTGTTTTGATTATTGCGTCACTCAAGGGAAAAATCGTAATGGTGCTGACACGTACCACGATATACCGTATACCATAAGCTATATCGTACCATCGTTCAAGATGATTCGCCTCAAAGGAATCGTACACGTCCAAGGACCCTCGTAGCTCAAAAACTTCATGCCGCGAGTACGAATATTCGGAGTTATCTCAATTTCTATATTGATTTCTACGTCCTTCAGTAAAATCATAGAGATTTCTTCATTCTTTATTTATAAGACTTTACAGGAGTCGAAATTAAATCTCACTTGAAAATTCATGTAAAAGTCACTGTGTAGAACAAATTACTTGCCTCAATGAATATGCAATACTTATCATTGGTATAGTGAATTATTCAAAGCAATACAATTTATTTCCTCGATGGTACCCACCTTCCTATATTATACATTAATTATATACTTTCATTCCTTTATCCTACTGTTCGTGTAAAACAAAAAATGAATTTCAAGTATGACAAAGTTTTAGATGGCTTTAAGGTGACCCAGACAATGTCTTGAAGGCGGCATCGAAAGCAGTCAAGAGGATGAATGAGAGGCAGAAGGCTGAAATCAATATTTTAATATTTCGAAGAATTTCATCCTTTCTTCTGAATAAAATTTGTATAAAAGTGAAAAGTATCATTTCGTTTCTATCTTGTGTCAACTGCCGTATAATTTAAAGAAGATAACAAAAAACAATTTCGTTACAACTCTGCAATATGGAAATTCCTCGAACTGTAGGAGAGAAATTATTTTTTTTATATTTATTATATTTGCGTAGCCAGATTAGAATTCAATTTTGAAACAAATTTAACCAACTATATTCTCAGACCAGTAAATATGGACGATGCCAAAGGTCGATCCAAGATTGTAATGTGGTGAAACGACGGACCCAACATATTGAGGATTTAAATTTATATTCTGTCTGTTTTTCTCCCTCCTGAAAAGTTCTTCGATAATAAAGAGGGAAGACACTCGCCCCGAGACACACGAGAATTCTATACCACCCTTCTGAGCTGTTTGGCACTAAGATTCCAGGAGAAAAGTTTTAGAAGATCTACGCTTCCATAATGTAATGAATATCGCATTTTCGCTGACGAATTCTGAAGGGCTCATGTCGACTTTTTATTAAAGATTTTCTGCATTTTGTTGAAATGGATTTTGATTATGGAGCCATGAATCTAATTTACGGCTATCGTAAAACACCTTAATGCCATCAGAAAATATAAGCTCGAACAAAAAATGGAACGAAAATAAAAATGAAGACATACAAACAAGTAGATGAAAAAATCCAGAAATATATAAAGCTGAATGTAGCGTATTATCAAAATTATTGTTATCTTCTCGAAAGGACATATTTAAAGTACTTTTCTCTTTGATTGCTATGTATGTATTTAATTTAAACCACGTGAGTAATTTACGAGGCACTTATTTTTGAATAATTAAAAACTCTCTGTCTGTTACGTAATAAAAATACGTGCCCGCGAGAAGCGCAGGGCTGTAAGATCGTAACTGTTATTAGCCTCAGTAACCATTAAAGTATTTTCATTACACTACAATTACCGTAAAAGTGGCGCTACTACTCATCACAGATTCTTCGTTCGAAGATAATCCTACGGCAGTAATCGCAATGCAATATACTATTCAGATCGCTTTCATTAAGGGAGGTTTTTTTTAAATAGAGGGCAAATAACTTGGCGAGAGAATAATAAGTGGACAGTCGCGCACAAGTTAGACCGGAAGTGCGCACGTGCAGAGCGCGAAACTGTTCCGCGAACCAGCACGAGGAGTCACTCACCCCTAACGAACTGTTCCGTCGCCCGTGCTGAGCAAGACTGGCAGCCGTGCAAAGGGGCCAGCGTTTGCTGACCTAGTTCGCCAGGACCGGAGAGTGCGCGGTACGAGCTATCTTCGGGTAGCTGCAGAGGGTTCTCTTTCCTATTCAAAATCAGCAAATAACCCGAAAAAATTAAGATTTTGAATAGCACACGTGGGCAAGAGAGACGAGGACGATCCAAAGGCGAGCCGAATATGAGTACTGAAATAATACAAGAGTGGTGTAAATTCCCCTCCCCCTTGGTGTATACGATATTTTTTATAACAAATGCATGATTTCAGACGTTTTTTTTAACACAGGCATTATTTCTGCTAATATAAAGAAAGTGTGGGAACTTTATGTTTACTTTAATACGAATATAGATCATTTTTGATACTGACAAAAAGTTTTCAAATTCAGGAAATTTACGTTATGAATTGCCAAAAATTTGATGAAGGATTTTCTTCTGACCGTAACACCAAAGAAAGCCCTTCTTCCCAAATTTAATTTTGAAAATTTTTGTTCAATTCAAGGAAATTTAGTGTCCAAAAATTTTTAGTAATTTACGGTAATTTATGGTAAATAATAGTAATTTATCGGTAATTTATGGTAACTTATCGCTTGGAGTTGGTCCAATCTGTCAACACGATCAACTGATCACTTGATGATCACTTTTTGTGAACACAAGATATGAGCCCATAGATGTATCATTTTTTATGGTTCATTATTCACCTCTGCCATCATACTTTTGCTCACTTGGGAGAAAAAGTACAAGCGTCGCCATGCTTGAAAAGCACTCCTTTATCCTCGCTTGTCAAGCATTGAAAAGGGCTGAAATTATACAAGTGTTGTAAAATTGTATATTATGCACCAAGTGGGAGAAGTGGGAATTTTCACGCCAAGTGTAATTTTCAATACAAGTTGTAGGCGAGCAAGCACGAGCCAAAGCGAATGCGTGTGCTGTTTCTGCACGGTTTCTGCTTATATTAAATTTTCAATGAAAACATTTTGGAACTTTTTAGACACTATAAATTAACGGAAATTTTTTTAATTTATGCTAATTTTATATAACACAGAAAATTTCAAGAAATTATGGACATTTTTTGATACATTAAATGTTTGTAAATTTGTTTGTAATAAAATTCACTTACAAAATTTCAAATAATCCCGAAAATTTGTGGATGCTTTCAATATTTACTAATTCATGGAAATTTAACTATTTTACGGTAATTTATGAAAATTTAAAGTATCCAAAAAATGTAAACAAAATTTGTCAGCCCAAAATGTGAGCTCATGGATGTATTATTATTATTATTATTATTATATCATCAAGCGTGAATTGCTCGGTTGGGAAGTAGTGATGTGTGGATGGGTATATAGGTATAGGGTAGATAGGTATGGGGTAGATAGGTATATAGGTTTAAGGTATAGATATTTTAGATTGATCTAGAATTCTCGTGTTACTTATTTAAATAAAATTGTCCTTGTGATAGGTGCTCTCGGAGGTGCGAAACTATCACTGGTTCGTAACCTTAAAGCCATACCCGCGTGTCAAAAATATGTTACGGCACTTGCGAGATGAATGCAGAAAGCTGTCATCCTTGGGTCGCTTCGTGTCCCCAGAACACACAAAAAAATATATATAATATATAGTGGAAAGATTTATAAATACCATATCTTTTGGATTTTAAATGAAAAAAGTACGACGGGCAGACAGACGGACGGACATCCAACCGAAGCCATAAGAGTTTCGGCCTGGGGTTACGAAACCCTACAAGTTGATAAAATTATCATTTTCGCTGTTCCGTTTTAATTTATTTGTACTTCTTACTTTATTACTCAATAACAGAAACAGTTTCTTTTGAAGTAGAAGAAGCAGGAAAAACAGAAATGGTAAAACCAGTAAAGAACTGGAAATAATCAAAACAGATCAGAAAAAGTCAAATTTCATCACCTTTTTTATTTTAAATCTAAATTCTGTAAATTAGCATTATTAGAAATATACTGAAATTCACGAAGTTATAACTTTACAAAAGTAGCGAAAAACTTTACGAAATTTTCGACACTTTTACATAAGGGCGCCTTAAACTTTCGAAATTGTAACTAAATTATCCCAAACGTTTCACAAAATTACGAAATTGTAACTCGAAGAGACAACATTTGTGACTGAATTTCGCTAAAATTATCTTCAATTTATGAAACTTCTAACTTAAAATTGTTCCAAACTTATCATAATTTTTTCAAGTTCATCATGGTTATGACATATTTTTACCGAATGAATAAAAATTCCAAATATTTATTATTATAAAAAATATAATTGCCAAAACAGAAAATTTTAGAAAAACAAAAACTCCATACATTTTAAATTGACAAATAAAATAAAACTAACGAAAATGTCCATTAATGAAACTGGAATATTCTGAAATTAATAATTTCTCTAAATTTTGTAGTCAATTATCAAAATTCCACGCTACCAAAGTTTCAAATTCCTGTGAAATTCAATAATTTTCTACAATTAAAATTTCGGGATTTTTAAAATTCTGGTTTCAGAGTTTCTGAATAATGTCAAGATTCTTAATTATTTTAGTTTCATTAACTTTTACTTTCGAAATATTTCAATTACAAAACTAAATATTTTTGGTTATTTTTTTCTTTTGTTAATTTTAACCTTCAAAAATTTTCTAATTCGGTAATTATGTTTTTAGTATTTTTCAATATTGGTGATTTTTATTTTTTGATGTCATATCATATAGTTTGAGCTTCTTTGAGATATAAAGTTATGATTCTTTAAAAAAAGAATGAATATTTTCCAACATTTATTTTACATTATAAAGAAATGAATCCTTCTATATAAAGAAATAGTATAGCGAGGGCGATTCACAGTATGTCTTTCACATATTATCATGAAACTTAAAACAATCAAGAAAAAAATTAGAGCTGGCCTTTTTGCGAAAATTCTGTTTTTATTTCTTTCGACCTCAATTTGCAGATTGTAGATTTTACTACAAACTGCCGCGAAGAAAATTTAATAATTTCAATTTGATTCCATGATATGACTTTTTACTGAAAATTTTCTTTAATTGTTTTTTAATTCACATAAATATTCAAGTAGCCCTGAATTCATACACAACATTTTTTGGCGAAAAACAAAGATATGTGTCTCAAATTTTCCCTGGGAAAACAATATAGTGCAGCTCAAAATAATTATACTTTGAAACAAACAAATAATATATATTTGATTGAAAAGAAAGGAGAAAAAATTGTATCCAATAATATCTAGGATTTGCACGGGTACTACTATTAATATAGTAGTAGTGTAATGTAGTCTTCTACAATTTCTTTTTAGATATTCTCTCAAATATATTTCTGATTCAAAAATATCATGTTTTTTGGGACGCCTCTATATAATTATATAATATAATGATTATGATGAATATGATTAATCAATATAATATAATGATTATTATTAATATTATCAATTAATATAATATTTTTTTCATAAAGTATAGTTTTCTTTGCTCTACTTATTGAAATTTCACGCTCGATGAATGCAAATTCTAATTATAGATTAATTTCCTTTATTTCCTAAATTGTTATTAACAAATTATTCGATGAAACTGACATCTGCTGCATTTTCGGTGTTTAAATGCATTTATAACAAATAAATTCTCTTATTTCACGTTTTCAAACATAGACCATTTTTCCTGTGAACCATATCTTTTCCTCCCAGGAATAATATCTTGGCACAAGAAATATTATTTACCAACACTTTTGATATTTATCAACAATTATTACAAAAAGTTAACATTTTCAAACATACAAGATTGTTTTTTTCAAAGAGTTACTTCTTTTCATCTCAAGAATATTATTATTAGAAATAAATTGTCATTTAACAACATATAGTTATAATTGGCATTGTATTTATCAATTCTTATGAATAAAATCACTGTTTTTGTCCTTTTTTAACTCTATATTCTTTTTCTCAGGGAAATATAATTCTTAAGGTAAGAATAAGCGATTCTGTCGAGAAGAAGAACCTTATGAGTACAAAAAGTTTACACTATAATTTGTTTATAAGAACTTTGAAAACAATGAAAATTAGGTTGTTGAATAGCAATACATTATGTTAGAATATTATTGTTCAGATGCAAAGAAATTACGCTGAAAAAATAAAAAGTTTCTTTGTTCAAAACTGCAATACAAGTGTCTTTGTTTTCAACCATTTTTGTTGAAAAAGTCTATTATGATAATAGCAACCGCTTAAAAGTTTTGATGGCGTCGAATCCGCCTATGTTTCTTAGTATACAAAAAAATTTTAGCTTCGAAGTTCAAGGATTTTCCAGCAAAATCATTTTTTCAAAATTTTGCTTTCATCTCATCTCCAAATCTACTTAATCATTCCTGAAAAGTTTTGAAATCCATAAAATCAAGAGCAAATCATTCTCTTGAAATTTAGACCAAGGACACGAATGAAAAGCACCTGATTGCTGAGTGATCATACGAAATGTTTACTCGTGGAATAGAAATTACGGCGAAGATAAAAATCCGAGATTCCTCGCACGCGTTAATTTTTTATCATATAATCATTCTTTGAATAAATCAATATTTGACACTATGTATAACATTTCCGCCTGGGTATAGAAGACAACATTTCTTTATTGATATTAAAAGAGTTACAAATCGCTGAAGTCGATGGTAGCCGCAAGAAATCAAAACATTTTAACCCTTCCCCTCAAAAAATATTTGTCATAATAATAAAAACTTATTTCCAATATATATATATATATATAAAATCCTTTTTGAATTTTGAAAAAATATAACTATTATTTTTTAATTATTATAGAATTATTAAGAGTTATTCGCTTTTTATTAATAACTAGGAAAGAATTTGTCAAAATTATGAAATTTTATCTCAACAATCACTGAATATTTATTCGTGTTCTTGGTTCAAATTTAAAGAGAAAGAGTTGTACTTGATGTTATGAATTGTGCAAGTTTTTTGGAATAATTTTCTAAATTTGACGAAGAGATAATTATCAAAAATTCACTCAAATACCGTTTTTGCAGAAAATGGTAGGGATTTTTTTTATCAAGAAATGTGACGAAATTGAGACCACCTTTTTATCGCCCGTTTTTACTAGTATAGAGATTTTGTTTTAAAAAAATACTCTTATTTCGTCATTATAACCATATGAGTTAACGAATTTTCGTTTTAACTAAGCCACTATAAATCTTTAAAGCTTAATGTGAATTTTAACAGCAAAGGGATAAAATGCTTCAGTGTACGGTTATTTTCACCATTTATTTTAAGCATTCATTTTTATTACAACTATTTTATGAAAAACTGAAAAGCCATAAAAGGTGTTATCATTATTGTATGTTGAAGTTATCCTTTCGCGTTTTCCCAAAATCTCATTCTCCTATTTTTTTTTAATCATCAGTCTTGGCGCCCCAAAGGATGCTGTCCGTACCGCATCTTTGGGTATGCAGTCCCCCTGCACCGATTTCATATGAAATCGGTAACTTTTAATGAGTTTCAGGAAGTCATTACGCCACGGGACATTTGAAAATATAATTGCATAGTTTTTATAAGAATTATTTATAATTCTAAATTTGATATTAAGTTTGGTTTTAGAAACAAAATAAATCTGGATTTAAATTTTGTAACATAGCATTATGCAATAATATGCTATGGGTATCAATATTGTATTATACAACTGTATTATTCTTCATAAATGACGCAAATTCATGAAGCTTGTTTTCTGTGTTATATTTTTAGACTTTGTCATCTCAGACAGACAATTTGAGATTGAAGCACGCGTCAAGCCCATTAAAAACATAACTCACGATGACATAAAAGTAAAAAAAAGAAGTATTATTAATTTTAATGAGCTGGTTATCTTTAAATGAAGGTTGTCTGCTGTCTGGAGACTGCATGAAGTAAATTAAATAAAGAATGAATTAAAAGCCAGATTTTATGCATATAATGTTTGCTAATTTTTTACCAATAAAAATAATAACTTTTTTTTATCGACCGTGTTATTGCCTTGCTGGAAAAACGTTGTCAGAAGTAAAAATCAGAAAGGGAAAAGAAGAAATTGAAAAACAAGATGTTACATTTATTCTTCTAAAAAAAATCAAAATCTAGGATAGATCTAATCTAAGTAATCTTCAAGTTCCAGACTGTAATTTGTACTGGTCTCTGTTGATAGAATTCCATTTTTTAACGTTTGAAAGAAACCAAGAATCTTTTCTTGTGGGACCATCAAGAACGAAAATACTTTCGAAAAACTTTATCTTGAAAGGGTTGCTCTGACATAATAATGGCAAAATAGTGATTGATGTAATATGAAATTGCTCAAACTTTTCAGATCAAACAAACAAATTTGTTTGAATACACTTTGGTTGATTTAAAATGAAACTTTTCTCTTCAGATTTAATTTTGGTTTCATCTAAACAAATTTTATTCGATTCAAAAAAATTTCTTTTTATTAAAAAAATTCTGTGTTAATCTAATCGTTATGAACACTTTGCTTTCTCATATGCGTAAAAAATTTGCTGATATAAAGGGAGGTTTATTTTGAATATAAAAGACTGAACCCTATTTCATGAAGTTATTGCTTCTATCTTATACCGAATATCTTAATCAAAGAAAATCAAAGAGATAATTAAAAGGCCAATCAATGTGTCTTTTTGCAAGGAACAAATTTTCAGTTACAGTAGTGTTATATTTCAAGAATTGAATAAGTTTTCCTTATACACACAAAGTTAACCATTTACGGTACCATTTACGGCACCATGTTAATCAATCATATTTTCTGTAAATAGTATTTTTATATTTTCTATATTTCCTATTTGAAAATATTGATTATTAAAATATAGATTGGTCATATTAAGCTTCATTACTATTGGTTTTTTCAGTATCAATGAGAAATGAAAACTAAATACGAACTTTTATTTCTAATAATGTCTAAGTCGTCACTTGAAAGCACGTAAAAGAAATTTTTTTTAGAATTATCATCTGGAGCGTCTCCGGGCGAAAATTGAAAACCGAAAACCTTTTTGTGAAGAAAAATCAAATTCCACGAACCACACATCTTCATACGAAACGAACAAACTTACTTGAGACGGCATGGTCCTATTTTGCATTACATAATTATAAAAACGTACCATTGGGATTTTTTCCAAATTTGTACAATTCTGAATTTATGTCTCCATAAAGTTGAAAAAGCAATCTCGAAAACAACCCTGAAGCGACATTTTTTTCATTTTGAAACGACTCCACCAGAAAAGTTCGTTTTTTTCAAATGTTTGATAAGTGCTCATAAGATGTATGCCCCAAAAAAAGTAAATTGTAATTCGGTAAAATGAAAATTATGACATATTTATAATAACATATTTGTAAGATATAAATAAAATTTGAGTTGATTCAAATGAAAATTTATTTATATGAAATAAACCACATTCAAACAAATTTATTTCATTGAATCAAACATTTTTCTCAGTGACGAGTTGTGAATATGTTTGTAATTGCCAATGTAGTAGTCAACGTAGTTATCAACTATTTGCAGGGTTTTTATACAATCAATAAAAATAATCTTTCAACTCATTGATTTACTTTGTCCACTTTATTTTCAATCAGAAAGCATTTTATTTTCAAAGATTTTAGCATAATTTCATTTCAAAGGTTCAGAATATAGTTGCAATTTTTAAGTGAATTGTGCGAATAGTTTCGCGAAATTTTTTTTTTAAGTATGCATATGAACCTTTGAGAAAAGTTTTGAATGCGGGAGGCATCCGCATGTTATTCAAAAGAAAAAATTCTATTTTCCTTTAAAACTAAACAGGACAAAAAAAGTCAATGAGAAAAATTGTTGACGTCAAAAAGATCTATAAACTTTATTGAGGCCAGTTTTCAATAAGAACAGTTTTTGTTCAAATTGTAAAAAAAAAAAACAGGAATATTACATTTTAAAATTCATGAATTTTTTTGTTTTGTTCTATCACGAAAATTTCATCTGCACAGAAAAACGCCGATCTTCAAAAGTACGCCAAAATCAGTGTAGTTTTGAGTTGCGACAAAAATGAGCTTCGCAGGCTTATTTTGAGAATCAGAAAAAAAGCTTTCTGTATGACGAAGCAAAAGAAGTGAATTCTTTTTACGCCTAGTTTCCAAGTAGATAAATTTGAATTTTTTCACGTCGAAACAGAAAAAGATTCAATAGAGTTGACATGGTATCCATTTCCTATGTGGTGGGTAAATCTTAACACGTGAAGGTAATTTTTGTTGCAGGTTAAGATTACTCTGAAATCGCTGTAAAGATTAAATTTTGTTTTTTCTATGTAGGCTTGCATTGAAGAGTTTTCGAAAATATCCTGATCACTGGTGACGTGAAAATTAGTCAATCCTTTTCGATACAGTTTTCGTCCTCACGTTTTGAATCCTCATAGCAGTAGATGTTATCTCTTGAACTTAATCCCTTTCTGTACCCATTGTCTACAATATTTTTCTAAATACTTTTGTATACCCCAAATCAACCGTGAAATAGAACATGTTTAATCCCTTTTGAATTTTGACATTTCACTGTTCTTATTTACTGTTTTGCGACTAATAATTAGGTTTAAAACATTCAAAAACACAGTATTAGTAATTTTACGTTGTCAAGATGAAAAAAATAAATTTAGAACTAAATTAATAAAGATCAATAAGAAAATCCAAATATGTTAGGTTGAAAGTTCATTCTATTTCATTGAAAAGTCTACGATTATATTTTTGGTACGGCATTTATCTCGTTTGGTTAAAAATTATGCTATTTGGTAGAAATTTTAATTCCTTTGATAGAAATTCATCTTTCTTAGTTGAAAATTCAACCACTTGCTTAAAAATTCGTTTATTTTGTAGAAAAATGGTCTTTCCTGGTAGGAAACTAATCTTTCTGGTTAAAAATTCGTTTTTTTGTGCAAATTGAACTGCTTGCTTGAATATCGAACTCATTTGTCAAAAATTAATTTTTTTATTAAAGACTCATCATTTCAGTTGAAAATTCATCTCTTTGGTTGAAAATTCACGTATTTTATTGAAAAATTCATTTTATTTGTAAGATTTACCTCGTTGGTTGAGAATTTAATTATTTTGCTGAAAAATATTTTTTTATGTTTGAATTAATTTTTTTCATCTGAAAATTTAACTATCCTATTTTTCTTTGGGAATATTATTCCTGATTGGTTCATTATGCCCAACTTTGAAACTTTAATGTGCCCAAACTAAGGCCCAGATCAAATTTTGCCAGATGACTTTTCTGTTTCCTTTTTTTTTTGTTCTATTACACATTATCGGGAAGTGCATAGGTGGTGGGACACCCTGCATGTTAAAAAATCAACTATTTGGTAGAAAATTCATGTATTTTGTTGAAAACTCATCTTCTTCAGTAGGGTATTTATTAGTTTGTTGAAAATTTAACTATGTTTTTAAGGTTATCTTTTTTGGTGGAAAATTCAACTGTTTTAATGAAAATTCGTCCTTTTGGATTGGACATTCGTCTTTTGTGGTATAAAAGTCATCATTGGTTAAAAATGAACTTTTTTATTGTAAATCTAACTTGCTTATGAAAAATTTGTCTTTTCAGCTTCAATATTAGAAAAAATAGTCGCTGACTTCATATACAATATATGCAAATGATTTTACACACATGTACATGAAATCAAATGTAAATTTGTGTATTGAATTTACTATCAATTTTATTATAATAATATACGGTGCATATTATGTCTAAAATAAATTCGATAGTATGAATATACACACTAAAAAAATATATTTGGAACCAAGTAAATGCAGTTTGTTGAAAACTGATCAGTTCTTCAAAGAAATATTTATTTGACTCAATGAGTTCGATTATTTGAATTGATTAGGACGCATATGAATCAAGTAATTTTCAATAATTGAATCAAATCTTCAGGTTGGTTTGAATCAAAGGAATAATTATTTATTCTAAAAGAATATTGATTAAGTCAAAAATATATTTATCTGATACAAAGAGTGGCTACATTTATACCAATGAAGCATTTTTTTAGATAAACAAAATATTGTGTTTACACAAATACATATTCCTTTAGTTAAAGGAAATGTTCAATTTGATTAGCAAACATGAAATTATTCATAACAAATGAATATTTATTTTATAGATATAATTATTTTATTATATTAAACTTTTATCCATTTGGCTGGAAACATTTTCCTTTCAATGTAGAATACGAAGGACACCATTTCAAACAAAACTTTCTTCTAATCAAAAAAATATTTCATTAAAATAAATGCATACTAATTCAGCTGAAACAAATACATATTATAATATTGCATGTTCAAGTAATTTTTTTCAATTGAATATTTATTGAGGTTAAATTAATATGTTGTTACATTCAATATCCATGTTTTTGATTTTAGTCCAGTCGTCACGAATACTTTTGTATGCACTGAGAGTTCGACGAGAAACATTTTTTATTGTTCATAAACTCTCTTGTTTCATTTTTTTAACAACTATTATAAATAAAAACCATTAATGAGCATTTAAAAAAAATTTTCATCCATCTCTGACATAACATACATAAATTTTAAATTCGGAAACAGAATTCTGTTGAAAAGTAGCACGTAAGGACCCTGAATATGCATAATTAATTTATTACTCATTACCCATTGTAATTTAAAATACTCTTATTTTGCATAACTTTTTTCAATCAACCGGAAGGCCATATTTTCAAATTAGAGACAGGCTACTTCATGTTCATAATTCCACAATATCACCTTATTCTTTCTATGGAGTTGAGAATGCCACACCATCGCGACATTTTATTAAACATTTCTATTCTTCACTTTTTCCATTTCTATAACCTTTTTTAATTATTTTATACAATCCTAAGTATAACTATTTACTTTTACCAAGAAATTAGTTTGCTTTACACTACTGAATTAGGAAATATCTTAATTAATCGAATTAGTAAGTTTCTACTAATCTATGGTGGCTTACTTTTCGCTAATCAAATCTGTAAAATTTTATTTGTAATAAGTAAATTTTACTCATTTAGAGAGACCTCGAAGTATCTTCAGCAAAAGAAAAAAGCTATATAATTAAAATAACCTTCTTTAGGTACTTAATTGCATGTATATTTGAGCTGATGGTTAGTAAAGGCGAATAATTGGCACTAAGTTTGCTAAATAATTGCAATTGTCTATGGAAAATAAGAAAAATATACAACCGAAAAAATTTAGAAACTCGGAAAAAAACTCTGTTAGAAGGCTATGCTTTTAAACTGAGGTAGGCTACATCACGTTTACAATGTCACAATATGACCTTCTTATTGTTTCAATAGAGATAAGAATGGTGTGCCATAGTGTCGTTTTATTCAACTTTTCTATTTTTTACGATTTTCATGTTTCTAACTTTTTCTAAATTATTATATACACTCCTAAATATTTTTTTACCATGCCATTAGTTTTCAAGCATTGAATTATCAAAGATCTCGACTACGCGAATTTTTAATTTTCTAATAATCTTTAGTGGCTCATTTTCCGCTAGTTTCTATATCAAATTACACCATTTGAAACGCTTTAATTTAAAAATGATACAAGTTCAATTCCTTTTCATTCCATTCGAAAAAATAATTTTTCTAACATATTAGCACGCGTACATTTCCTGCTAGTTTTCTTATCAAAAAAGCTTGAGGTTTTTCTTTGTCGACAACTCGTGTAAATATAAATATATGAATTTTGATAATGCTGGCGGAATATGCAGGCGCTTCCAGGTGGCCTTAGGTGGTAAAGGGAGGATAGTTGATGTTCAATATTTTCTTAAGCGTCAGCTTACAATATCAACTATCCTTTGTTTACGACGTCCGAGATGAAAATCTGAGGTTAATCTAGGTGGTAGATATACTAGTAGCTGAAACCACTCAGTGAAAATCCTTGGGGCACATCCCTTGCGGAAGTAGTTGACGCTTTAGAGAGTTCGGGATTTGCATCTGGGATGCATCGCTTAAATCCTTAACGTTTAGGGGAGCGCAAAGCCAAGAAAATGCAAGAAGTAAAGGGTGGTTCGCGATAGTGAGCGCGAATTGCCACGAGGGGATTTCCCACTTTCCCAGTGGCGCAGACTAGCCATATATTGACAGCCAAGAAATCCTTACAGCTTCCGGCTACAACTTTGAATCGATTTGAAAGTTTTTTTTAAAACTAAAGCTAACTCAAACTTTTAAACGATTCGTACCTGACTGAACAGGTGCGGAAATTCACGTGGAAATCCACGTATAATTGCACGTGGAAATCTAGGAAAACAACGTGAAAGTCAGGTGGTATTTTGAAATAAGGAATATGCGAGAATCACGTGGTACTTTTATAGGGTGGTTCCCGGTACTTCAAAAACCATCACTATATTTCCACGTGGATCATTTCAAAATGCCACCCGAATTTTCACGTGGATTGGTAAGCGGACTTTTTCACCTGGGCCTGTAGTGCGCCACTGGATATCCCAGCTGGCGAATCGTTTATTTGCCCGGTGCAACCCGTGGCTATATCTGGCCAGGCAAGCTTTATAGGAACTCAGCCAGAAACTCGTCCAGATTGCGCGATGCCGGCGATAAAACGTCGAAAATGAACGGAGCATCCATGCGTCTCAAGAGACTCCATTTCGAAGCCGACGTACATTACCAACCAAGCGTCCCTGGATACTGTTTCCTTCTCCACTTGTAATTCATAGGCAACTTTGTAGGTTACTACCTGCTAGGAAAATCACCGTTTCAATCTAATGCGCAGATTTTGTGTCTCAGTATTTATTTATTTGGGTGAAAAAAAAATCAACAATATCGTGTCCCTGGAATATTATACATTAAAAGAAAACTTATGTGAATCAAAGAATATTTCTTTGATTCCAAGAAATGGTAGAGCAGAATGTGGATGAAGAAATATTTCTTTAATTCAAAAAAATGTTTTGTTATTTTTCGAGCGAAATAGATTTTCTACTGACGGTAACAACCTGAGTAAAAATATTTCGACTTGAATTTGACTTGTTTCGACATGAATTCGACTTCATGACGGCTACACGGAGAAAATTTTTTCATTAAAATATACCCAATTAGTTAGGTAAATGGAGGATATTACTGCATTTAGATAAAGTTTACAATTATTTCAGGATTTAATACAAAACAGAACTATAAATATACAGAAGAGTTATGTAAAATCTCAAGTCCAAAAGTGAAAATTCTGATATGTAATAATTGATATAAGTGTTGTATTATTTTCCGCCAGCGTGGCTGCCAAGGCTGCAGTATTGAAACATTGGACAATCACTATACCATCTGAGCCACGATGACTCCCTACTGAGCCACGATGACTCCCTTCAATATACTGTTGAAATTATTCCTATATATTGAATGTTGACTCATGTTTCCCTTTAAATCATATAATGATTTATTATTCAATCCATTTCGTAGAATTATTTTGTGAAATACTAACCTTAAACAAATTTGCAAAGGCGCAACAATCACTAAGGAGCAAGGAAAATATTATCTTAAACCGGTTATTATAACATTTGTGGCTTGACAAAAAAATGCATGTATTTCTACGACAACGAACAGCAAGTGCCGTAGATTTATAAAGGGAATCAAATTATAGCCTATAATGATCTTCAATGAGTCTGCAAATATTTTTTTAAAGTGTGTGCATCAGTATGGATTAGAAAACTTGATTTCTATTTTCAGTTGCCTTATGACGAAGGCTGAATTTGCTGAAAAGATGCATCTTGGACGTGCTATGGTGTTTGTCCTAGATGACGATGATTACTTTAGAACTTTCGAAAAAAAATTCACACTTCTGAAGACTTTGAACGTGTCAATAACTTATTCAATAACATAGTATCTGTCAACAAGTTCTTCTACATTTTCTTGTTTTTTTAATCAAATATCCTCAATAATTGTTCACCCAACAAATAATTTATATTATACCTAATGACTTAAAATTAGCTTTTTTTATTTACTTCAATAAAAGAATAAACTGGGATCATTTTAAATTATTAAATTTTCGTATAAAAACATTTGATTTTTTTGAGATTTATATTGCTATATAAAATTATCAATAAAAAATTATAACATCAAATTTTTATCTCATCATACATAAATCATCTGACGCTCTATCTTTCCATGTGCCTAAAATTGGCTGAAGTTGTAAATTACGAAAATAAGGAAACTGCGTGCATAATTTCTATCACGTTATACAATTAGTTGTTGCATTTCAATGACTAGACAAACTACAAATAAACATTTTAATAATCATAACATTCAGAATAATTTGTCTCCGGGTCTCTTTGGAGTCCGTGAGGTTGTTCGCCTCAGAATTATATTCTGGTTTTGCAAATATAGGTTTCGAGTAATGAGTAGAAAAAGATATGAAAATTGCAAGTGCTACGAAGTAACTGAAAGAGTCAGTTAAGTTAAAAAACTT
This sequence comes from Andricus grossulariae, assembly GCA_011634705.1. NCBI lineage: Eukaryota > Metazoa > Arthropoda > Insecta > Hymenoptera > Cynipidae > Andricus > Andricus grossulariae. The sequence goes on from JAABKJ010007545.1 coordinate 299,646,495, forward strand.
ACCTAAGAATTATCTTGATTTATGAAACTGACGAAAAACTCCTATTGATTATTGCAACAATTTTTAGAAAAGAAACTCAAGCTTTCTTACGCTTGGGGTTTTTATTTTTTAATGTATTGAAATAATCAATGGGCCTTTCTGGTCAATGTTATTAATCTTATCGAAATAAAAATTATGCTTTTTGTTTTGTAAGATTTATTCATTTCAAAGCTTTATGACAACACTTTTATGTATGCCTAACTCAGTGAAAAATGACGTACAAAATCACAGTAAAGTTGAAGCTTTTTGCAGCTAATTCATTTTATCTTCCTGAACTATTTTGTACATTCAGATAGTAAATTATAACGCATTGCAAGATCTTTCAATTGTCAGCATTTTTGCTTGTTATCGCGTGCTTGTCACGTGGACGCACATTTTATTTCCTCAAGTATTATACTAGCTCTTGAACTTAGCCATCTCATCGTCAAATAAATGACAAATTTTTTAGTGCCGTATGTTTCGATCGAATAGATATATTTATATATACCTATGTTTCTTTAATTACAATAGGATTCTTGCTCTATCGAATGATTTGAAAAGAATACAAACATTTTAATAACGAAGTAATAGCGGCGGTTTTACAGAATATTTGAAAAAAGGTTTCTTTTTTCTTCAAAAAGGCCATTTTCAAACATTTTTATTTATGATATATACTCCAAGAGGTTTCATCGTGTGCTGCTTGAGGTGAAAGAACATCTCTTTTATTTCAAAGACAAAAATTTACATTTTTTATAACAACAATAAAAGATGCAATGAAAGTCAAGGAACCAAATTATTTTCCTAAAACCTTTCAAAAGAAGGATTTCTAAATTTTTCTCTTTCTCGCTCACTTACCAGATTATAACTTAAATATAAGTAAAACAATTCAAAGTTGTATCGTTGTCAAAATGATATAATATTATAATATCATCCTAAGGTTGATGAGATATTTTTGTGAAGGAGTAATGAAAAAAGCAGAGCAAATGTTTCAAGTAAAAGTTGGTTATCTTTTTAATCTACAACATTCTTCTGAGTTTTTTATGATATAATATCAAATTGTATTATTGGAGAGGAATTGAGGAATTGACTAGAATTTGAAAGAATTCAAGTGATATCAACAAATTCAAGGTAATCGGAAATTTGTGCGAATGCACAACAATTTAACAAAAATCAAAATCAATTGAATTCAGAACAATTCAAGTGAATTTGGAAGATTTCGAGCGACTTTAACTGAGAATAATAACTGATTGAAGTAATGACTGGCATTTTGCTTTCAACCAATCATTTCTTACTAATTCATCCTCGAGAAATATTTGTTTAAACTTGTTTAAAGAAGCCGAGCAATAATTTTGAATCATAGAAAAAAGTTATTTGGTACAAATGAGCCAAAATAAAAAATGAAATAAGAAAAAGAAGATAACCTTCAAATCTCCTTTTGTTTTTTATTCTCTTGTCTCTTTTTTTCTTTTTTTTATATCCCAATTGAAAAAGTTTCTCGAAAAATTGACTGAAGTTGCGATACTCATTGAACATCCTTCTCAAGGCAGTAAAAACAAATTTTTCAACACATTAAATCCCATGAGGAAAACATGATGCCTACCTTTTAGAAGAATAATGATAAATTTCAATTGCAAAGCAAGAATTTCTCATTGAAATTTCTCCACGATTCAAGTTGCAATAGATAAGAAAAATAATTTTTCTGTGCATCATATTTATGTTAATTAATGTTGGCGCGTAAGCTATGTTAATTTGCCATCAATTGTTAAACTAGCATCAGTATATGTACCATGCAGCATTTATATGAAATAACTGAGTGTCATCTTCTACCGAAGTAGTTTATCAGAATAAGGAAAATGCAAAGAAAACCCGAATTCAATTAACAATTCTTTAGTAACTTAAAGACGGTGAAATATTTCTTCACAAAATATAAATTATTTGTTAAATACAGCGAAAATATATGATTGGATTAACAAAAAATATTGACAACATTAAACAAACGAACTAAACAATATCTTGGGCTGAATAAAACAAACGAGTTCGTTTGATTCAAGACAAATATGTTAAACAAGTAATTTTGATAAATAATTTTTTTCAGTGTGGCAGAACAACAAAATATTGAAAATTAAAATAATTTTTTTAAAAAGTCATTATTCAGTTTAAAAAGGCATCTTTCCTTAGTTAAATATTTCCATCACAAGTTTAGTTTTCATCGCTGAAAATGGTGAATAGAAACGATCGTATAAATCTAGAGATAAAATCATATTCACAGAATTAAATGAAAAATCTGAAGTAAACACGAGTCACTATTCAGGGTTTAGATAGAACAATATTTGTTTGTACATTTCGCATCATGATTAGAATTATAAGACGATGTGGAGAAAACAGAAACGAATATGAGTTGAATATAATAAAAAGGTTCCATCTTACAAATATTGAATTTGATACTCGATACTTGATATCTGCTTTAAGTAATAAAGAAAAGCAGAATATCCTCCTCTTTCTAGTAAAAAAAAATAATAACACTTACCCTGAACATCTTTTCCCTCTAATTTTAATATAATTACACTTACAAAAATATCTTTATTATGGTACAGTTGCATTTTTAAAATAAAGTCAATATAGTAAATTCTGTTAATTAGCCTAATTAGTTTTGTAAATAATCAAGGAATTTGTATTTAAAAACGAAATATTTGTTCATTACTAAGTTGAAAATTTTCGACACTTTTATATTTTCTTATATCAGTAAAAATAACTACGTACTAAAACGAAATAAAGTTAACGTTTTTTCTCACTCGCAGAGGAACCTTGGTAATGGTAACAACTTCAAAAAAATTCAAATTATTAAAAAATGTCTAATACAATGTGCAAATCAGATGTCCGGATCCATGCATATGTAAAAATGCGGATGTGTGTATAGATGTAAAGGGCAGAACACGAAAACTTTTCGGGGGAACGATTTTGAATTTTCTTCAACGGATTTATGTGAAAGGGGGATTTTAAAGAACTTTTCAAATTGAATATTATAAGGCGATAAATTCCACTTTATTCATATTTTTCAATTATAGTGTTCACATTAATTAAAAAACTGTAAGCACGCGCATATTTGGAGCCGCGCTAATTTCTATACAGTCTTTTGGGTATGGGGGAGGGGCATAGAATTTTTTATGCTGCATCACATAGAGTACAATTTTTGTTTGAAATTCGTCTTTCTAGGTTTAAAATTCAACTCCTTGGTTGAAAGTTGAACTACTTTATTAGAAATTAATTATTTTGGTTGATAATTAATTTTGATGTTGAAAATGCATAATTTTGGATTAAAAATTGAACTATTTAGTAGAAAATTCGTGTTGTTGCGTCGAAAATCCTACAATTTGGCAGAAAAATAAACTGTTGTTTGGAAAATTCATGTTTTTTTAGTTTCACATTTTCGTGTTGAAAGGTCTACTGTTTCGTAAAAAAATTCTCTTATGTAAATTTCAAACGATTGGTTTTCAATGAAAATTTAATTATTTCATTTTTGGTTTTAGACTATAAATTCAACTATTTGCTTGGAAATTCGTCTTTTTTGGTAGAAAATAATTTTTTTTCAAATTTTTTTTTTTTGTTTAATTCAGTTGTGCCTTATTTATAATTGAAATTTTTTTTGTTCACATATCAACTATTATATTTTTGATTGAAAATTAATTTTTTTAAGGTTAAAAATTTAACTTCTTGGTTGAAACTTTCTCAAACATGCATTCTTTTGGTTTAGGATTGATAATTTTAGCAGAAAAATCGTCTTTTTCTTTGATTGAAGGTTTGATACGTTGTTGATACTTCTCTTTTTTGGGCTAAAAATTAATTTTCTTCACTAAAAATTTCACTATTTGGTTAAAACAGAATTTTTTGGTTTAAATTTCAGATTTTGGGGTTGAAAATTCAACTGTTTTGTATAGAAAAGTCGTCTTTTTGTCTTAGGAATTCAACTGTGTGGTACAAAATTCAACAGTCTGTAGAACTTTCGTATTTTCATTGAAAATTTATATTTTCAAATCAACACTTAACTTTTTGGTGAGAAATTTGTCGATTTTGTCAAAAGTTCGTCTTTCTTGATAACACATATTTTTTGTTTGTTAAAAATACAACTGATTGAAAATTAATTTGTTCTAGTTGAGAATTCAACTATTATTTTAAAAATGTATCATTTTTGGTTAAATGAAATTGTGTTTGATTTAAAATTCAAATATATTTTTGTTAAAATATCGACTTTTGTATTTGTTATTAAAACTTCATCTATTTAGATTGAAAATTCAACTCCTTTGTTGAAAATTGAACTACCTTCTTGAAAATTCATTATTTTGTTTTCGAAGATTCAAAATTTGGACAGAAACTTCGTCTCATTGTTTAAAGTCGTAACTGTCAAAAAATAGTGTGAAGCAAATTTTCAGATCTAAGGGAAACCATTTCGTTATTAGACATTTTATTCCATCTTGTATCGATTTTCAAAATTATTTTTCACAAGTAAAACAAAAAATACGCATCCTACCGTGGAGTGATCCTGAGCAAATTTGCAATTATAATTTGAGATAACTATTTTGTTAATTAAGATTGTATTGAGCTTCTACTCGAATTTAAAACAAGAAGAAACAGAAACTAGAGAAACAAATAAGGCAAATGATATAAAGGTTGTCTTCTTTTCTCTTGGCGCTTATTTGTAACGAATACTTTCAAATTTACTTGAATTTTTCTGAATTTTTAATTGAATTGACTATTTATTAATTCTCTGGATTTGTTTAAATTTTCTTGATTTTTTGAAATTGTTGGGCATTCTTACAAAGTTCTGATTTGCTTGGATTTGTCTAAATCACTTTAATTCTTTTGCATCCGGTTCCGCCCCTCGATTTTTCGCCAAATATAATTTTATTATATATATATATACTGGATTGAAAAATATATCATTAAGAAAAATGCCATTCATTTGAAAATTTTAAGGTGAAGCTCAAGAGCTAGAATATGGCCTAAACAAATAACATGTGTGTACAGGTGCCGAGCACGCGATGTCTGGCGCAACTGCTGATAATTTTAAGCTCTTTCTATGTGTAATAATGTATTATCTGAATATACAAAACAGTTAAGAAGAAAAACATGTGATTACTACAAAAACCTTGAACTTTTCTGTGTTTTTCTACGTCATTTGTTGATTATTTAAGCATATATAAAATTATCGCAATCCAGCTATGAAATGACGAAATATTCCCAGATAAAAAATGTAAACTTGGTTTTGAATTAATACAACAAAAAATTGCGATTTACGAGAATAATGTTATAATAATTGAAATTTTAGTTTACATCTACCCTGATTTTATTCAAATCGACAAAAAAATGCATGCGCTTTTTGGTGTTGAAAGAAATGATATTTAGTGGTTCCACAGGCCCCATGAAATTTAACACACATTTTCTATAAAAAAGACGTTTTTGTAATTTCATTCAGAATCGTCAACATTGGATAAATCGAGTTGAAATTCCAGATTTTTCTCAAGAATTTGTCATAGAATTTAAATGAATAATTACTTCTGAAATATTGCCCCGATATGTCTGTTTTATATAGTCTTAAAGGAACCCTATAAGTTAAAAAATAGGGTTTGCAAGATTTTGGCGCCAATTATAATTTGTTTACGGTTCTTTTATTGCAATTTGTTTTTTATACTTTGAATACTATCCTTATTTCATTATTGAATAATAACATACATTTTTTATACAATTTATTATTGCTTTTAGCAATTTTCTCTTATAAGAGAGCTAGAAAATCCCAGTTTTTTCTGATTTTTCAAACTAATTTGCATTTTCATAGTCAGCACTTGGCAATAGTCAATTGAAATTAACAGAAATGATTAATCAAATCATTTCTTATTATTCATAGTGATAATCTTTTTCTGCTGAAGATTTACCATTTTAGTTGAAAATTCATCTCCTTGGTTACAAATTCAACTATTTTCTTGAAGCTTTGTCTTTTTAGGTTGAGAATGTAACTATTTTGTGAGAAATTTCGCCTGTTTTTTAGAGAATTCTAATACTTTGTTAAAAATTTGTATCTTTCAAAAGAATTCGACTATTTTTTCAATCAAATTTAAATCTTATTTGGTTTTCATATCAATTATCACATTATTCTTGTAGTAATAATCTTTTTGGTTAGAATAGAAGTAAAAAGTTATTTTGTTGTTGAAGATTCATTACTTTAGTCAAAAATGCATGTCTTTGGTTGAAAATACGATTTTTTAGAATCAATTCTTTGGATTCAAACTATAACTATTCCCTTTTTGGTTTTAAAATTGACATTTTTATTTACAATTTTGTTGAAAATTTGTCTGTTTGGGTTTAAAATTTAACTATTTAGTTAAAAATTCTTCTGTTTTGGTAAAAAAATGAATACTCTTCATTTAAAATTCATCTTTTTGATTAAAATTTCAATTACTCAGTTGAGTGTTGCACTCTTTGGTCAAAAACGCTTTTAATTTTTGTCGAAGGTTCATTATTTTAGTTAAACATTTATCTCATTCGTTGAACATTTATCTTTTTGGGTTCAAAAATTTAACCATCAAGTTGAAAATTTATAATTCTGTTGAATCATTTTTTTTTATTGAGAATTGACTTTTGAAATTAAAAATGTAACAATTTCATTTTTTGTGATAATTGGCAACTTTATTTGACAATTAATCTTTTCTTATTGAAAATTTAAATATATATTTGGTTGAAAACTCACTTCTTTTGTTAAAAATTTGTCTTGATTGGTAGAAAATGCATCGTCTTGTTTGAATTCAGCTACTTTTTGTTAAACTTGAAATCATTCTTGGTTGAACTATCAACTCATACATTTTCCGTTGAGAATTTTTGTGTTTTTTTTGTTAAATAAAATTTCACTATTTGGTTAAAAGTTTAATAACTCTTAAAAAAAACTATTTTTTTCTGTTCAAGATTCATGATTTTAGTTAAAAATTCAACTATTTGTTTGTAAATTAACTTTTTTGTTCTAAGTTCATATTTTCGTATTCGAAATTGAGATGTTTTGTAGGAACTTCGTCTTTTTGTATTACAAATTCTACAATTTGGTAGAAAATTCATTTATTGTGTTGAACATTAAATTTTTGATTAGAAAATTATTCTATTTGGTAGAAAATGTATTCTTTGGATAAAAAATATACTATTTAATTTGAAATTCATCTTCTTTGGTAAAAATTCAACCACTTGGTTGGAAGTTGAATTACTTTGTTGAAAATTCATTTTATTTGTAATACTTACCTCTCTGGTTGAGAATATATCTATTTTGTTGGAAATTCTATTTCTTTGTGGTTAAGAATTAAGTATAGTATCAGGAAATTGATCTATTCTATTTTTTGTTGACAATTCATCCTTTATAAGTAGAAAATTCAACTATTTGGTAGAAAGTTCATGTATTGTGTCGAAAATTAGTCTTCACGGGTAAAAAATTTAATTATTTCATGAAAATTCAACTATGTCGTTAAGATGTTCTTTTTTGGAATGAAATGCAACTGTTTTAATGAAATATCGCCCTTCAGGATTATCTTTTATGGTAGAAAAGTCATCTGTCTTGGATAAAAGTGAAATTTTTTTGTTGAAACCACAACTTTCTTCTAAAAAATTCACGTTTTGTCGTCATTGTTAGGGGCGGAAAGCCAAAAAGTTTCGGAATTTAAGATTACGTTAGTGTTTTCTTCTGGAATTGCGTATTATAAAAGAAAAGTCAACAAGTATGAAGGATAGCTAATAAGTTTTAAGAGTACAACACATTTTTGAACAACCCGATGTAGTCTAAAAAGGGCGACAACTTCTAGAGTGGCCTAGTATGGCTGAAAAAGGACAGCGAATTTGAGGGCAGATTCAAGAAAAAATTACTTATTTGAATTTTTAAAATATTTAATAATTCAATAGTGGAAAATCACTAATGGCTAATTGCTTCTTTTTGAAACTGTGAGATCGCAGTAATGTACTAATTGTAAATAGACGTCAACTCCACAAACATTAAGTCGAAAATAGATTCACAGAAAAATTACAAAATTTTATCAAACAGAAGATTTGATAACGGGTAAATATTGTTGAACTTTTATTATTTAAATTTTTCAAATCTTTAATTGAAAATTGATCATGTTCGAAAAAGTTAAATTAACATATGATGAATTAGAAATTAAATTTTAGAAACATCTAAATTTAAAACTTTCTGAGCATTGAGAACCGCATTTTTCAATTAAAAAGTGAACGAAGTGAAACTAAGGAGCTTACTGATAAATATTTTGAAAATAGACCCTGACGAATGAAGTAAATTTATATAAAAACTTTTTTGGATACAAAAAATTTAAAACTTGCATAATGAGACATTCCTTTAGCTTCAATTAATAGAAAAGTAAGCTTGCCTATTATTATTCCAGATAAAATTTCTTCTTATCATTCATATAGCATTAGGTACCATGTTTCATCTAACTATCAATGATCCTAAAGTAGAAAATAAAACTTTGGCAGGGATAACGTTAGATGAAGAAAAAATTCTGCCCATGATTTTATTTTGTTAATTATAATTAAACTGGTCAATGAGAAATATGTGAATTGTTTTGTTTATTAAAAATACAACTGGTTGAAAATTAATTTGTTCTAGTTGAGGATTCAACTATTTTCTTGAACATTTATCATTTTTTGTAAAATTGAATTGTTTCTGATTTAAAATTAAAAGATATTTTTGCTAAAATATCGACTTTTGTATTTTTTATTAAAACTTCATCTATTTAGATTTAAAATTCATATTCAATTCATTCTATAATTTCAGGAAATGAAAATTCTTTATTTTGATAAACTTTTTTATCTTTATCCAAAAACACTTTTTTTGCGGTAACTGAAACGGCTCTCAAGAAAATTCCAAAGTATCGTTTCAATTTTCTTCGTTTATAAGTGAAAACAATTGTTTAAATATTAAGGCTATGGGAATGGAAATTCAGTTTTGCACTATTTTAATTCAAAATTACTCATGTATTCGAAACTCTACTTTCAAAATGTATCAAAATATATTCAAAATATCCTGGTAATTCTCAGAAGTTCAAAAATTGACAAATAGATGTTTTTCCAAAATGACCTGTAAGATCGTGCTTTGTCAATTATTGATGACAAAAAATTGAAAACCGTTGAGAAATGACAAAATAGAGACCTTTTTTCTAAAATACTTAAAAGTGGATTTTTTGAAAATCCTATTTTTGAAAATGTAATTTTTCTCACAAGATCTGTTTGGAAATCTCTGGAAATCTCCATTTAAGACGGAGATAATTCTTTATTGCTTATATAATTCTGATGACCTCAATTTTCAATATTTTTCAAAATTTCAAGGTTAGACTACTTTCACAAATAGACAAGTAATTCACTTGAATTTTTGCCAACCTTTTCGAACTTTCTCTTCCAATATTAACGAGATGCCTTTTTTGAACTTGCAAAAACGTTTAAAAATTAATGGAAAAAAAGCTGGGGTTTTCCTGAAAATCTTTTTTTCATGTTTTAAATATTCGATGAAAAAATAAACAAGATATTCTGGAAGGCCCTACCTGTTTATTTTTTTTTATATCTTGTTTACATGTTAATTCTATGTTAATCATGAGAAAATAATAATACAGAGGTAAAGGTATAAAAATGTATTATACATTCACCTACGAAACCATTCTGGATAGGCGCTTATCATCCGCTTTACCATCTGGTTTCTTTATATCATTTTATCTACATTATTTCCTTTTTCAGAAATTAGAAATTTTTCTTCGGAAAAGGTATCTCTTTTGTATTAATACCAACCCTAATTATGAAAAAATTAGTGATAATCAAGATCAAGAAAAATACTTTGATGTTAAATTAACTCTTAAAATGTTCAATGATAAAATTTGGATTTCAATGCTCGTGAAAAATATGTGAAGGTGAGCCTAATTTGTGTCAATATTCGTATATCGTTTTATTTTGGTCCAAAGAAATTTTCTATTGTTGATACGAGAAAAATTTGGTTATGTAGACCCCTTTGGTGAAAGCTTTCCTTTAGGTCCGATTTTTTCGGGACTCATTTAAATTGAAGATCCTGGCATATAGGATTTATATAAAAAATGATATTGTCTATTTTAGGTTTCTTCTTTTGATATCAGTGATTGACAAATAAGAAAGAGAGAAAAATTAGGGTATTCAAACCTCTATTCTGAAAGCTTTCCTTTTAGTCCTATTTTCTTTGAAGATGGTTACAATTCAAGCTCTTGCCATTTTGAATTTGGATAAGTAATAAAATAAAATATGTTGACATTTTCTTTATTTAATATCAATGGTTAACAATAAGAAAAATAAGAAAAAATGGGCTATTCAGACACATCTGCTGGAAGCTTATCCTTCAGTTCGATTTTGTAGGAATATCGTTCAAATTAAAACGCTTAACATGTAGATCCAACCGAGCTACGGCTCTTGCAGTCAGCCACGTTGGAATGGGCTAACTCCCCAACGCAACGAACGATGCAGTTACATCACCAGTATCACGCAGTGCCACCCACAATAGGCCTCTCTCGGATGGAGGCCATGGTTCAGTTGGGAGTGGCAATAGAGCTACTTATAGTTGAAAGTGAAACTACTTTGATACGAATTCATTTTTTGGGTCAATAATTCATCATATTAGTTCAACTTTTTCGTCAAAAATTAACTGTTTGCAAAGTGTCCTTGGCAACAGTTAGCATGTTCCGAGAAATAAAATGTGGAAGTTGACAATCTGTGAGAAAAAGGAACCTCAAAATGAAACAGGCTTGGCTGCGTATTGCGATAAAAGCGTCAATTTCAGTGTAAAAAGTGAGCTGTTTTCTAGAAAATTCTTTTTCTTGACTTAAAAATTATATTTTTTGTTGAGAATTCACATTTTTTGGTTGAAAATTCAGCTACTTATAGTTGAAAGTGAAACTACTTTGATACGAATTCATTTTTTGGGTCAATAATTCATCATATTAGTTCAATTTTTTCGTCGAGAACGAACCGTTTGTAAAGTGTGGTTGGAAAAAGTTAGCATGTTCCGAGGAATCAAATGTGGAAGTTGACAATCTGAAGGTAAAAGGAACTTTGAATTAGAACGGACTCGGCAGCGGATTGCAATAAAAAATGCAAATTTCCTTTTAAAAATTTAGCTGTTTTGTAGAAAATTCTTCTTCTTGACATGAAAATTACATTTTTTGTTAGATATTCACCTTGTTTGGTTGAAATTTCAGCAGCTTAGTTCAAGATGGAACTACTTTAACACAAATTCATTTTATGGTTTAATATTTCATCATTTTAGTTGAATTTTTTGTCAAGAATTAACTGTTTGCAAAGTGTCGTTAACAAAATTAGAATATTCTGATAAATAAAATGTGGAAGTTGACAATCTGAAAGTAAAGGGAACTTCAAATTAGAACGGACTCGGCTGCGGATTGCAATAAAAAGTGCAATTTCCTCTTAAAAAGTTAGCTGTTTTGTAGAAAATTCTTTTTCTTGACATGAAAATTACATTTTTTGTTCAGAATTCATCTTTTTTAGTTAAAAATTCAGCTACTTAGAACGGGCTCAGCTTCGGATTGCGATAATAAGTGCAATTTTCAGCCTTAACACAAAATTTGAACAGCGTGGTTAATTACTACTTTAAATTGGTAGACACTTTCTCTGTAATATTATGCAATCATATGCAATTCTTTAGAATCTTATTTCTTTTTATTGTTTATAAAAATTGTGCCATTCTGTGTAAAATTCTATAATTTTGTTAAAAGTTATTCGTTTTGGCTAGAAATTTAACTTTTTGGATGAAAATTCGTACTTCTGAGTTCAAAATTCAATACGTTTTGTGAAAACTTAAGCTATTTTATTGAAAATTAACTTTTTTTGTAAATTCATATTTTCGGTTTAAAAATGTAGCTGTTTAGTAGAAAATTTGTCATTTTGACATGAAAATTAAATTCTCGTTCAGAATTCATCTTCATCTTTCGTGAACCTAAATGTGTAAGTCGACAATCTTAGAGTGAAATGAACTTCAAATTGGAAGGGGCTTGGCTGCGGATTGCGATTAAAATTGCAATTTTCAGTCTAAGCCAAAAATATCAACAGAAGGGTTTCTCACTTCTGCAGTCTGGTGTACAATTTCTCTGTAATATTATGTAATCTTACGTAATTATATGCAATTCTTTAGAATCATATTTCTTTTTATTGTTATACAAAATTTTGCTGTTTTGTCCAAAATTCCACAATTTTGTTGAAAAGTCATACTTTTTGGTTGAAAATTCCACTATTCAAATGATAATTCGTCATTTTGGGTTGGCAATTTATGTCATTTTGTGAAAACTACTATTTCATTGAGAATTTACTTTTTTTTGTAAATTCATATTTTTGTTTGAAAAATTCAACTGTTTTGTAGAAAATTCGTCTTTTTGACATGAAAATTACGTATTTTCGTTAAGATTCATTCTCTTTTAGTTGAAAATTCAGCTAGTTAGTTGAAAGTGGAACTACTTTGATACAAATTCATTTTTTTTATTAAAATTATCATTTTAGCTCAATTTTTTTTGCGGGAGTTTACTTTTTGTAAGATTTCGTTGGAAAAGGTTAGCATGTTCCGAGAAATAATCTGTGGAAGTTGACAATCTGAGAGTAAAAGGAACCTCAAATTAGAACAGGCTCGGCTGCGGATTGCGACAAAAAGTGAAATTTTCAGTCTAAAAAAATTAAAATGAGGGGTTAATTACTTCTGCAGTCTGGCGTAGACTTTCTATGCAAAATTATGCAATCTCATGTAATCACATGCAATCCTTTGTAATAACATTTCATTTTATTATGTTAATAAAAATTTAGCTATTTTGTCAAAAATTACACAATTTGGTTGAAAACTTATTTTTTCTGCCTGATAATTCAACTGTTTGGTTGAAAAATCGTCCTTTTCGGTTGAGAATTTAATTCATTTTGTGAACATTTAAAGTATTTGATTGAAAATTAACTTTTTTTGTAAATTCATATTTTTGGTATAAAAATCTAACTGTTTTGTAGAATATTCGTCTTTTTGGCGCATCTTTTTTGGTTGAAAATTCAGTTACTCAATTGAAAGTGGTACTACTGTGATACAAATTCATTTCTTTTGGTTAATACTTCATCATATTAGTTTAACTTTTCGTCGAGAATTAACTGTTTGTAAAGTGTGGTTGGAAAAAGTTAGCATTATCCGAGAAATAAAATGTGGAAGTTGACAATCTGAGAGTAAAGGGAACTTCAAATTGAAACGGGATCGGCTGCGGATTGCGATAAAAAATGAAAATTCGATTTGAAAAGTTAGATGTTTTGTAGAAAATTCTTCTTCTCGACATGAAAATTACTTTATTTGTTGAGAATTTATCTCTTTTGGTTGAAAATGCAGGTACTTATAGTTCAAAGTGGAACTAATTTGATACAAATTCATTTTTTGGGTTAATAATTCATCATTTTAGTGCAGTCTTTTTGTCGAGAATCAACTGTTTGCAAATTGTATTTTTAAAAAGGTAGCATGTGCCAAGAAATAAAATGTGAAAGTTGACAATCTGATAGTAAAAGAAACATCGAGTTAAAACGGGCTCGGCTGCGGATTGCGATAAAAATTGCAATTTTCAGTCCAAACAAAAAATAAAAGTTCAGGGGTTAATTACTCCTGCAGTCTGGTTTGCGCTTTTTCTGCAATATTATGCAATATTATGCAATCATATTCAATCCTCTCGAATCCTGTTTCTTTTTATTGTTATTAAAAATTTTGCCATTCTGTCAAAAATTCCACGATTTTTTAAAAAGTCATTCTTTTTGGTTGATAATTCAACTGCTTGATGAAAAATTCTTCCTTTTGGGTTGAAAATTTAACTAAATTTGTGAAAACTGAAACTCTTTCATTGACAATTATATCCTTTTTTTTTGTAAATTCAACTGTTTTGTAGAAAATTCACCTTTTTGATATGACAATTACATTTTTGGTTGAGAAATCATCTTTTTTGATTGAAAATTCAGCTGCTTAATTGAAAGTGGAACTGCTTTGATACAAATTCATTTTTTTGGTTTTTCGTACATTATTTTAGTTCAATTTTGTTATCGAAAATCAACATTTTGTAAAATTCCGTTGGGAAAAGATAACACAAATTAGAACAGGCTCGGCTGCGGATTGCGACAAAAAGTACAATTTTCAGTCTAAAAAAATAAAAATGAGAGGTTAATTACTTCTGCAGTCTGGTGTAGATTTTCTCTTCAAAATTATTCAATCTTATGCAATCCTTCGTAATACCATTTCATTTTATCATGTTATTAAAAATTTTGCTTTTTTATAAAAAAATCATATTTCCGGTTTAGAAATTTATCTGTTTTGTAAAAAATTCACCTTTTAACATGAATATTGCATTTTTGGACCAGAATTCATCTTTCTTCGATGAAAATTCAGCCACTTATAGTTGAAAGTGAAACTACTTTGATGCAAATTCATTTTCTGGGTCAATAATAATTCATCATTCATGTGAAAGTTGACAATCTGAGAGTAAAATGAACTTCAAATTGGAACGGTCTTGGCTGCGGTTTGCGATTAAAAGTGCAATTTTCCGTGTAAACAAAAAATGTAATCTTAGGGGTAATTACTTCTGCAGTCTCGTGTAGACTTTCTCTACGAAATTATGCAATCTCATGCAATCACATGCAATCATTTGTTATACCATATAATTTCATTACGTTATTAAAAATTTTGTTATTTTGTCAAAAATTCCACAATTTTGTAAAAAGTCATTCTTTTTGGTTGATCATTCAACTGTTTGGTTGAAAATTCATCCTTTTGGGTTGAAAATTGAATTCATTTTGTGAAAATTTCAACTATTTCATTGAAAATTAATTTTTTTGTAAATCCATATTTTTGGTTTAAAAATTTAGCTGTTTTGTAGAAAATTCGTCTTTTTGACGAAACTTTTTTGGCTGAAATTCAGTTACCTAATTAAAAGTTGAACTACTTTGATACAAATTTATTTTTTGGGTTGATAATTCATCGAATTGAAACGGGCTTGGCTGCGGATTGCAATAAAAAGTGCAATTTTCAGTCGAAACCAAAAACTTTAACTGTAAGGTTAATTACTTCTGCAATATGATACATTGCCATGCAATTATATGCAATCCTTTAAAAACCAATGCAATATTTTTAAATACTTTGTGATTCCCCATACAAAAAATATTACAGAAAATTCAGTATACGTGTATAACGATTCTCCTATAATAAGTTTCTTAAAATTTTTTTTGCGATTCTAGAAAAATAATTACAGGCAATCATTATAAAAAAACGTTAAAAAAAAATCAGTATATAATTGAAGAATGTTAAGATAATAAAAGAGTTGATGCAAAAAATAGAGAAAGTACAAACGATTAATTTATTTATTCATTTAGCGTTATATTTCGATCAATTTTAGGAAATTTCAAGGAATTAAAAAATATTTCCATAGATTTCAAGAAATTTCCAAACATTTCCAAAAATTCGAAGGTATTTCAAAGGATTTCAAGAGAATAAACAAATATCAAGTAATTTTAAAGTATTTTGCAGCAGTTCTAAAAGTTTTAAGATATTCATAGTGAACTTTGAAAAATAAATTAAATTCAGGTTGGAGGAATTTCTAGTGATTTTAAATATTTGAAGAAATTTTAAGTTAATTCAAGAAATTTCACAAGATTAAAGGATTTCAAATATTTACAGGGATTCAAGTGATTTTGTCAAGAGAAATTTAATAAATAAGTTCAATTTAATTTCGATACCAGAAAATGTAATAAAAATGGTAGGGATTTTAAAAGATTTGCAAACCTATCAGGAGGTTTTAAAAGTCATTTCAAAGGATTTCAACAAATTCAAAAGAATTTCAAGGATTTCAAGGCTTTTAGAAGGATTACAGTTTTTTTTTTAATATTTCAACAATTCTAAAAGATTTCATAGGTTTTCAAGAGATTTAAAAGTATTTCTACGGATTTTAAGGAATTTCGAAACACCTCGAGGGAGATTAGAGGATTTTTAGGATTTCCAAACATGTCCTGTAATTTGAAGGAATTTCAAAGTATTTGAAGAGATTCAAATAACTGCAAAGGATTTCACATAATTTTGTCAAAGTTCTAAATATTTCCAGATATTTCTAGTGAACTTTGAAAAATGAACTAAATTCACTTTGACGGGATTTTCAAGGGATTTCTAAGATTTCAAGGGATTTTAAGGTATTTGAAGGAATTTCAAAAGATTAAAGAATTATACAAACTCAAGCAGTTCTTTTAGGAGAACTTTAATAAATGAATTTGATACCAATTCCAGAAAATTAAAAAAAATGTTAGGGAGCTTGAAAGATTTCCAAACATATCAGGAGGTTTTGAAAAGCGTTAAAAAGAATTTCAATCAATTTCAAGAGACGTTCAAGGATTTTAAGGCTTTTAAAAGGATTTTCGCTTTTTTATTTATGATTATTTTAACTAATTTTTAAAGATTTTATTGGTTCTTAAGAGATGTGAATGATTTTTTTTTTTGTTACAATCCGACTTTCATGTTTTGGGTCTGGCAGCTTCCTTCAAGAGAACCAAACTGACCGAATAAATGTTTGACACTAATCCTTTTTTTATTTAGATTATTGTCAATTATCTACTTTTTTGAATTTTTGTGATTTCTATATTTATACAAATTACATTTTCCACTTTCTTTTAAATTGCTTGGGATACTTTCAAATCCTCTAACAATTTAATAAGTCCCCCGTCAATGAGAGTAGTTATAATATTGTCCAAAAATTAAATTATTTCTGTTTTAAGATTCAGAAATTAATAATCTGGCGATTTATCGCATATTGTTATCTTGTTCTTAATGCTTGTATTTAGTTTGCTCAACCTTCTTTGCAAGTCTTCGATTGACTGCCATAACAACCTTATCATCTGCGAACACTAACCCACGTACCTTCACTGTCCCGAGATCCACACATTCTTCGTCGAAGGGGGCCATTCTTAGTTCATGAGTATAATAAATGACCATGAGGACATAACGCTATCATGAAACTACCTGCAAAAAAATTTATCCCAGATTTTTTAATGTAAATTTTCTACTGCCCGGAAAAAAACCGGTTTTCTGTTAGTGTTATAAAAAAATGGTCAGCTGCATAGAGTAGGACTTGCACCTGCATATATATGTGTCAAACCCAATTTCCCCCCTATTCAATATTTTTTCTGCAATGCGTTGAATATGTTTCATATTCCACTTCTGTTGTATCTGCAATGCGTATTCCATATTAAACCAACTTGAAATGGGGTTCAATGAAACTTTTATAGCCTCGAGGGTCGCGTACGTGCCAAACAGTAAATGCTGACCGCTGATTTGTTATTTAAAATTTCACTGAAGATGCAATAATAAATATGAAAGCTGATCTCATCACATAATCTTTTTCTTCTTGCCTTGACTTTCGATTTCGTTTATAAAGCTCATAGGAAAATATGTCGGTAAAATATTTTATTTTATTGCACTTTTATATCCAAGAATAATCAAATTCCAGCATCCCGTAATTTTCAGTGGATTTCAGGAGAAACTTAAAAGATTCAGGTAATTTATGATGAACTGAAGTTGAAGTTTTAGGGATAATCCCAAAAGTACGCAAGGTGTTTTTTTTAATGAACACACATATAAGTTCTGTTATTTAAATAAATTTTGAACCTTAATAAAATTATATTTAGAAAATAAAATATTTCAATACAAAGTAAGTCTGTCAAGCGTATTTTTTTTTTAATTTTGTTGGTTGAGAATTCATCTTATGGTCAAAAATTATATAATTGTGTTGCAAATTTTATTATTTTATTGAAAATTTTAAAATTTTGTGAAAAAATCTTTCTTTTTGGTTGAAAATTACTACAGTTTTATTCAAAATTCATTTTTTTTTGCGATGAAATTTCATTACTTTTCGTGGAAACGTCAATTTCTTGGTTGACAATCAACTTAATTGTTGAAAATTTAGCTTTTTTGTAGAAAATTTGTCCTATTGGAACAAAAATTAGACATTTTTTATGGTTTTTCATTCTTCATTTACTAAAAAAAATTTCCGGTTTGGAAATTTGTGTGTTTTTGGATGAATTTAACTATTTCTGATTTCAAGTTAATTTTTTGTTTGTATAAAATATTAACATAATTTCTTTAGTTTGAAGCTTAACTGTTTTATTGAGTAATCATTTTTTTAATAATTTAATACTAATTTTCGAAACTGAACATTCGAGTATTCTATTTTTTTGTTGAAAATCATTTTTTTTGCTAAAAATTAATGTATTTTCTTAATAATTCATGTTTTTGGGCAGAAAATTAGTTTTCTTGTTCGAAAATTCATCTTTTTGGATAAAGCTCCTTTCTTTGGTTAAAAATCCCACTACTCGGTTGTAAATTCGCTATCTTGGTAGAAAAGTTATTTTGTTTGGTTAACAAAATTTAACTATTTTGTAATAAATGATTTATGTTTGAAAATTTATTTTTTAAAGCAAAAATGTAGTTATTCATTTACTTTGTTTAAAAATCGTCTTTTTGGGTTGAAATTTTGATTAGTGTAGAGAAAAATTCGTATGTCTGCGTTGAAAATTCAAATTTTTTATAGAAAATTGTTTTTTTTTCTGCGTTTAAAATTTAAAACTTGGATTGAAAATTAACATTTGTTGTTGTAAATTTTTATATTTTAATATTGAAAACTTAACTGTTTTGTAGAAAATTTGTCATTGGCACAAAACTTAGACATTTTTGATAATTTTTTATTCTTTATTTACTAACAAAATTACCTGTTTGAACATTTGTATTTTTTGGATAAATGTACCTATTTCTGATGTAAAGTTATTTTCTTCTTTTTGAAATCTCAATATTAATATTTTTTTTGTGGAAAATTAAAATTTTTTATTGAATAATAATTTTTTTCATTATTAAAGACTAATTTTTGGAACTGAATATTCAACTATTCTATTTTATTTTGTTCAGAATAATTTTTTTGTTAAAAATTCATCTTTTTGGGTAGAAAATTAGTTTTTTTTGGTTGAAAATTCATCTTCTTGGATAAAAACTCCTTTCCTTGGTTGAAAATTCCACTCTTTGGTTGTAAATTCGTCTATCTTGGTAAGAAAATTTTTTTTGTTGGTTAACAATTTAACTATTTCGTGATTAAATGTTTTTGTTTAAATTTATCTAATAAATCAAAAATGTATTCATTCATACATTTTGTTTAAAAATCGTCTTTTTGGGTTAAAAATGTAATAAGTGTAAAGGAAAATTCGTATTTTTGGG